>JARHVA010003605.1:305000-905000 GCA_037957365.1 Torreya grandis | reverse complement strand
ATGTTGTCATGAAAGAGAATTTGAAGGTATATAATGCCTTATGGTTGCATGAAGGTACAAGTATTTGAGTAGCCTACACCTATTCATGGCATGAGTGGTTGTATGAGGTTGATTAAGCATTTATGAGATGCATTTGAGCACTCATGAGAGTCTCAGGGTGAGCCTACAGGGGTAGGACCTTCAGACTAAGTCTGCACCTAGACCACTTCTAGACCCTGTGCCTGGCCTAATGAGGTATCATAATCTATTGTTAAAACATGTGAAGGATGAATGGAATTGTTTAAGCATGAGAGGGGTTTCTTGAGTATGTGAGTGAGGTGGAGAACACATTAAAAGAGGCATGAAGGTCAATTTTAAGGTGTAATATGGTTTGCAAATCAAGGTCTAGAGAGCAAAGAGAGAGAGAGAGAGAGTGGAATAATTAGGGGACATGATTATATTTCAAGGTGTCTAAGCTCATATAAGCATTTTTATAGGTAATTTATGTTTTATCAAGTTTTTTCATGTAATTTGAGGTCATAATTTGAAGGACAAGGCATGAAAAGTGGTTTTTAGGTCTCTCAAGTGCTCAGAATGAAGGGTTCTCAACCTGAGAAGGATTTTTTTATGCTCATTATCTCATAAAACCTTTACATAGTATCCTAAGCTATTCATGGTATATGGGGAAGGGACCTAAATCAAAATTTTAGGCATTTGGTTTTGGATTTAGAGGCTATGCTTTATGAATGATTGTTAAGAATGGAAACATGTTTAAATCCTTTTAGAACCCTAATAAGGATATGATGTTGATCAAAAGTGCCCATAATATATTGGTATGATTAGATAAGATATTTGAGGTTATAGTCAACTCTCTCCAGCACCTCTAGGTGTGATTGATTTTTTAGGCATGTGATTAGGCCGTACAAGAAAGTGATAATTTCTTAGAGATTTGCTATAACATTCAGAGTTGACCAAGTCAAAGTATGCAAATGGATGGAGGACAAATATTAAGACTCATGTTTCATGTCCATGAAGGTTTATAGATATATTCTAGTCCTCAAGTGTTATAAATTGATCATCCATGTTATCCAGTTGCTAATAGGCCTAATGGTGGAAATAGTGAAAAACCTGGATAGTAGTGAGAAGATGATTAAGAATATGTTATCATGATAGAGTCATGAAAGTAAGTGTATGGAGATGTTTTTTAGTATTGTAATTTACTATTAATTTTTAGTATAAATATTATAATTTAGATATAGTGGTAAAAATGATGAAGCCAAAATGGCTTATCTGACTCAGTAAGGTCTATGTGTAGTAAGGTCAACAAATTGGTCTATAAGACCAATTATTGCCACTAGAACATATGATGATTATACTTGAATATATTATATATATGTTATAGGTTAATATAAATTCATAAAAATTCATTATATATATATATATATGTATGTATGTATGTACACACACACACACACACACACACACACACACACACACACACACACACACACATATAGGTGTAGGAGGTCTGAGTCACCATGATTGGTCTTTGAGGAAATCTGGCAGTTCTGAGTGAGCAAGTTGTAGGAGTGTTTTTGAGTCTTTTTTCCCTATATGATGAAGTATAATACACTTCATGAATTTTTTGAGGTCTTTGAGGTTTTTTTTATGTGTTTATTGTCATGGTTGTGTGGCTAGACAATGTGTTATCTTTATTTGTTCAAGATAGACCTTTCTATGTGTGTGAAGGCCTAATGTGAATAGTACTAATGGTGTGCTTCAAATGGTGGTTGGAGATAAAAAGTGTCATGGACCTAATATGAAATAATTGGTGGTATATTTGAGTAGTATATGAAGTGTTTCTTCCATGTGTGGAGTTTGAAAGTGTTCCAAGGAGTTCAAAGGGTAACGTGTACTAATGAAGGCCTAATTAAATTAGGTCTCCTTAAGACATCAAAAAGGTTTTGGTATTTAAGTCGAGGATGACCTACTTTAATGATTAATTAATGTATGAAATGTGATATAAGACCTATTTTAAGGGAAATAAAAGTGTGAAAATGTGTATTTATGAGCAATAGGTATATGAGCGAAAGGATTTATAAGAACAAGGCCTAATAGGTCTAATTAACTAGTTAGAGGAGAAGTGAGTGCAAACAAAGGAAATATCACTTTCAAGAGATAAAGTAGGTATTTTAGACCATAAAGGGGTGTAGTGAACCTATCATGAAGATATAATATGGGTTATATATATGAATATCAAGGTCATATGACCTAATCTATCTTTAAGAGACTTAGTTGAGTGAAGAAGCCTAAAAGGCAGTTTGAGAGGGATAAAAGAGTGAAAAGAACTAAATAAGGTGATCATCATATATTATGTGAGAAATAAGGTTTTATAAAGGTGATACAAATTTTTATGTGGTTGAGTTAGTGCTGAGTCATCTAGTGGGTTGGTGATTCCTTGCAAGTTGGTGCTTGCTAAAGCCTACTTGAGTGGGTGCTTGACTAGTTGGGGTTGGTTATCCATGTGGAGTTGGTGCTTCACTAAATATTGGTTTTTGTCTTATAAGACTATAGTCTATTTGTAATTATTAGTTATTTTCTTCCCTTTGAGGGTTTCTCAGATATTAATGTGTTTCATGATCTTGTATGGCTACATATGCTTTACTAGTGTTCATGTTTGTATGAATGGTTCATGTATGCTCAAGTGGAATTGAATGATTATTTTTGAAGAAACTGGTTCACCCCCTATCAGTGATTATGATTCCAACATACTAATTCCTGAAAGTGCATGACAAGAAATAATAGGTTGAGAATCTTCTGATTTATCCTCAGGTTATTCTAACCCTTCTCTTGAAGCCTCTTCATCTTCTTCCTTATCATTGGCACTAACAATGTAAAATAAATTATTTTCAGCACATCAATTCCCTTTGATCCATTTTATATTATAGACAAAACACAAACCCTTTGCATACTTTTATTCCACTTTCTAAAGGGTCAATTTGGTAGGTTGATGAAATAATGGTGTTAAAAAGGTACATTTACGAACATTGGTGAAAGGTCTTCATCTGATCAACTCTTTTTCCTCAATCATGCATTCACTTAGTATGGCTTTAGATACATTATTAAGATGAAACATGTGAACCTCCTATTTGATGTTATCTTATAGGCCATCCAAAAATAGGTTAGTCATATTTTCCTTAGTGATGTCTACCACATGTAAGGAGAGATTCTAAAATTGATGAATGTAGTCCTTGATAGTCCTAGTTTGGCACAACTTGGATAGTTTATTGAAGTAATTTTCAAAGACATTAATGTGATAGTGTAATTGTAACTCCTAAAAAAATACTGACCAAGAAACTAGGGTACCCTTATTTTTATTTTGAGCACACAACCAATGATACCAAATGAATGGCTTAGGTTCTAGATAGAGAGAGGCCATAACGAATTTTTATGAATGTGGATTCTGATGTAGATCAAATAAATTTTCAATTTGAGTGAGCCAAATGAGTGGATCATTACCATTAAAATTGTATAGGTTCACTTTTGGCAACATCAACTTAAGGCTAGAATTAGTGTTGGTAATATTTGGAGTAAGAGAACTAAACTAAAGTGGTGGAGAATATTTTACATTGGTTGAGTTAACAAGTTAGTCAATTGCCCATATATTTTTTTAATTGATTGTTCACATTATCCAAGTCCCCTCTGAAACCTATAATGTCCCCTTGAACCATATCAAAATCATTTTTTTTTACCATGCTCTACAATTTTGACTTAAGTTGTTGAACTACCTTGAAAATAGATAGATCATAAGTTTCAGATTCCATGTCATCCTTATGAGGAGTTTTTGGAGTTTCTTGCCCTCTCTATCATCTATCATTATTTAGACCATCTATGCACAAATCCTAGGATAGTTTCAGCCCCCAAAACATGTACCAATGGAATACACCATTGTGATTATCTTGCCAAGATGAATCTAACTACTACTATTATGTACAAGGGTGAAAATTTTGATCCAAAAAAAGTGTATCAGTAGAATAAACCATTGCAATCATATTGTAGAGATGAATCCAACAACTGTAAATTTTCACAAGATAAAAACACTCCATAGTTTTTTTAAAAAAATTTCTTACCCAAAAAAATGTTTTTTTTGTAAAAAACCTCACAAACAAAACTACGGTGATGAAAAAAATCAATTCCTCCCAGATCACAAGATATGTTTTTTTAGCCTTCTAGTGCTCAAGACACTAGATCTGAAGAAAAAATTGTCATAGAAACTTTCCCAAATTGAAACTCTGATACCACTTATAATGAAATTACTTCAATGATTCACAATAATAGAATTATATATGTCAAAATTAAGAGCAGAATAAGCAAATCCACAACAATAATTAGCAAAATAGTTGAATACTTGTATATTATGGCTAAACCACGATGAGGGGGAAACCTCCACAAAAATTCAATAAGAACATAATTCATAATATGATGATAAAATACTAACTACTACCTCCTATATATACTCTACTTAGCCATGGGTATTTTATAGGTCGATCATAATAAGAATATCAAAAAATGTAACAAGCTAATATGAAGATGTATAAACCACAAGTCAAGCACACATATCCCTAGATGTATTATAGGTTAAGGGCATAGAATACCATAGTAGCAAATGAGATGATTGAATATGAATTTGGATATCTATTTTCTAGTCACATAAGTGAGGGGTATAACTTCAACACACTTAGTGAAATATTTGGTAGCAGTAAGAATGTGTTTATGGCCATCTATTAAGGTAGGGTTAATCTTCCCAATGAAATCAAGTCCCCATGTTGTTAACCACCTTGGTGTGAGCATTGTTTTAAGTGTTTTGTTTGGGGCTTGAATCAAATTGGCATGCCTTTAACATTTATTGCACCTTTTGACATAAGCAATTACATTTGCATCCATAATTGGCCAATAGTAACTAGTAAATAAGATCTTTTTGGCTAGGATGGCCCCACTAGTATGGGTTCCACTACTCCTTTATGAACTTCCTATAATGCTAATGTTGATTCTACCTAATTTAAATAATTAAATAGAGTTCCATTTAAGCTATGATGATAAAGGGTTGGGCTAAGTAAGGTATAACATGAGGCTTGATGGATAAAGGCCTTTTGTTGTTTACATGATAGGTCTAGTGGCATGATATGGTCATGGAGGTAGTTAAAGAGGTCTTAATATCATATAAAGCTGAGACCCACAATATCACATATCATTGCGATAGTTGAAGGTTCATGAACAAGTACTAGAATATTTTTAATAAGGAATTAGTATTATTTTGCCGTGTTTGTGTTATAGATCAAAGAACCAATGGTGGATATAGCATCTGCTATCCTGTTACTAGCGCTAGGTATGTCTTAAAATTTTATGTTGGCAATTTACTATTTTTGAACATCGATCATGGTCTTATATGGCACCATCTTGTCATCTTTGGTCTAAAAGTGGAATATAACCTAATTGATGATTAACTAAGAATCACCATAAACCATGAGATGCTAGATATTCCATTATAATACCTGATGAAAACCTGTAATAAGTAATTCATATTCAACCACATTGTTAGTACAAGGAAAGATGATATAAAATGATTTGAGAATAAGATCCCCCTATGGTGTAATAAACAATTGGCCTACCCTCGATCCATGTGATGTGAATGATCCATCAAAATACAACTTCCAGTGTTACTCCTCAAGAGGTGTTTCAATGATGGTCATAACAAACTCATTTGGGAACTAAAAAGTAAGGGGTTTGGTATCTACAAGGGGAGCTTTAACAAGCTAATCTACAAGTACTTATCCTTTTATGGCCTTATAGTTAACATACTCAATCTCAAATTTGCTCAAAAGTATGAACCATTTAGCCATATAGCCTTGTAAAGCTATCTTGGATAGTAAATACTTGAGTGGATCTAATTTAGAAATAACTATGGTCTTGTTGTTAAGCATGTAATGCTATGGCTTTTGTGTTGTGAAAACTATAGCTAAGCAAGATTTTTTATATAGGTGTATAGTTGTGTTCATACATGACTAGTGTACAACTTAAATAGTACATGACATGTTCTTTTCCATTATCATCATGCTGAGCTATAAGTTCCCTGAGGGCTTTGTCTATTATAAATAAGTACAATAAAAATGGATTTCTTGGCAATGACAGTAACAAAATAGGTGGATTGGCTACATATTCTTTTATATGCTAAAAATATTTTGTGTATTCTTCATCCCAATGAAATGTGACACCCTTTTCTAGTAAGGGTGAAAATGGATGACTTTTTTTTAGATAATTATGAGATGAATCATTAGATAGATTGAATCTTTCCCTAAAAACTATGGAGCTACTTCAAATTAGAAAGTGTTAACATCTCAATAATGGCTTGTACTTTGGTAGGATCAACTTTAATGCCTCTACAAGAGATAATGAAGCCTAACAATTTACTGGAAGTAACACTAAAGACACACTTCTTGGGATTAATTCTAACTTTATACTCATGAAACCTTTCAAATATTATTTGTAGTGGAGATGGATGATTGACATGGTTATTTTATTTACCTAATATTTCATTGACATAATCTTCAATAATGTCATGCATCATATCATGAAATATGACAGTCATGGATCTTTGGTATGTGGCCCCAACATTCTTGAGACTAAATGGCATAATTTGATAACAAAATATTCAAAATAGAGTGGTGAATTCTATCTTGTGTTGGTCTTCTGAGGTGATCTTGATTTAATTGTATCCTAAAAATTCATCCATAAGTGAAAGAATTTTGTACCCCACTATGGAGTCAACTATCAGGTTGATATCCAACAGAGGAAAGTCATCCTTAGGGTAGGCCTTATTTATAACCTAAAATCAGTGTAGATTATGATTCCTTTTGGCTTCTTACTGGTAGGCACACCATTTGAGATCCACTCTAAATAGTCAATTGATTAGATGCAACTTGATTCTAAGATTTTTTCTAGCACTTTTTTACTAGTATAACAATACGAGGATGCATCTTGTATAATTTCTACTTCATAAGTTTGGCATAAAGATGTATAATAAGGTGGTTTACAACCAAGGCAGGGTTCAAACCTGATATATCTAGATAGGCCCAAGTAAATATGTCAACAAATTCCCTTCAAAGGGTTGTAAATATTTCATGTTCCTTTTTAGTGAAGGATGTTCCTAATTTGATCCACTTTGGGTTGTCTAGAGTCTTAATGTTGACTTTCATAGTATATTATACTAGGAGAGTTAATCTATATTCCAAAATGGTTGGCAATGATTTAAATTGGCCTATATTTGAAAATTCCTCTAGTTGGACTAGTTATTTAAACTCCTAAACAAGATGAATTTGAATCTCCCAATGGTAGGGATGGCCATGTCATAAATATTATAGGAAATTCCTAGGTAATTCGATCAAAGGCATGTTGTTTTGTAAAACTAAACTCATACCCAAAATTAAGTTCATCATTGGTGGTCTCTTAAGATTCATTTAAGGAAAGGTGAACACCCCCATATAATGGTGCTTGAAATAGGTTTTTACCAAAAGATTGGCCTTTCTCTTTACTTTTACCCTGGTCCAAATTGCCTCAAAGAGGTTTTCACTTTGGAACTTAAATGTTTTATTATATTGTTTTTGGCTAAGGGTGTTCACCCATTCTCCAAAATAGGTTGTAGGATCTAGTTTGATAAAGAACCCTTGTTTGTGATCTCCTATTGAAACATTATCTCTTAGGCCTAGAAATTCGCAAAAGGTCTCATCATTCTCAAATTTATCTATAGGCATTATGGATTCTTGTTGGTCCCAGGCTATAAGTTGAGGGTAATGAAGAAGAAATAGATTACAATATATAACTGGGGTAATGGTTCAAATGGTATACATGTCAAATAGGTTGGTATTAGTAAGGTCTTCATAAATGATATAATCAGACTCTACTTTGCTATCGACATCGTCATCACTAGACTTTAGAATTGGATTATGAACAAGATATGTGGGGTCACCCCCAGATAGTTTAAATCTAAGACCATAAGTTCCTTTGTATCGAGTTATAGAAATTGTCTCAAGAGTTCCCTGAAACTTTGGACCGAGGCCTCCACCTTCATAGGCTTGGTTCTCCATGATCTTGTTAAGAGTGAGATATTTATATTTTTTGTAGCAATCATCCAATTTGTCATTATACAACAATATTCATAATTGGCACGTGGGTCCTCCTCTTGGCTAGTGGTCAGTATGAACATGATAGGAGCTGGACTATGAAGCTTGACTTTTCCTTTTCATTGCCATTCCATGAAAGGTTGTTTAACTTTAGGTCTTCCATAGGACTTGGGGTTCTGTGAAAGCTTGGCAATGTGAAATATGTCATGGGTTAAATACTGTCCTAGTTTATTGGCTGAGATGGTAAGATGATTAGACATTTCAAGAGGTGGCATATGTGAAGATGAGTCAAGGCTATCTGGGTATATACAATTGGACTCTAGTAATTCAAAAAGTATTTATTTATCTTTGTCCTCTTTGGGAATTAGATCTAGGCCAAAGTGGTAGTTATAAATTTTGTACTTAACCTTTAAATGTTTTCAATGGTTATAGGGCTGTAAATCTCCATTGATAATAACCTTCATGCTTGAATGTGAGAACTTGAGACAATGGTGCAATGTCAAAGGGATTGCATGAATTTGATGCATCCAAGGTCTACCCAAGAGCCAATTATAAGATAGGTTAAGATCTAACACATGGCAGAGTGTATCATGGGTTAAGGGCCCAAAAATAACTAGAAAGCTTATGGTGCCTTGTGATTCCTATTATTTATTATCATAAGCTTTGATAGTAATTATTGCTAGATGTATATCGGCTGTTGTATATCTAAGATATTTGATTAACTTCAAAGACATAATATTCAAGCCCAATCCATTATCTATGAGGACATGTTTGATTTTGTGCTGTGTAATGACAACTTTAATGTACAAGGGATTGTTATGGAGAGGGCCAAGGGATGACATATTGCTTTGGTTGAAGGTTAACTGTTAGCCTAGGGCTAGATGTGCAACCAAACCTTAGAATTTGTCTAGGGTTATGTTGTTTGAAACCTGGGATTGGCTTAGGAGTTTTATTAAGATATTATTATGGATAGTAGAAATACACAATAAATCTAAAATGGAGATTTATGTGGGTGCCTTTGAGAGTTTTTTTTCAATATCATGTATTTTCATTAATAGTGGTAAATGTCTTGTTCCTAGCCAACACAGTGGGTTGGATTAGTTTGTTATCAAGAAATTATGGGCCTAGAATGGTAATCTTAGACCATTAAGTTGTGATTACATAATTGAGATTGGATATAGGACCATTGTAACTTGATGATGATGGAGATGGGCCAAATACGATAAGTATTGATTATTAGTGCACTTGGTTATGGTCATAAGGCAATGATGAGTTATCGGTATAAGGTCTTAAAATAGTAATCCTTGGTTGTTGTTATGTTTGGTTGTGGTTCCAAGTCAAGGAAGGATTACTGGCATAGGTGGATTAATTGGAATTGTTTGGCAATAGTCCTAGTCTATTAGCACTTGGTCTAGGATTAATGGTGATGGTTGAAACGTGACCTCCCATAATATGGCCTACAACTTTGGTTTCGTCATATGCAACTATGTGGTAAGTTTATTAGTTATTGGAATCATTCTGGACTTGGTTTCTCCCATTCATTTGACATTGTTATTGTTGCTATTGATATTACTATTATTATCATGGTTAATGATACTATTGCTGGTTATTATTGTTATGTTGTGGAAATGGATTTTGGTAGATAAACAAGTTCTAATTAGATGTAGATGCTCTATTATCTAATATAATCTTCATATTTTCTAACATATTTTTGATGAGGTATTTTATCTACATACAATGGTGTATATTATGGCCATGAACACGATGGTGTTCACAAAATTCATTCTCTCTATACCAATCTAGATATGGAATATCCTAAACATAATGCTTCAAATATGGCCAACTAATCATATTAATTGTATCAAGCTTACAAAACATGGATTTAATAGGTTCACCAATGTCACTTAAGACTTGAAGAGTGGGTTTATTTCGTGAAAGAGGAGTTTGTAAAGGTGGTAGTTATGTTTATAGAGCTGGTCTAGGTTGTTGCATCGACTGCACTTGCTGAATAGGCTATTGATGAGGAGTAAGATGTATTTATAGCATGGGTTGAGGAAATAGTGTTTACACCATTTGTAAATGATGAAACTCAATTATTCCATTACCAAAAACATTCTTATTATGGTTGTATTGATTGGCTTTATCATAATTATTGACATAGGCTAGTGTCAATGCTTGCACTTAAACTTGGTTATGGTTTTGATTTGGGCCTATGACTTAACTTTGGTTCTAATTTTAATTTGAGGAGGTTAAATTTATGATGCATTTGTTAATAAGGGAACTTTAAATTAGCAAAATTTTATTGATGATCTCTTTGAAGGTATGCGCACACTGAAGCACTAAATGATAAGATATCTTACAGTGCAAATTTTTAGTAAACACAATAGCTAATTGTTTGTCTAGTAAGCTATGGGTAAAGCGACTATAAAGCACTCTCCATATCTATAGATAGCTTGAAAAGATTTCACCAAATTTTTTCTTGGTTTGATTCAAATCTACCAATGAAATATCATGTTCGATATTATAGGATAAATGTTACACAAATTTTCCAAGAGGTCATCAAAATCAGATATGGAATTCTTTGGAAATTTTAGAAACCACTCCAAATCCTATCTTGCTAAATTTTGAGGAAACAAAAGGAGTAAGTAAATGTCACTATAAGCCACTAGATGGAAAGAAACAAAGTATTCTATCAAATGGGCCTTAGGGTCTCCTTTACCATTGTATTTATAAAATTTTGGTGATTCATAGCCTGGAGTAAATGGTATTTGATGAAACTCCATGTTGAATGGGTATGAACACATGTCATCTAAATTGAATTTCTTGGTCTACTTCCCTACTTGAATGGTGGTAATTGCATCCTTCATTTTCTATAGTTCTTGGGATAATAAACTAGATGGTATATTTGGTTGAGGTGGTGAATAGGCAATCAAAGGTGGGTTACCTTAACCTAGGTATAATGGAGGTATGGTTTATTATGGAATATTAGTTTGATGAGTGAACTGATTATGAATATGCATCCATGGATTGGGATGTAGATGTCAAAATTATACATGTTGGGATATATTCTAGTTCAAATTTGGTATATAGCCTTGGCTTTGAAGGAATTAGGGCTATGATGGAAAGATATGGCTCTAGGTAAAGTATTATGACTATTGAGGTTAAATAGGGACTTATTACCAACTAGTCAAACCTAGTTGAATAAGGGGAACTTATTGTGGACCAAGGTCCTATATTTGGATCTATGACATGTGCTGAGTAAAAGGTAATTACTACCTAATTGGTACTTGTTGGATAGTGGTACCTCTTTATTGTGTAAACACCTATTGTGAACTAGATGCTTGATAGGTGTTTGACATTTGTCTTTGACTGATAAACATACATTATTGATTAGATAACATCTATAATTTTAAAGGTATATTGGTCTATGATTTTTGAGGTATGTTTTCCATTACCTATTGAGGTGGAACATTTGTTACATTTGTTGAGGTATGTTTGCCATTACCTAGCCTTTGCTATGATGGTAGATTATATTATGCCTATTATTGTGGAATGTTAGTCATCACCTATTGAGGTGGAGTAGCATTCATCACTTATTGTTGAGGCAAGGCACTAGTTGGTTCTTGATTTCTTAATCCTTATGTTTGCATGCTTGATGAAGAATCTGGTTGAGGATTGGAAGTGATTTTTTATGGTTGGGATGTAGGAGTTCCTACTGCCTACTATTGTGAACTAATCATGGTATTAACTAAAGACACTTATTATTGTACACTATTCATTGGTGTAGTTAAATCACTTTAGCCTAGATTAGAAGACACGTGTTATCCATCATGTTTGACACATCATTTTATGTAGAAGCAATAGTAACTTATTTAGTACATGTCACCATATGAAGTGATTTATGTAAATGGGTCTACACCCAAATTATCTTGACTTGCCAATTCAATTAATACTCCTATTGAAGGAGCTAGCTTTATGACTGAAACATTTGACATGGTTATGGCATTAAAATTATGCACTAGATTTAAATAATTTTGATGTGCCTATTACATTTGTATAAAGTGGTCATTTCATTTTTATGACATTGACATGAACACTTGAGGATGGCTAGTAGAGGCATGTTCAAGGGTTTGGGTATAAGGCACCTTTAAAGGCACTCTAACTAGACTAGGAAAATTTTCATGGGGGAAGTCTACTGGGATCTTAGCCACTACCTTCATATATCTGACTAAAACCTTATTTTTATTTTCAAGCAAGTTATGATAAAAAAAATAAGGATCATATGTCAAAGGCATAGTAACTTAATATGGTCATTGTTGAGCTTGTTCTACAATCGATGGTATGCTAGCAAGATATTGTTTAATTTTCTCTTCATCTTGCTTTGAATACAGAGGTATGTTAACCAAATAATGGGCTAATATATATTGAATTTGTTCCTTAATTTGAATAGTTTAATCATGATAAGGATCCATCTCATAAACTACATCAGGAATCTTGAAAAAAGTTATCATTCGTGACCACATTATCATAACATGGATTGCACATGGCTCCACTACGAGTGTAACAAGACAAATCCAAGTCACTAAATAATTTTTTGAAAATATGGTCTATATTTATACAAACTCTTTAAAACAAGGTCTAAAAGATAAATGGTCTGAACTTGGTCTAAGGATTAGAGCTATTTTTCCAAAATGGTCAATGATAAACTTAGTCTAAAATGATCTAATGTCAAATGTATTAAACAAATAGTCAATTGAATAGATAAAATAAGAATTCCAAACTGGATAAAGAAGTGTTTTAAACAAATCTAATATAGGTCTAAATATGAAAAATGTTGCTAGGTCTTTGGGAAAAAGCCACAAAATTAGGCTCAAAACAATGACATCTAAAATAAAGCAGTAAGATGCTAAGAATTTTGGAAACACGAAAAAAGAAATAGACTTAAAATAGAAGAGAAAATTGATAGGTCTTTTGAAAACAAGGCACAAAAGCTATACTTTAAAGAAAACAAAAGGGAATTTGATAGGTATTTTGGGAACAAGGCACAAAAGTTAGACATTAAAATACACTAGGTCTAAGAAGTACAAATTCAAAGTGCTACATCTTTTAAAAACATGACACAAAATCTATACTTTGAAACAAGACTAGGTCTAAAAACAAATGAGAATTTGCTTGGCCTTTTAGAAACAAGGCACAAAAGCTAAACTTTTAACAAAACTAGGTCGAAAAAATAAAAAAATTAATCTAATAAATTTGAAACACTTTGACTCAAACTAGGAATTCAGGATCAAACACACACTTGATCATTTGAAAAAAGACATTGGACCTTAGGCACATGGAGGATAGACCACTTATAAAATATAGGCACAAAAATAGTCTTAAAACAGAGTAAGGAATTAGTCTAAGTTGCACAATCTAAAAGTGAGAGATAAATGTCTAATCTAAAATTATGCAAGGTATAGGAATAAACCAATCAGTGTTTGAATATGAACTTAACAAGACCAATTTTAAACTTGATTTAGAAGGCTTGATATTTAAATGGGCAACAATCTAGACAAAAATAGATGACATAATGATATTAGGCATATACCAAGAAGGCACACATGGTTTTGAAATTATAGTTGGACACAATGCAAAAAGTATTTGAAATAATATGATTAATATAATGATGCTACCATGCTCTAAAAATATGACAAATGGTATATTTTAAAAACTCTAAGGCACAAAACTTGGAATGAAATGGTCAATGTAATGATGCCCCTTTCAAACAAGTGACACATACATAATTTTTTTGATAAATGACTAAGGCAAATGTGTGATGTCAAAAAGATGGCATAACACCTCTTCAAATAAAAGAGCGATGTGCAAAAATGACTTGTTTTGGATGAAATATGACAAACAAATAGTTTTGACTCAAGACAATGCAAGTAAAAAATAAAAATAACAAAAATACCTAAGTGTATCATCTTAATCCTAAAAATTGATAAGGTGGATTTGTACTATCAAATTTTGTCTATATACTTGCTCTTGAGAGGAAATTATGTTGTTAATCCAAAAATTAAAAAGTGCATAAAAATTAGGGTTTTTAGACCCCTCTTCTCTCAAGAGTTTGTATGGTGATATGGATCTTCAGGCTACTTGACCTGCATTAACAGTCTATCTATGGTGAGTGGGGTTGTTTAAAGTATCAATTTCATTAATTTTTAAATGGTCCCATATGTGTGGTTAACACTAGGGCATAACATGTCATTTAGATATATGTTAACCATCTTGCTATGAAAATGTCTTATCCTTTTCACAACCACTACATTCGTTAATTGCTAAGTGTAGTGGGATGTCTGAGTTAAACATACATTTTGAGGTAATCTCTTACTAGCAGAGCTTGTTTAACCACTCAAATAAGCATCCTAGTAAGTCAACCTCAATTTGAATACCCTATCATGGAGTGGGGTTGAAGTGAGGCTAGGAGATGAATTCTTGGGTCAACACTTCCATAGAGAACCCATAGGGAGGCAGTAAAATCCTGACCACAAGCCAAAATGCATGAAATAAAGATGTGGAAGGGCTTTAGGGTAATTTTTGGGTCACCCAAATCTCTTAGATTTTTGGGAGGGACTTAGTGACTTTCCTTCCATAATTTGGACAAAAGTGATAAATATAATAAGTGAAGCATTTTTGATCACCAAAGTTCCCTAAAGGAGATGGGGGAGAGCATATATGTGACACTCAGATTGTGAAACAAACAATCAACAATCATAAAAATGAAAACTCTTATGAGTATTTAACTAGAGTGTGGGTTCTTTTTTATAGAACCAAAAAAAATATGTCATGAAGTTTATCCCCTTAGTGTTGTGTGAAAACCTTGAAAGGTGAAAATGACTTAATCAAAAGATTTTAGAACACCAAATTAAAATGTAAGATTTGAATCTTAGAGTACTAAAAAAATAACCTTTCTTGGTCTTTGGGTCCTAAAAAAGATGTTAGGGGGTCCTTGTGCTTAGAAGCAAAAATTTAGTGAGCAAATAACTTTTGAAATTTAGCTCTCAGGTTTTAAATTTTCTTCACACAGTGCAAAATCATAAAAACACATAGCAATACTACAATGTTTCCTGTAAAAATACAACTAATTAGTAGAAAACTACTACTGCCTATAAAAAATAGTGTTAGCACAAAATTATAACTCTTAAAGTAATATCATAGAAGTTAAGACAACACTGCCACTCTTAAGACAAAACTATAACTTACCCTATAACACAAAATGATTAGTAGAAAACCATAATGGTTAAGGTAAGAATGCTACTTATCAAGTAAAACTATTACTTATCATGAAAAATCACTACTTATCATGCAAAATCACTATTTATCATGCAAAATCACCACTTATCATGCAAAACCATAATTCTTCTTGTAATACAAAATGATTAGTGTAAAACTATAATAGTTAAAGCAAAATCATGATAGTTAAGATAAAATTGCTATTATAAAGACAAAATCATGACTGCAAAGTCATGATATTATTGTAATATTGTGATTACATAGAAAAAAATATGTGATTATATAGAGTAAAATCATGATTTCCTATAGAACATATGTGGGCCTCCAATTTCCACTTTTTTGGTTAGAAAATTTGGATTTTGACATGAAAACCATTATGAGGATGTCATAAAATGCCATAGGGAGAACTTTATTGGGTGCAGGTCCCATCAGGTATACTATCATGTGAATAAGGAATACATATATGGGAGGTTAGTATAGCATTATTACAATAAAATATAATCAAAATAATAGATTAAAGACTTAACACCTCTAACTTAGACACTAGGGAGAGTATAAGTAACAAGCATACAAGTGAAAAACATAACTAGAACACAAAATAAATCATTATTTTATCTTCTTTGTAGCTATAAATGGCTTGATGAAGTGGCTTGCTCAGTTTTGTGTATCAATAAGTCTTTATTAATGAAGATCCATTTATTTCACCTTTCCTTAGAACCTTAACTTGGCTGGTTGGCTTATGAATTTGGCATGGTAACACTACTAAAAAAGTTTATGGGGGAAATCCTACATAATAACACTACACTATCAAATCTTTGAATATATTTGGTCATAATAATATTACAAAAAAAAAAAGATTTGATCAGTAGGTATGACCTTGTATTTATAGCCTCCAAAGTTAACTCTTACCCAAGGTGAGTTAAGGTTGAGTTTAAACATGGAATGAGTTCAAACTAACCCTAGGTGAATTGAGGCTAACTCTAGTTGAGTTAAAAGTTGTCATGTAATTAATATTGTCAATTACTAGGCATGGCTCTCAAATTAGATATTTTGAGATATTTTAGAAGAGCTTAACAACTCATAAAGGCAATGATGAAAATGCTTGATATTTTGATTTTTGGAAATTCTATTTTTAGATATTCATTAATAGTAAATAGATGATTTAGCTAAGCATTTAATCTATTTTGATTAGCATTTTATCTCTTTTAATATTTGATGAAGTACCCTACTTGTTAGGTCCATAGGTCAAATTGACATTTGTTAGGTCACAAGGTGATTAGGAATGAATCCATGAAATCATGGTATAATACCCCAAATAGGGATGCCTTAACATGATTTTGAACATTAATTAATGATGTATGGCCAAAATTGGGATGTTCAATGATTCCTAGGCTTAATTTTCAATGTTTGGTAGAAATTAGTCTGAAGTTTGGTTGAAAGCCAGTTGTGGCTGGAATGGGGTGTCTACACCACCTAAATAATATTCTTATTGAACATATACACACTTATGAAATAGGTGAGTTAATTAAAATGGATCCTCAATCTCAAGATTTAAATAAGGTACCACATATTGAGGTGCACATAGATGCACATCAAGAGCAAGAACCGTTACCAAAGGAGCCATTAAAAACAAACAAACCACTTTGATTTGAGCCTCCTTTATTTATCAATACTGAGCAAAATGATGTGCATGTTTTTGATTACTATGATAGTGATGATGATACCACTCATGATATGACATATGATAAATTTTTTTCACTAAAATTTGATCCACTTGATCACCTTTCACATAAATTGTTTCAACCCCTAGGTCTTGGTACATATAAGATTAATCCACTTGTATACGAACTAACATTGAATCTATATAAGGGGAATACAACCATAACAAATAATCATGTAAATTCTTGTTACTTAATTCATCTCTCTTGGTTAAAAACATTGATCCAACCTTACAAAGGTCAAATGTAAATATATCATATGAACAATGTGGAGTCTTTTCCAAAATATTCACAACCTACCAAAAGGCAAAATCCTTTTTATCTTTCAAATGAGAACTATCTTTCAAAGTGACTAAAGTGTGAAGAGTTGACTATTACTACTAATATTGATGGGGTATATTTCCACCATCTCTAGTTTGATATGAACAAGTTAGATATAACTTGTGGAACTACATTCTTCAAATAATTGGGACATATTTAGATGAGCTCATATACTCTCCATTCATGCCAAAATCCCACTAATACATTTAGATACCTTTTGCTTAAGTACACATGTGGTGACCATAACCATATGGATACTAGACCATGACCCCTATTTGAAATTAAATCTTGGATAATATTGGCTAGTTAAATGGCAAGCTAATTTGGATACTATAAATATGTGTGTTACCTTTCTTGATATAGTCATAGAGATTTGTATACACATGATGGATATGATTATCTACCCACACCATTAGATTTGGGGAATCCATTAAACAAATATATTGAATAATAGGCAATCCATCATTATAACAACACTTGAAAAATTTGATAAATGGTCCTACATCTTTTGATGACGAGGAATTCTTTGATTGGAACTCTTAAAAATTTAAAATACAAAAAAAAAAAATCCAAAAACATTTTTGACACCTACATGTTCTATTGGCTATTAGGCATCTATGTGTTAGTCCCATGCTGAGGGATAACATATCATTTACTCATACATACACATATACATGATACACTTATGGGTGTTAGGATTTCCCTCTACTCATATCCTCCAAGATGTTGGGGACATTCATATTCTATGATCTTGATACACACATGTTATATGATTTGATGATCACTCTACCCTATCATGATTGAGCTTACATATGTACCTACACATGCATATTATCCATTATTACATCTTGCACATGATACTTGATATGCTATACACTTGACATTTTTTGTTAACACATTTGATCCATGGGACACTATGACATGTTTATGCTAGTTTCTTATGCTTTTCCTTTATACACTTCTTTGAGTGTTTTGTCTTGCTATTGTCTTACTTGTTTGAGAATTTGAATATGATCCATTGCATGTGGCCCCAATGCTTATGTTTACCTTATTGGACATTTGAATATATCATTTCTTGTTGTATGGACATTTGAATATATCATTCCTTTATTTGTGGATATTTGACTAAGTCATGTCCATTCAATTTTGTGGCATTTGAACATGCCCCTTATTTGCGGTCTCCTTGGACCATTACCTTTTGAATTTTTTTTGAGTGCTATTGTGTGTGATATTATTTTATTGTTGATATTATACTATTAATATCTAGACACTTCCATGATCTTTATCATGCATCTTAGGCTTACATATGTTCACATTGGTTCTAAGTGCTTTAAGGATACATTTACCTAGACATGTTTCCTTCTGTATGCTACAAGGTTACATTCACATAATTTACTATTGTATTACCCTTTTGAGGTGAGGAAAATTATAAGTAACATTTTCCCCTCACCTCAAGGGGGAGGGAATATTAGTGGGGGCATGATTTGGAAGCATGTTATCCACACTTTAAACCAGTTTGTAGATTCAATGGGGGCATGTCATATGGACATGGATTCCACACATTCATAGTTTTTAGATTATAGTGGGGGCATGCTTTGGAAGCATGTTAACCACATTTATTCATTATTTGGTAATTATACTAGTTTTTAGATTTAGTGGGGGAATGTCCTATGGACATAGATTACACACATTCATAGTTTTTAGATTACATTGAAGGCATGTTTTGGAAGCATGTTATCTAAAACTATTAAATATTAAAATCTCCAATTTATAGTGGGGGCATGTTTTGTAAACATTCCCTCCACATTGGTACTTATATCTATTTTTAGACTTTCTCCATATATGGTGGGGGCATGCTTTGAAAGTTTGTCTTCCACACTCACAAAGTTAGATTCATAGTTGTGGTAAAATTCTATACATGGTATCATTGTTATACATAGTTTTAGTATGAGACATATCTAAAATATTGTAAAATCCAAATCAATCTTAGATTCTAAAATTATTACACATACTAATACCCCACATACTTTTATGAACTTTAGTGAACTAATCTATTGTAGTAGTTGGTTCCCCTTTTGGTATGGTTGAAGTGATTAAATCACTTAATCTTTCCAAGTTTTCAGATTGGATATGCTTGTATTAACCAACCTCACCATGTTATAAGTATCATTGGGTTGCATGGTTGAGATAATCTCAACTGCCATGTTACAACTCAATTTTTCTCTAAAGTTGGGGGCATATGCCTTAGAATCTTTGTCTTTCTCTATCTCCTTGGATATACACACTTTAAATATTTTTCTATATTTATCTTAATCTCTATTTTAGAGCTTTACAATGATACATCTTTAAAAAAAATAACTTGATAATAGGAAAGGTAGTTACATCAACACACGTGTATTCCTAAACCTTGATTTCAATTTCAATTTATTTCAAGTATTTTAAACCTTGATTATATGCATTGATTTTATACTATAACATGCTTTTGGTTGTAGGTCAGTCACCAAAAAATCACTCAAATTCAAATCAAACAAAGACAATGTGTGCATACACAACCAAGTACTTATTCATTTCCTTTAAACTATCAATTTCATTACTACATTAAAAGGGGGGGGGGAAATGTAAATGATATTTTATGATTATGTAGCACCTTAATCTTGTCTACTTGGCAAACTCAGCCCTTGGCTATTCCTCTTAAAACTACACATGCCTTACTTATGCAAGCCTCACATCTACTCTATCTTGCCCCTTGGCCTATCTCTTAGTCCAATCAGCCTTATATTGATGTCATAAACATTCCATCTTAACTAGAATGCTTAAAATGTACTTATATTACACCTTTATAAGTTTTAAGCTTATACCTACTCTCTTTCTCCCTAGACACTAATGTCTAAGACATATAATAGCATTGACATTAATGTCCTAGCCTAAATCCAGTTTCCAATGCCCTAAAATCATTCAATTTACAAATGAAATGTATTATAATGGTCTACCTAAGTTCTTTAATGTGAGTTATCTCTTGATAGGATTGGTATAGATACAATATCAACCCTCACTCATTCACCACATAACAATTTGACTAAAAAGAACATTCAATAAGAACTCAATTTATCAAAATCTTTCCTATTCTATCCTATTTTGATATAAGTCAAAATAATAACCTACTTATATGTTTGAAGTTCTAAAGGAGTAGTCATAAGGTCTTATTTTCCAAGTTACAATTTAGGTCACTATTGTACTTACTCTACACATATTACATGATTCACACACAATCCAACAAGTAGGGGAGAACTACATGAGTCTAAGGCCCTATTATAGAGTAGTGGATATGTAGATAGTACCCTTTGATAATAACTTCATCATGAGTCATCTCAACACCATGTGCCCACTAACCCATTTTACCCTAAGGTCACATTGAAGATGAAAATATAAGGTTTTGCCATTTCATTAGGAGTGATAGTCCATGATCTAAATCTGAATGCACCAGAGTGAAAGTGAAGCAAAACCCAAAAGCATCTAGGTGACCACATCCTATTTTAGCTGATATTTCATATAAGACACTAGTTTCAGACATAGACAATAGTATCAACATAACCATCCAAGGCTAACACAACTGTTTAGAGAGCCAAAGGCACCAAATCTAGAATCTGACAACTATTCTAAAACTATCTTCCCTCCTGCTTTCTTCCTATTATAGATCCAACATTGTGTTAGCATAATATCCAACTAAGTATCTTGTTTTATGTCATTTATATATCTACATAGTTATAATTTTCATCAATAACTTATCTTAGTTTAATTATTCAACATATGGTACATATTAGTTTAACACATTAATTATCTTATTGTAGATCTAAATTCACCCTTGTGCCCTATCATTTTTATATCCTTAACCTTATCTACCCAATATGATCCACATCCAAATTAGGGTTAAATAGGTAGTCACCTTACCTCAAAAGGATAATAATCATATAATCTATGTATGAATCATGAAACATATAAGAGTCGCATGTCGAAGTAGATATATCAATGAAGCTCACAATATGTGATCACAATAATCCATAAGATGCATGATATGGATCATGGAAATGTCTATAAAATAATAATATAAACTTATTAAATAATAAAGCACACACATAATATCACTCAATATCACATAAAAGGGGTTTAAGGAGACTACTAACAAGAGGCATATTCAAATGTCACACACTCAAATGAATGACATATTCAAATTCCATATAGTAAAAGAAAGCAACATATAGTGGCATAGGGACTAAAAAGAAAGGAACATATTTAAATGTTTCACAAGTATGAAAAAACACTCAAAGAAGTGATAATATGAATAAATTAAGTATAATCAACCAACATAAGCATATCATACTATTACTTGCATATATGTGTTAGTAAAAATGGCATGTAACACAACATATCAAGTACATCATGAAAGATGTAATAATGAGCATATACATGTGTAAGTGATAGTATATAAGCTGAACATGATAGTGGAAATGTGATCATAAAATAATATAACCTATATTAATTATGATCAAGGAAGATGATTCCCCCAACGTAGTGTGTTACACAAGAAGAGGAAAGGTCCAACATGTGTGTGTGTGTGTGTGTGTGTGTGCATGTCTCATGTATATGGTGTATCCCTATATCACATTCAAGTATGTTTGAAACATGTGTATAAATTATACGTTACCTACTGACATAAAGTAAATAACATAGATGCCAAGGAGCCATTTAACATGTGAAAAAAAAATATTTTTGTATTTATTTGAATGTTTTTATATTTTCTTGAATATTTGTTTTTTTTGAATTTTTTAAATTTTTGGAAAGGAAAAAGGTTGTGATAACATCTAAGGGATGCTCATAGGAAGATCCAAACTTAGAATATGGACATAAAAATAGTGATATTGCCAAGGGGCATGTATAGGTGTCACATCTATAAATGTATAATCTATAGTACTTTGTGGTGAAAAAGAAGTAATAAAAGGAGTAGGGGTTATTAGAACCCATTTTTTTAGTTTTGTATGGTTTCCTTACTACTTCTAAAATTGGAATATGTTTATTTTTTCTTATCAATTAGGTAGATAATGTAGGTGTAGATGAGGATTATTTGGAATCCATTATGTATCTCTAGTGCAACGGTATCTCAAATATGTGCTTCCTAGGAAATGCGATTTCTTGTTGCTTACCCTTTCATGCATGATTAACCTTAGTAAGTTTTATAATTATTTATATGGGAACAAAATTTTCTTATTCATGTGGGTGTTCATATGGAATTCTATAAAATGTATTACCCTATTGGTATGAATGTATTAAATACACCCATACACTATGGAAGGTAATGTATAGAGTTTATGTATTTAGTCCTAATAACATATCAAAGAATCTCTATATGATATAATTTAAAAGGTAGTAATCACATGTGATGGAACAACTTGTAAAGGTAAATCAATATCATCATTAACGTGTTGAGATGTCCCACTGAATTCTTTGACCATTTTAGTTGAATGGTATAAATTATCATGTGTATATCCCATATGTGTAAGTAACGTTATGGTACATATGTTCTCACTAGCACTATTATCGATCATAACACTATGTATAGGTTGATGATTAAGGTATACCCAAATAAATAATGAATTAATATCTAAGTCATCATCCATAATTTCACTGCCATCAAATGTAATAGAAGGTATTTGAACCATAATAAGTATTGTATATGTATAAGTGATAATAATCCCATTTAATGGGTGCCCATAATATGATGGAGGAGGATTTCATTATATGTCATTCACACTAATGGATATTTCTTAGAATGATCTTTCAATGGATTGTTAAATATCTTCTAGTTTTAATTGTCATTAGGTTATGATCATGAATCCTTTAGAGGATCATCAAAAGTAATATGTTGATTATCAATAAGGTCTTGGATTGTGTGTTTCAAGGTAAAACATATAATTTTAGAATGTTTATTTCCTTGATGATAGTTATAATATGAATTAACATCATATCCTTTTGGTAGAGGTCAGCTCATATCAACCTCTATAGGAAGAGGGAGAGATACGAGATAACACTCCACAAGTTTCTTAAGTAACAAATATAGAGACTTAGGTAATCATGTAAATTATCTCTTAGATGAATTGGATAAGATGATCTAATTAGGCTTCTATGACACTATATTAACCATTGTGTTTGCTTCCTTTTTAGGTTATGTAGGTTTTTACCTTGTAGAATGGTTTGATATAATACTTGGTCATACATGTAGTAAGTGTGTTTGATACATACTTAAGCTTGTTTAATGAAATAAGTTTCATTTTAAGTCATCAAAATATTTAAACTTATTGAAGACAGTGAAATCATGTAATGGTGAAATTAAAATTTTATTAAAGATGTATTTAAATGCTTTATCTACCATTGGATTTGTCAATTTGGCCAACACTATTTTTTACCTCAAAACATATTAAATAATAGGTTCATTGGTTATTATTTTATCTTACAATTTGGGCATATGACATCTTTATAGTGATGTCTATTTAGAGGTTTGAATTCTTTCACTTATTGAATTGGTAATTCATATAACTATCTTAAATCATAGTCTTTGAGGATCCATGGAAATAATTTAGTCAAAAGTTTATCATTGGAGTCATAATCAAGACATGTCACATAGAAAGATTAGAGATGCTATTTAGGATCACCTTTGCCATCATAAAATGTGAATTTGGGTGCAAAAAAACTAGTTGGAAAAGGGTGAAAAGATATATCAGGCATATGAGGATTATGTAGTAAATCTTGTGAATCAATAGCATGAGTTTATTTCAATGCATTTTATTCAACTTTGGTAACCTTAGATTCCAAATCTTGAATAACTTGGAGAAGAGTTTGTATAGTAGACCCATTGGGATTTAGATTTGAGATTTGAGAAGCCAACAAAGGGGATGAAAACAACACCTATGTTGATGTGGGTATTGAAACTAGTAATTGAGTTGAAGTATTAATTATTCCCATGGAAGATGTGGTAATAGGTTTTTGATCTTTGGGGAATAATGGTTTGAAAAAATATCCCATGTCCCCACTAGATATAGTAAGAAATGTTATGCTCAAGGGGAGGGATGGTTCATTTATGCCTTTTGCTTTTTTAGTTTCTAGTATGGTATTAAGGATCTTATGGTGATATTTAGGATTTTCATGAATGTGCTCTTGAAATAATATAATAAATTTAACTTGTTCTTGGTCTACTTGTTCATGTTCATTATTTTCATGTGTTTTATTATGCTCATGAACATATTCATTTTCTATAAGTTTTTTCCATTATTTTACTCATTGTCATTATTTCCACTCTCATTATTAACATAATTTGACATGGTATTAGCTTGAGACATTTTAGGTGGACTAAGGGGTAGCTCAAGATGTTAATAGGAATACCACCTAATCTAGGACTATGGATAGGTTGTATACAAATTATATATATATATTTTTGAATAAATATCACAACTAGAAACTTAAGAAGGCTGAAAACCCTAAAATAAGCTAGGATTTACATGAGAAGACATATGGGTTGGGTTGACCAAATGTTTAACCATTTTTAAGTTTGGATGAGGTTTAAAGGGTAGAATATCCTGTACACAAGAATGAATAAAATAATTCTAAATTAAGCTAATTAATTGAAAAATCATGTAAATGAATATTATAAATTAAATTTTGAGTTATGCTAAATATATAAAATACATTCAAAATAATAATTTGATTGCATAAACACTAATAAGAGATAATACTTAACTTATCTAGAAATCCATAGGTAGATATGAGAAATACAAAGGTGGAAATAGGTGGGAACAAGGTCAAGATCCATCCATTATATTCTATAAATATTATTTATAGAGGGTTAGACACTTATGTTAGCTTCAAAATGATTGCGTTGACATAGGTATCCTTATGTCAATGGATTTATCTTATACATAATACTCACTATATTACAAAGTGACCATTTGGATATTTTTGGGGTTTTTAATCTCCTTTCTACTGATATATTTTATTCACTTGCACATGATATAAATGACTATTTTTGGATAAAACCCTATCTCTTCACCTTAGGTTTGTACCTTTCCAAAAATGGGTTAGTGGGTTTATGAAGTTGAACTAACCTCAAATACCCATATATCAATAAGCTCTACCTACATAGCCACTACTCTAAAGAGGTCCTCAGACATATGCAATTATACCCTACATGTTGGCTTGTGTGTGCATAATGGTGAAATATGCTAAATGCAAGGGCATGAAATAATCTATCTTTTAACTTGACAAATACTATTGATGGGCTACTCTTTAAATGCTTTAGATATATCATATGACTGCTCCTATGACTAATATAAAAATAAGGAATAATAGGGCATTTTTAAATACTTGAAAGGTGCTTTGTTAGATATATGTCTACTAAGATTTTAAATATGACTTGGTGATAATGATTAGTATTTGTTTATATTTATACCATACATTTTAAAAATATATCATAGAAGGGTTAGATAAAATGAATGGGCTAACCCATAGGATTCAAAATATTTGTAAATTAAATGACTTTTGAGGTATGAACACTAAATGAGAATTTGGATACTTATATTGATGCAAGTGTCCCTATGTACGACGTAAATGTTTGACATTATAGAAAGCTGTTGATGACCTAAAATTGATAGTAAA
Organism: Torreya grandis; assembly: GCA_037957365.1. Taxonomy (NCBI): domain Eukaryota; kingdom Viridiplantae; phylum Streptophyta; class Pinopsida; order Cupressales; family Taxaceae; genus Torreya; species Torreya grandis. The sequence goes on along the minus strand of JARHVA010003605.1, from coordinate 878,830 downwards.
GGACATATATCAGGTTTTAAACTTTTTATATTGTACATGAGATCTAGATCATTATAATAAGAGGGTCAAACCAAAAGATAAGCAATTAGGCACAATGAGATGGTGAATGTGAGCCTTTCAAAAATAGGAAGGTCTGTAACTAATGGGTAAAGCCCTGATAGATTTTTGTTAAGTATACAAGATTGAGATGATATATAAATAAGATTTTTTTATCTTTAGAGCCACACATAAGGACATGTTCAAATGTCCATAATCCAAATAGAGAATACATACAAGATATGACGTAGAAAAATAAACATGAAAGGCATGCATGAATATATGTAATTGATCAACATAAGTAATTAATAACACTAGTATATTCGGTGAAATGTCCCTTTTAGGGTAGATTTAAAATAATTTGAGATTTCTAGTAAACCCTAGGAATGGAAATATAAAATTTGACTTTTATTTATTGAAACTCTTACTAAAAATTCCAAAATTCTAAAAATGATTATTTAGGCACTAAAATAAATTTATCCAACATCAAATAACCCTCATAAAATTGAAAAATATTAAAAATATTTATAGGAACCCAAAGTCTGATTTTGATATTAATTTTAAACCTAAAAATTATAAAAAAAATATCACCAAACCAATGGAAGTGGAAACTAACTTTTTTTCTCATCTAACAATGCAAAAATAGCTATCCAAGTCTCTAAATCAAGTTACGACACTCCAAGTAGATGGAAATGACCTCATAGACCCCAAAAGGCTGATACACTATTGTGTCCAACCCTACAAAGTCCAAAAATTGGTTTGCTCACCTTCTAAGCAACCCTTAATGTTAAAAATTTGATATTTCACCCAACTATGGCCTCTGAATGAAGTCACCAAGAGAAATGAGGGTTTCTATCCATAATTCTAGAAGCTAATGAGGGTTTCCATCCTCATAGGTTGGTAATGTAAGCAAACGTGCTCAACATTTAGAAAAAAAATAGACTATTGATTGTGGTTCTAAAATTAACAATCACCCCTTCTATATATAGCCTCTTTTTCCCTCCAATCTTTCCCCAAGTGTGGTACCCCATAAAAAGAGGGAAAAATAATATTCAAAAATCACCCCTCTTTATAAAATTTCAATAAGGGCTAACTTAAATTAAATAAAAAATACCTCCTTCTTTATTAAAATTCAAATAACCAAAGTTACCGACAATATCACCTTCCACTTACATGGTGGATTCCTTTTTTGGTTACTCACTAACTTATTTCATGATGATGTTAGTAAAGGATTTCCACTATTAGGGAAAAATAACCCAACCATCTTAATGCTAATGGGGATGAAATGCAAGGAGGTTTGTGGTTGTTATGGATTATTTCTAGCCTACATGCAAGTTATTTTATGCCATGAAGTGAAGGGGACAACCCACACTAGCATTAAGGGAATAATTGGAGCACAAGGATACAACCATGAAGCAAGTGTTTGAGATTACAAATCCCAAATGTGGATTTAAGATCTAGGTACTAGAAAATAACATTACTTGAGGACAAACAATTTTGAGAGGGGAGGACTGTAATGTCCCCTTTTTGGGATTAATGAGGTTAGATCCCTTAGCCAACTTAGTTGGTTTCCCATTGGATAAGGGAAGGTTTTAAAAAGGGAAATTAAATTATTTTATTCAAGTTTCTAAAAATTAACATGTCATCAACTTATTTCTAAAGTGATTTATAATAAATAAGGGGACTTTTATAATTTGATGTAAGTCAACCCTTAATTTAGAAGTATAATGGAGGGAAAAGGGTATAAAGGGAGGTGGAGAGGTCCATTTTGGGGATCCATTATTAGCTATCAATTAATTCATTTGATGTTAAGCATATTTTCTTGCATTCTTAGCTCTGAGGATGGAAACCCTTATTGGGTTTAGTATTAAAGGATGAAAACCATAAATACTCTTCTGGTGGCTTCATTTAGGAGTCATGTTGTGCATCAATTCATATTTTTTCAACACAAGGGTCACCTTGAAGGGTGGAAATTTAGTTTGGGATAGTTTAACGGTGATAAAATTAGATTTAATATCCCTAGGAGGTGAGTGATTTAATTGAATAACTTTAATGAAATAATATATCAATTTTACAACCCTTTGGAGTTGGGTGATCTAGTTTGCAGCTTTTGGAAGGTGAACATAATAGTAAGGTAGGTTTTTGGTGGATCATTACTATTTTCACTTATATTTTCACCATTTTAGGAGATGTATAAGTTATCCTCATCCAAGTGGCACAATGAAAACACCTCTAGACTTGTGGGTAGCCTAATGATGAGGTGAAACTCTAGGTAGGGCTAGTTCCCTTGATGTACCACTTTGGATCACTACTACACCTAAATTTTTTTCAGGGGGAAGAGGGAGAGAGATAATTGAAATAAAACTATACTAAGGGAGGTGATACACCAAATATATTGATGACTTCTAACTAGTTTCATGTTACACTTGAAACCAATAGACTAACCAAACATACAGTTCTCTAATCTACATCTTCTCACATCACTATTACATTATGAGGTTATGGATGAATATTTAGGGTAAGAGGAATAGATAAGATGAATTTAATGACACTAGTGAATATACTAACTCACTCAACCTTGACACTTCCTAGAACACTTCACATGCCCTGTAAGAAGAAGCTTTCCAACTGTATATAGATGATAGAATGAAACAATCATGCCAAGGAAACAAGAGTTATCACTTATGAAAAATCAAACATTCCAAATGAAAACACTAATAATATTCATGTAAGAGGTAAAAATTAGTATTATTATTGATCAAAAGGTATGAAAATGAGTAAGGGTTCACCATACTCAGGTGGAGCATAGGTTACAATGGCTAAAATGGCTAGTTCTTATAGAGATTGAGAGAGAGAGAGAGGAGAAGAGAGAAGTCCAAAGGTCACAAGGACACTTTTAAAGATGATAAAATTAGTTACTTATGTGTGAGAAAAGGATTTGGGATGAACCATGCAAGTTCAAGAAGCACAAGTGTCCATCCAAGTCATAAAACTCATGAAAAGTGGCATGAAAATCCTCATTTTGGCTCAAAAAATTACCTTCATAATTTGGACCTATTTGAACATCCAAAAATTTATTAGGTATAGGTCTAATGATTAGAATTAATGGGAAGGATTTCAGACATGCCTCTCCATGCATTGGTTGTAGTCCTAGTCATCTAGAACCTTCCTAAAATGAGCTATCATCATCTATAATCTAATAAACTCCTCTTTCAAGCACCCTACACACTTAGTCTCCAAAAAGGCATCATTTTTACATGAAAATCCATGAGAGAGAGTGGATGACACCTTTGAAGACTCTCCATATACTTAAAAGCATCAATCATACCTTAAAATAAACCCACTTGAAGTTTTCCACCCTTATCACTAGTTTGGTCATTATGTTAGTTTTGATTGGATGAGATGAAGTAGCTAGTTTAGGAAATTAGGAGTTATTACAAGGAATATGGGGAGTTATCTTAAGTTCTAATATTCTATCCCATGTTATTGGCATCTCTTTAAACCTCTTAAAACCTACACAATACATAAAACTATCAAGAAAATTTTGTTTTGCACTCCATTCATACAGTTATATACAACTCAAAAGGGTGGGGAGGAGCTTGAGAGAGTCCTCTACAAGTTAAGATAGTCATCCTGGTCAAAATGGTTCATTGAAGTATATATATAGCTTCACCATCCCAATTAGGTCACTAACAAGGGTTTGCAAGGGTTTTGATTAGTTTTTGTCTTTAATATTTATTCATAACTATCTCACATCCAACCTTAAAAAAATTACACAAGAATGATCTTTAGGACCCCTGATAACACCTCTAAACTCCTTTGGCATCCATGCACAGTCTCATGAAAGATGTGAGTATTCAAAAATAGCCTATTGAGCTCTTCCTTCCATTTCTTATAGTTCTAAGTTAGTTTTGAGCTCAAAAATGGATTATTTGAAACCTATCTACCATCCAAAAGATTTAAAACATTTTGCATCATCTTATAAACATGTTTTAATAAGGTAGAGAAATCACCTCCTACTAAAATTGGATTTGACCCTACATTTGAGCACTAGGCTTGAAACTTACCTAATAGGTCTATTGTAACCCATGTGGTCTAGGCCATCCCATTGGGTTTATATTTATTCGATCAGACTAAATACATATTTAGTGATCCCATAAAAATTTCCTAATAAGTTATAATGTTTACCTCATGTCGAAAGTTACTATCTATTTGGCTTCTAAGCTAAAACCTTGCCCTTAAGCCTGATTGCAACCTTAAGAGTGTAGGGTACCCTATTGAGTTCCATACTTTTTTTTCGTGTTCTAACATATTTCCCTTGATGTTTTCAAACTCTTCACACTTTTCCAAAAGGCTATTTTATCTTCTAGTTCATGCTTTCTCACCCATCCTCTAAACCCTACCAGTTTTGATCCTAGGGAAGTACCCTCCATCTAAGACAAAATAAAGGGTACTTACCCTATTATATTAGACAAAATTATCATTTTATTATCTTATAAAATTGATAATGATCCCCTACACAAAAAATCAGCCTCTAGTCTATCCATTGGCCCCTCAAACTTCTTCCAAAACCAAAACAGACTGTGTGAAGGGGACTATATGCAGGGTTTGAGAAATGGACTACATATTAACTCATTTGACCCATTTTATCTTTTAAAAATATATCATGATGTTTTCATGAGGTTTATATAATTTTGGTGAAGGTTTTATAAGCTTGGAAATCACTTCAACCTCCCTAAACATTTCTCCTCACACTTAAGCAATCAAGGCTGTGTGTAACCTTCTTGACTATATTTTTTATTTTCCACAGAGCACATATAGATATTCATAGCTTGAGGTTAGATTTGGAGAATTTAATTATACATATTATAACCTTATTAGGTCATTTTTAGTGTTTTTATTTTTATTCATGTTTGGACTTATCCTAAACCACCCCTTAGACACATTTCTCAATTGACTGTCTACCTATAGTCACCTATAGGTGACTATAGGAGATCCTATAGGTGGATTCTATCCTAAAAAACCATGATAAATATCCATTATAAACCCATTGGGATTATTTGGAGTAATTTTATTCTTTTTAAACCCATTTTAAATCCTCTTTGTGTTATATTCTCCTTAAGAAATTCAACCCTTTTGCTTTCTTCCTGAGACAATCATCTACAATGGCTGTAGGTTCATATTTCTCCACTAGGACCTTGATCATGATGTGTAGATAACATTTTTTAAGTTTGATAGTGAAATATTATAAAATAATGATTGTATTAACCTTGAAATTTTTACAACACCATCAAAATACCATGCTTAGGTCACTGCCAACTGTAGGTGGGTGTCTAGGCAACTTATACAGACTGTAGATGTGTATGAGGAACATGACACCACTTATCATCTTATATTGATATTATTTTAGATAATGAGTGTCACATTCACCATTTAAAACCAATATAACATGGTGATAAGGTCTCATACTACACCCTATGTTGAAAATATCACTTGGGGGCAAAACTTGTAGATGAAACTATCATATTTTAGTGCATAAAGATGTAATTTTGGACCTCTCAAAAATTGATATCCATTTATCCTCTACCCTTAAAAATTTATGGGGTTCATGTACTTGATATAAGATATAAATCCTAGTCAATTAAAGTCACTAGAATTATTTGAGACTATGTTATATGCCATCCATAAAAACCCACAGGTGTTTTGTTCCTTCATTTTGGGGACTGAAGCCTTGAATACAGTAATTGAGCCTTAAGACATATCTTCCAACCTCCACTTATAAATTTAACAAATAAAATGAGTATACCCTTATCACAACCAATGATATAAATTCAAATAAGGATTCATCATATTCCAATTTCCACATATGACCCTTAGCTTACTGTCAAGGACCATATATAGGTGGCTATTTTCATGTGCAAGTAGTAATGTAGGATAATAGGTAATGAGTATCACATTTGATATTAATGGTACTAGGCCTATCTAAATTACTTAAAATTAAATCTTCACACTCATAAGTATTTGAAAAAAATTTCAACACATCTTTTTCAACATGAAATCCCCTATAAAGGCTCTTATAGATGATGTTCAATGGTAGACTGAGAACATATGTTGCACATAACTATAACAGTCCTCTTTTTACACACTTTAAAGAGTATAATTTGGTAATCACCATTTATAAATACATATTCAACATTTTTATATGTTCAATACACCTCCATGATCACAATAGATAGTTTCATACATGTGACTGCAACTATGACAGCAAGTGAAAAGTGAACAAAGAGTTGACTACATAATGTTCATGACTAAAAATTATGTAATGTTGCTTTAGAGATGGGATTGAAAGTATAAATGAGTAAATAGGGCATTTATAACATGATCAAGGAATTATCACAACCCTTTAAAACCATGACCATGCATGAAGTTCTTAAAAATGGTGAAAAACTACCTATTGCATAGAAAAGTGCTTCCTTTTACAACCTAATCTAATTTTCTCATCAAAACATAATGAAAAATGAAAACAAGAATGGAGAGAAGATAAGGATGGAGTAAACATCATATAGAACTAACATGACCATCTGGATTGTATAAAAATGCCCAAATCAAAGCAAAACCTATAGGGTATATAGATTAGTAGGCAGAAAAACACAATCAACTTTATGAGGATGGTTCATAAAGAACAAACCACCATTATTTGAAATATTATTATGGAAATGCATCTCTATGAGTGTAATTTAACCCCCAAAAGTAATTTTAACTGAAGTGCTCTAACTATTCTTACCACGTATAAACCTGAAGACTGGTTCTATGTGACTATAAGGATGAAAAAGGAGTAGAATAGTTTTAGTCAAAATTTGACACTTCCAAAGTGTGTCAAGAACTAAGATGAGTGTGAATAATATTAAGGGATGTTCCATGAGCTTCTCCCACATGGCACACTTCCCCATGGGTCGTACAAGTGCCAAAATTCTTTTTTCCTTTGATAACTTCTCTTTCTTCTAAAAAACCTATCAATTTCAATTATCAATAGTTTATTAAAACATATGAGGACACATGGGGAGTGACATCATCCTTTGGAACCTTCACATTTCCCTAAGAGGCCATACAACTCATTAAATGCCCTTTTTTTGACCCCAAAATGACTCTTGGGACTAAAAGGACTAAAATGACTAAATATCAAGGCTAGTATAATATTACATGACATCAATTAATCTATAATAAACCTTGTGAAATAATTATAGACCACCTATAAAACTCTGAAGACCAAGTTTTTACCTATAGGGTCCCAATTTGACCTATAGGCTCAACTTTGGTCAACAATTACAATACTAGAAAACCTCTAGAGGTATGGTGAATGGAATCTATGGTTTGATTTTTAGTTGGAGAAATAATTGGTAGTTGAAAAACTCCATTTCATCTTTCATTGAGTCATTGCTATTTTATTGTAATTTTTAGGACTATAAATTATCCAAAAATTAGTCTTTTAAGGTCAACTAAATATATTAATTTTTTATAACTTTACAAGGATTTTTATGATGGTTGAAATTTATTTTCATGCATAAATAGTCATTTTACAGAATTCTAAAATAATTTGATATGGTTTATTGGAAAATTTAGTTTTGTTTGATTTGGTCTAAGGATACTACATTTAGTAACTCAAACTAACCATGCAACAATAATCACCATATAACTATTCATTATTAAGCTCTTTACTAATATAGGATGTGATCTATGTTTTGACATGATGTATCCATGGGTAGAAATACACGTGAAAGATTTTACAAGCAATAGGTAAGGAACATGTAAATAACACCAATAAAATTTGAACTAAGAAATAATAGATAGTCTCAGTCATTATAAACATGAAGAATATGAAAATTAGATAATTCATAAATCTAAAACCATAATGGAAGGGTTAGAAAGAGAAAGAAACCCCTAATGGAAAACTAGGGTTTTGGGCTATGTTCAATAATAAGCTAGTTGACCAATATATTTTATCAAATTTTGGCAAACTAATGAATCAGTTACCTAGACATGACAAACAATTGTATAAAATATGAATGCTACACATATGCAATAAATGACACAAACTAATTTGGAACTTGTTAAATCTAGAAATATACTAAATATGGAAATTACAAACGAGAAATATGAACTTAGATAGAAAACTAAGATGCAAACTATTTCTAGATTTGAGATTGATAGGGAGATTGTGTTGACCAAGCACATATAAAAAATAGGAGTTGGTAGGGTTCCTCGATAATAGTGATGGAATTAAAAAATAGTGGGGGATGATATTATCCAAATAGGGTGGATTTATCTAGTGGGTAATAGAGATATGAAACATCTGGGTTATGTTCACCTTTACCTATGTGTTATATAGACTATAAGGGAGCTTTTGATCTGATGCAAGATCATTATATAACTTCTTTTCACTTCAAACCATAACTCAATGATAAAAATATTAATGAAATCATAGAATAAAAAATGTTAGTGGTTGATGTTATGCTTGACCTCAACATCCCATGTGTTGATCACTACTTACATACCAATACTCTAAAGAGGGGTCAAACTCCATGTAGGTATCCCATGCTGTAGTGGTATTGTGAAATACTAGTATAAAATGCTAAATGTTGGTGTAATATTGATGTGATTAAATGATTCAACTATGAATTGTGACCTTGAAGGTTTATTTAGAATTTAGATTAGGACTGCTAGGGCTATATTTAATCATAATTGGGAGAAATAAGGAATTCTCTCTTAACGTGCAATTATAATTTTGGTGCTTTTTAGTGTGGAAGCTTTTTGTGTACAAAAATAGTTTTAAATATGGATTTATAGTGGTATTTTTGTAAATTATTTAGATCAGTCTTGTTACAATTTTGGGCTAACCCTTTCATGGCTTGTAAATTTTGGAAATCAACCATTATTTAGTGGGAGGACACTGTTGGCAAATTCATACAATAGTGGGAAGTATTATTATCCAAATAGGGTGTTATTTTTTGATGGGTAAAAATAGTTACTTTGGGTACTATAGATAGTCTGAGTGTGAGCCTAGACTAGTTTTCATATATAATAGGGACATTCTAAAGTCATTTGGGTTGTTTAAAGGAATGGTTCATCATGCGAAAAGTGAAGGAAAATGTCAAAAGCCCCTAAGATGATGCATGAATTAAGTGTGTTAAAAGAGTGGTCACAAGTGTACTATTTTAGCTTAAATGTTAATTTATGTGTCTAAATTCCCCCCCCTTATAATATAGTAATGTATAAAATTGAAAGTACTAGAGTAAAAGGAAAATTATGTACCTAAACTTACTTATGGAGTGCAGTCTTGAATATTGGCCACAATGTTGAATTGTGCTTCAAGCGAACCTGTAATGAAACATTTATAAAATAAATATTTAAGAGGAATATCAAGAAGAAAATACAAGTAATTTATGGATCTAATAACAATGAATTAATACAATTGATTGGGTACACGAACCATTGTGTTTTCTTAGTGTATAAAGTGATGCAAAAATTGGTGATTGTCGAGGGCAGGACCCTTGGAGATTTAATTCATGTTTAAGAGCTTGGATTGGACTATGCATGCCCTAATCCTAATTTATTAGAGAGTGTGCTTAATAATTAAATTTTTTCTTTAATCCATCATTACATATCCAAATTAGTGAAGTATTTTAGAATCCCTATATGAATTCCAATAGATTGTTCTAGTGCAAAAGTTAGTGTAAAAGGAGGAACCAACCACTGCAAATGGAAAAAGGTTAATTTTTGGTAAAAAATTGACACATTTAGATACTAAAATCTTATTAAATATGATAAAATAATTTTTTAAAATTGATAAATATCACTCATGGCCCAACCCTTCATTTTATGACCTTTCCCAACCAAAAAGCTCATGTTTGCCATTTCATAATGCTTAAATGTTTATCATATAGTCCAACCTTGATATTATGATTACCCATATCACATGTAGCCCAAATTATACATAAAACATGATTTATATCCTAAATTTTTAGTTATATATCTTCAACAAATTTATATCCTATCGAATATTATTGTCTAGACTAGGACACTAGCATCAATACTAGTGTCCCAGATGTGATGCTGGTGTCCTTGCCTCATAAATGGTCAAATTTTAAAATATTTTGACATTTATAGGTTGAAATATTTGTATAAATTAACCCTCCCATTATATCATTTAAAAAAGCATGGTATAAATTAAAAATAAAAGGCAATTCATTATCATCTAGCAAATTACAAAGCAAACACATATCAAGCTCACTTAATGATTTTCACAACTGAGTTCTATTGCCCTATTCTCTCTTACTTACAAATATATAATAATAGCACTATATTCAAAGTATAAATCATTCAAAGATGATCCCATGAACAATTTTTTCAAGTTACAAGCTAGATCACTACATGCACTCACATATAGTATATTGTAGAATTGTTCACACATAGGCCTACATAAAGGGTAAAACTACATTGGTCTAAGGCCCTCTTTGAAGTATATGGATACGTAGAAAAAATTAATTTATATAGGTGTATTTAAGGTAATTTTTACTTTAATTCATTTTAACAACCCCTATTTTTCAAGGTGACATGCCCAAGTTAGAGAACCTATGGGTTTTAGTAAAAGATAAATATCCAAAACCTGTGATTATGATGTGAGTTGATAATTTTCAAGTTGACATTGAACCCTAAAATGCACATTTGGTTGTTCCAAAAAAGGATATGTATTATGTACTAGAAAAAAGTGTTAGATTTAGGACAAAAGTGTCGACAGTAGTGTCCAAATTTTTATGGTAGTGTTCAAGTTGATAGAGAGCAAATATTTAGAATATGATGAATCACTATATAACATCATCATGTCTTATCTTATACCTACATCTACCATATACACCTATGAATAAGTAAATAAGATAAGTATTATTTTTGATTCATGTTACTACATTCAAAATAGTGTTGGCATTGCAATTTATATATTTAACATACTTTCATAATTCAACACTATATCAAAATATTATAAATCCAAATTATTTAATTGGCCTACTTTTAGAATAACTTATCCATTTATTTGATTAGGATATTCTCCCACTAATCCTTAAAAAAAATAAAAAAATGGTTAAACATTTGGTGACCCTAACCTTTGAGTCTTCTTGCACAACCTTATCTTGCTCTAGGATTTTCAGCCTTCTAGGGTTTCATATTATAGTAATTATCTAGTTATGATTTTCCTATCAAGTTAGATTATTCAATAATATTCATATGTATCTCGTATCATGTTCTAATATTACTCTATAGAACATTTAAACTGGATAAAAATGTTTCTCTTCCTCCTCCTCACCCTAAGGAGGGTGAAGGCTACTTTCCCTTTAACTAGGTCCATACTATCATTACTTCAAGGGGTACAGTAGCCAAACCTATAATACCAAAATAAGGTAACCAAATTATCATTCCTAAAACTCCTCCACCTCCCACATCTCCTTTAGATGGTGTGTGTAAGCATATTCAATCTAAAATACCTAGGTCTTGTGCTTATGAAACCCTTAAGGATCAAATCATCACTATAACAAAGCCAATATAAGAATTAAAGAAGTAAAATCAATATTTGGTTTCAAAGATCACATCATGAGAAAATAATAGCACACATAAAAATAATCCAAAATATGTTAGTGTTAATCATGTGTTTGCAACTTCACTTAACAATGTTATGCCCAACAAGGTTTCATATCAAAATAAGAAGTCACAATAAAACACATCTACAACTAGTTCTTCAAAAAGTGAACAAAAGGCTAAACAGAGTTCAAGTGAGAATCTAAGGGAAATGCTTAGAAATAAGTTGACCAAACTACTTCTTCTACATCCTATAAGGAGATCAAAATCCTATTGTGCATATCATATAATGCATGGGAATCATATAGATTGTTATTTAGCTTTGAAGAACAAAATACAAAAGATAATTGATAGTGGTGATCCTATCATATATATATTAATCAAGCAACCCACTCACCTTATGAGTGCATCTCCTAAAGCACAAGTGAAAAAAGAAAAATTATGGGTGGAAAAATAAAATTTAAAACAAAAACAATTACAAATGCAAAAAATAGAGCAAGAAAAGATTCAAAAGGAAAAATTATAACAAACAATATTACAAAAAGATCAAGATGAAAAAATAAAATTACAAAAAGAACATGATGAAAAGGAAAAATTACAAAATTAATGTATTGCACAAGCAATGTTACAATAAGTGAAATTAGAAAATAAGATGTAAGGTAAAAAAAAGGCATGTTTAAATAAGGGTTTATAACAAAAGTGGGAACATCTTTAAAATAAAACAACACAAAGGAAAATATCTCTCAAACAAAAATACCAAGAAAAATCCTAGCAAAATAACATGATATGCTTTATGATTTTGCTATGCACACTTATGACACATTTTATTTATGAAATGTTATTCATCTACTACTCCTCACAGAGTGTTATCCTCATCTTTAGCTCATTGGATAGATTTTACATTTTCAAACACTCTAAAATCAAAAAATACAAAAAAATACAAAAAAATTCAAGTAAATTATATATATATATATATATATATATATATATATATATATATATATATATATATATATATATATATATAAATACTATTTAACCTTTTAGGCATTTAGTAGTGTAAATCCTAGATTTTTACAGGGATGAGTACAAAGGGTAAATACAAATATAGATTAAAAATAGGTAATTTAATTGATTTACCCAAAATAGTGAGTGTAAGGAGAAGATTAACTTATTTAGAGTAAAACAAGTATCCTTGGATGACAAAAATGTTGAAACAGGTCAAGGGAATAGCCTTGAGTCCTTGCATTCTAGTTCTAGAGTTCTAATTGCTTTAGGATAGTATCCCTGTCAGCTAGACACTAATGCACTGTGCTATTAGAAAAGGTAACACACTAATGTATTTTTGTGGATAGGGGTCTTGAGACTTTTAGGGATAATGCAAGAGGTCTTCTAGGTTCTGTAGATGTGCTCATGAGCTCTTGACCATCCTTTTAAGTCACTATTTAGTTAATTTCCCTTCAAAAACCTAATGAACACCTACACAAAATAATAATAAAATCAAATTAAAAAGGAAGGGAAAATTTGGTTGTTGGATATTATGATCAAATAATATATAACCCCTACTATCCTAGCCACTGCCTACATTAATCCAAATGATAAGGGTCTTACATCACATGTAGTTATCCCTTAGGGAATGCACATAATCAATGCACATGGTATGATAGAATGAATTTTGATTAGGCCCTTATTTTATCAAGCATGAAAATATATATGTGATGTTAGTAATATGTAGAGTGTTGAGATATATTATTGATTGATTTTTATGTAATTATGTACCAAAGTAGTAAGTGATAGATTTAGAATGCCTTGTGACGATCTCTATATAGAAAGAAATTTAATTTGAATGTAAGATGTTTATTCATAAGACAACAAGGTGAAAAGATAAATAAAATCATAAGAAGAGATCCAAATAAGGGCAAGGACCCAAAACAAGATAAAAATATGACTGATAGATAATAGGTCTGAGGTGGACACTAGCATGATGTGCTACTATCTAGGACCACACTATTGTATTGTAGGAAAAAAACTAGGTTGTGACTAAAAAAATAGGCAAGGATCCCCCATGAATGGGATAGAAATGACATAAGACCACTAGAGGTGTAAAAATATGGGAAGACAAGCCATAATGATGAAAATACCAAAGTGACCATGCGAACAAGACCTTCATTCATCATTAAGAACTTCTTGTGAAAGAGTTACAAAAGACATAATACTTGTGTTTGCATGACCAACTTAGGGTGTGTACATTTCCCCCCTTTTATTATAGTAATGCAATGAAAATTAAAGTACTAGACTAAAAGAAAAATAAAATTGTATACCTATACTTACTTGTATAGATGCGTTCTAGACCTATCCCACTTCATGGCCAAAGAAGTGGACAAACATTTAGAATATTGTCTATGAAGAGAAAATCCACAATGTATGTATTTGAGCTAAACTACGTGTCTAAGTCACTAAATCAAGAAATATAAGTCAAATATGTATTTGAATATTTGAGTCAAATTTTGTATTTGAGCCAAACTATATTGGCATGAATAGTGTATATATACTCCCCTTTTGGTGAGAGAGATGAAACTAAGGTAAGGGTATCGAACCAAAAACAATATTGATAGGCATGTTAGTGAATAGTTATCCTTGATAAGATGATTGTAGGATTGATTATTTTGAAAATTGTATAGGAATTTTTTGTAAATGGAGACTAAGATAATCCTATAATTTATAACGAGTTTTTTAAGGAAAAACAAGTTTTGTCATTTATGGAGTCAAATTGATTCGGATAAAAGTGTAACTAGTATGGTTTGGGTATATAATAATCAAGTTTTACATGCAATAAATATATTATAAATCAGAGCCATGGTTCTTGAGATATTGTAATTGGAAGATTATTGGTGATACTTGGAGAAATTTGCATGGGGGGTCAAGCTTAGGTGGTTGGCATTTTTAAAACATTAGTGAAATAGGTTTGATTGATTGATTTAAAAATCATTTTAATTTTCTAATTTGAGATAATTTTTGTTCTGAATGAAGAAAAGATGCTGAGGAGATGAGGCATGAATGTGATCCATTATGAAGAGGTGGAGGCACTTGTCCAGGCTGACAAAGAGGTTACCCTAGTAAGAATTCCATCATTTTCCATTTTTTGAATCATTGATTGAATTTTTTCATCATTTTTATGTCATTTGAGTTAGATTAGGGAGATTTAGGAGGTCCACACTATTGTCCAAAAGATAGTGCTAGTGTCTTGGGCTACCATGCTAGTGTCTACGGATCATGCTATTGTCTAACACTTGTGTCTTGTCTACAATGCTGATGTCCTATAGACTAAGCATTGAATTTTTTGATTCAAATTTGTATTTAATAATTATTTTATCCTGTATGTTTTCCATCTGGATATGCTAATGTATTATTCTATGTATTTTCTAGGTAGATGTGCACATGAAGGAGTTTCATAATGGTTAGATGATGGAGTGCTTATGTGGGTTGCTCTTAACAGATGTTGAGAGAGTAGTTATGGATAAGGATAGTTTGGATTATGTGGCATCATTTACACTGATGCCCTAGGATTTCCATATGATGACTGCATTGTGTGAGTAGTGGAATGCTAATACATGCACTTTTTGCTTACCAACAAAGAGATTATTATGACCCTGAAGGATGTGTACATGATACTTAGATTGCCCATTACTAGTTGATGGGCTGTATTATAGAAGGCAAATGGAAATATAACCATAGAATAAGACTTGAGTTATTTTACGACCATACCTATGGGGACCCATCATCAAGGGAGTATTAGTGATGTATTATTATCAGTGATTGTTATAGCTAGAGTTCCATAGTTACTGAAGTTTTTGGTGGTGTTATTGGCTTCATTTATTAATATGGATGGTAGTGAGGTATCCATTTCATAAAGGATGAATGGGATTATTAAGGACATAGAGGAGCATAGGAACATATAATCATGAAGTCACACCATCCTAGCCCACTTGTATTGGGATTTGTATCATTTTACTTAAGAGTTATGTGATGGTGGGATTGAATCATTGACGTTATTATAATGTTGGGTTATAAACACATTGAAGTGGCTAGACTTGAGGAGTTTCCACATGCAGATTGGGTACCCATAGTTATTTTCATAGAGATGGACTAGCACAACTCCCATATGATTGAGGAACATGATGCATTGTTGATGGGTATTAGATCAAGTGTCAGCTAGAGATATTATTTGGAAACCCTACAAAGAATTTTAGGGATGGCTTAACGATGGGATATGGTTAAGATAAATTCAAACAAGTTGCTAGTTGTATGATCAATGGACCATAATTTTTGAGAGGTTCTAGTATGAGTGGGTGGCATAGTAGTTTGGTGTGGTCCAAGATGTGCCTCCCATACCATGGGTATAGTTGATAAGTAGTTGAGCCCCAATGAGGCTAGGTAGTAGATTGATACCCAAAAGAAAAGAGTTGGCTCTGATTATAGTGATAAAGTGAGATCCTATGATAAAGATATATGATGTAGATGATGTGGGGGATATCAATGCCTTCTTATTATGGTGGGGATGACATAGATAGTTGCCACTAGTTCTAGGATATGGGGCTATTGTGGAGGATGTACTAGATATTGAGCCCATTAGAGTAGTTGAGGGTACATTGTCATTTACAGATTTGCATGTTTGGTTTAGTTTAATATTGATTTATCAATTAGATATATAATGCATTACATTGGTGTGCATAGGTGCAGGAGATGACAAGTACTAGGAGACCATCATTTAGGTTTTACTTAGATACATAACATGACACATATTTGATGATGTTATGGATGATGGGTTAGTGGAGAAGGCTACAAGAGATGCAAGTGTCCATACCCACCTATTTAATTGAGTTGACATTCTTACTACAACATATAGGTAAGCAACTATGAATAGACATGAGGTACAAACCAAGTTGTAGAGGTGAGCTATGTCCCCACCTGATAGTTTAGGTGGGGTAGGTAGTAGGATCATGGATGACTGTATTCATCTACAATGGGTAAACATAGGGTTGGTGGCTATGAAAAAAATGTTATGATAGAGGGAACACAATCATAGATCTCAATCTTAGTCTAGATTTAGAGGGGATTTTGGAGTATCTAACTCAAGTGTGTATGTATTTGAGAGTGAGAGTGATTTGGTTGGACCTGGTGACCAAGCGCTGAATATTGAGTAATTATATATCATTGTATGAATTTTTTTCTAAGTTTATATATATATATATATATATATATATATATATATATATGCATACATACATGTACACACACACACACACATACCTATTTTTATATGGACATCATGTTACTTAGAATTTTGATTTACGACATTGTTTATTTGAGTAGATGTTTGATTATATTCATGACTTATGTGTTGATATGGAAATGTATTTTATTTATAGATAATGGAAATTAATTGTAATAGTATGTAGATGTTTGAGTAGATATTAATATTGGATTAGGAGTGTTAGTTGTTAGTATTGATGACATATGAGTGTCATACTATACATGAAGATAGATCATGTACCTATGGTATGCACTATACAAATCCCAATGGCATAATAAAAAAGTGACCACACTGCTCATACTATTTAGGTGTAGAATTAGATTTTAGAACTAATACTACTTATGATATACTACTAGTGGATAGGTTTGTAGACTCTATAACAAATAGCTTAATCAATTATCATATTGAAGTTATGATCTATTATGCACTATGTATTACAAATATCTTAATTGGTTGTCATACTGAAGTTGTGTTTTGATCTTTATGATCTCTGCCAAATATCTTAATCAATTATTATACTAATATTGGTGGTTAAGTTGTTTTCCATTTTGTTACCATGCTGATGTAAGTAGGTTGATTTCTATTAACTAGTTGCCATCTTTACTACATCTATGGTGCATGAGATCTTGCATAAGTTGGTATCCTAGAAACCACATGGATCATATAATGAGTAACCCATGTCTCCTTGAAAGGAACATCTTAGAATAAATCACTCATAGAGTAATGTGATCTAGGAGAGTGTGGAGAAGGAGAACTTGATGCCCCCTATGTTAATGTTATAATGCCTCTGTTGACATACTAGTCAATAAAATCTTTGAGTGAATAATATTTATTTTAATGTCTATTGATTTGATGATAATTTCAATATGGTTTATTCCTTATTCTATGCAAATGATGTGCTAGATGGTGATTATTAAGTGGAAGTGTGATCATCCCCTATATAATAATGTAAATAAGATATCATGAGGCCTACCTCTATCTTAAAATTATATAGCCCCTTTGATGGTGTCCTATGCTCTACTCATTATGGGAGATGCTCTATGAAGTGGATCTTTGCATTTGTTGAGTATATTGATTATTTTTTTATGTTTCACTTGTTCATTAATCATGAGTGGATTAGGTGCTTGTACCCCATTAGATGACTATGACTATGAGAGATCTAAATCCAAATCTACCTCTGAATGTGTGTAAACTAGTCCTAACTTCTTTTCTAATGTCATATCTATGTAACATCAATGTCAAAAAGATTTGGATGTCCTATATAGCAATTTATCTTTATGAGGGAAAATGAGGCCTCTAGAAAATATGTATTGTGTCTCTAAATATGTTGACTGTTAGATAAATTGTTTCATTTATGATTTGAATCATATGATGTAATCATTTATTATTTTTGACTCACCCTGGTGTAGTGAATACAAATTCTCATATGTTACTCAAGGTACCTTATTCTAAACATAATGCATGAGAAAAACTTCTTATAACTCATCATATGTATGTAGTGAACCATTGGGGAGTGAATGTTGGAACCAATTTAAGTCTTCACACTCTAGAGTCTATGGAAATAACTATAAGAGAATCAAACTATAAGTGACATGTGCCATAGCCTTTATATAAGATTTTAGGTGCAAGTATGGGTCTTCATGTCCATTGGAATTCATTCATATTAGTATCTAAAAATACTTTAGTAATTTTATATTGAAGATTCTACATGGGATAGGATTTCCATGGATAGCATTGGAATCAATCCAAGAGTAGTATGCTTACTTTCCAGGGTGAACTGGTGTACTTGTTGTTGTAAAGTACCTACAACATGCATCAAGGATATTACCTCTTGTGGAGGTATATTAACATCATCAAGAGGTTCATTTAAACCTTGAATATTATTATTAATTTTAACCATTGACACATTACATTGGGGAACATTGGTAGAGATAGTGGGTTTGTTCACCGTAACCTTTTGAGGGGTGATAGCTTGGACCTAGTGAGAGGGAAATTGGCTATCACCCTCATAGAGGTTAGTATGAGAATTGATTTTTAATATAATAAGGAGGGGTGGGGGAGATTAATTGGTATCTCTTATTTTGTTAATTTATGAAGAAGTATCACATGCTAATGGAATGGAAGACACATTTTTATCATGAGAATGTAAACCATGCAAACTATGAACATGAGTATGAGTTCACACACTTTTATTTGAATATGTATTATTACTTGAATTATCATTTAATAATAAATAAATTTAAACATGAGAGATGGGTGAAGTAGAGATAGGATTAGATTCTTTTTCTTCTTCACTAAAATCATAGTAATCATTGTTATTCCAAGTTTCATCAAAATCATAATTTATTTCACTTATAGAGGTAAGAGAAGAAGAACTACCATTTTCATGCTCAGTAAGAGTAGGAATAGAAGAATATTTTAGATTTTGATTACTATGCAATATATCATCATGTGTAGGTGAAATTAAATGTGTATCTTCACTAGCTATGAGTGGAATGCATATGTTATCATTATTTTCAATAATGGAATCAAGGGTAGAATAAGTAGTAATCATGTTTTCATTTGGCACATTATGACATGTAGGAGAAGGGTTAAATATATTTTAATTATAAATATTTTTCATGGAATCCATATATTGAGCTTGAAAGGTAAAAGAAGGTGATAACATAATTTCATCTACTTTATTTTGTAACCCTGTAAAAGGTGTAATATCAATTGTAAGTGCTTTTTTGAATTGAATTGAGAAAGGTGAATAAAGTGAATTTTCCTTTTCTATGTTGGGAGAAGAATTTGGATTATAAAGATGTGAAATATATTTTTCTAATATTCATGTATTATGTAATCATTTTGTCATGTATAAGTCTATTTTATCCTATCTCCATAACTTGTAATAGGTTATAATATGAACAGACTCCTATTTTTGCACCAAGTATGAGAAGAAGATGAACAATCATAGACTAGAAATGTATATATATACTTTTATTTGTAAGAAGAATAGATTTCCACTTTTGAATAGACTAATATAGAATTATTTGGTTATGGTTACCTATGTAGTTTCTTACTTTGTTCCTTACGTGTGTTCTCATGCATAATGTTTGATTACTTTTTATCTAATTTAATCTGAATACTCTATTTATGTTAATGAATCATTGGTTGTTCTTAATTCCTAATTAATGCATGATAATTCACACTTTTTTTATCCAACCTCTTATGTGAATATGATACACTATTATATACACTAAAGTATATCCTAGCTATCCTCATCTTTAGCATCTGATGCCTTAGTAACCTCTACTAATAATGGTGTACTAAGAATGGAACACTTCTTCTGGAGGAAATTATGTTAAGATGGTTACCAGGGCAGAGAGATATTGAGACATGGCTAGACCAAACAATATGTAATTTTGAAGAAAAAGAATAAAAAGGACTGGTCTTACCATAAAGGAAATCATTTGAGAACATATTCATGGAGAAATTTATGAATTTTTTTGGTGCAAGTTACTTGAATTGCTAGCTAATTGGTTAACATGGTTGGAATATTATTATTTTAACCTAAGAACAAACAATAATTTGGACTAAAGAAAAGATAGACCAATTGTAGAAATTGGAAACTAATTGGACAAAAGCAATAGATTATTGGGTTGCTACTAAAGTAGATGGATATATACTGAGTTTGTAGTAAAAAGATACATAGATTTTGATGCTATACACTTGTTTTTTAGAGGAATTTGAGTGAAATTTTTGTAGAAACTACCTCTCCTTATGAAGATTTTGGTTGTGGATAAGGCCATGGTGCCTACTCCAACCAATATGGAGTAGTCATTTTGGGCATATGGGGGTGTGTGTGACATGATAATGAATGGTGATTAGATGAGTATATAAGGTTTGAAACTAAATCTATAATGGATACATGAGGGAATAAGAGTCAAAAGAAAATTTTGGATTAAAAACATTAGCTATGACAATATAATAGATGAAGTAAATAAAAGAATACCTAGGTAGCTGTGAATAGAGTTAAGAATAGTAGTAAAATAGATGATGAGTAAGAAGACATGATGAGTGCTATTAAAGAGAAAAATAATGAATGATGAAGAAATATTATGATGAATTCTTGTAGAAAGAAGAGAGTAATGAAGAACAAGAAGAAGACAAGATGTTCAAAGAAGGCAAGAATAGTGTAAAAGTAGAGCAGTTAGATGATAGATGTAGTGCACAGCTACAAGAATGGGTATTATGAAAATAAGGATGTGAATAATTAGGAAAATAAATAGAAAAAAATCATAGAGTAATTGTAGGTTCAAACATAGAGGAAGAGGAAGTCACAATAAAGAATCATTCACCAGAAGAGCACACATCCCTGCTACCCAATTTCTTATATTCTAGTAGATGTTTTCAATTAGGCAGATAAGAAGACAGTAATTGGGAAGGTCTATTTTTAGATCAAGTTAATCATCAAGGTACTAAAATTGAAATAAAATCAATATGAAAGGCTTTAAAATCCATAGGCTTTATTGAAATCAAATAGAGAAAAGAAGGAAACAAAAAAATAAAGTGTGCAAGTTGACTCTCCTAGTACATAGATAAATCTTCATAGTACGCAATTAAGATCATACAGAACATAGATACCTCTTATAATAACTAATCATCAAAACCCCTCAATACCAATTTGCACAATGGGTGTTTTAGGAGAATTTATAAATTTGGTGACATATGTGGGTTTGTAGAACCTGAATAGTACTTACTAACCTATGAAATGAGATGACAAGCTAAGGGCATTACTAATGAAGCTATCAAAAAGTGCAAGTTGATAAGGGCACTAAATGGAAGATCACTTAAGTTTATATAATATAGATAAATTTCATAAGTCTCAAACATGTTAAGGACTATCTTATCATAGAGTTCAAGATAAATAAATGTACTAGTAGACTATTCAAGACTTGAAGGATATAAGGCAAAATTTAGGAGAATTAGTCTTTAACTATGATTGTAGGTTCTCTAATGTTATGAACAAGGTGGAATTTTCCATAGAAGATAGATAAATCTATGTGGTTTATTGAAGGATTGATTTCAAAATTAGATTTTCTATAGTGTAGACTCAATATGTTACTAAGGTAGGTGCTAGAGCTGATGCCTTGTGAGTGGAGAAAATTGAAGACTATGGAGAAGCTCCCATCATAATTTCTAAGATTGAAAATATAATTCAAGATTTTATGAAAGGATGGATAAATATCATGAGGTAGATAAACCTAAGTTAAATATATGGTGCATGGAGTGTGGTAAAGAAGGACATCATAGGAATGATTATCCTAAGATCAAGATAGAATTTTTGGAAATCTATCAAGTAGTAGGGCATGTAATAATGCAGTGCCATCTCCTACAATAGTATGTCAAGAACCCATAGAGTTTATATTTTAATTTTTGTAACTCACATAATCATGATGAAAATAATTGTAGGGATTTATAGGATCTTAAAGAAGACATCACCAAAAATGTATTTTCCATCATTACATAGTAAGTGTCCTTGGCAAAGTAGATGATTTCAATCCTAGAGGTTGATAAAGGTTGTGTGACCCAAGCAAGTCCATAATGGGTTCCAAGTTCACCTCAGTACCAACCTCAAGGTCTAGCTGGTTGGACCCCTCTTTCACTGAGTTTGACACCACCATCACCATAATACTAGTATGTAGGACCCCGAAGCCCAATAATGATGTAGTAGTTACAAACTAGTTGGACCCTATTATTTGTGAAACAATAATTTAGAATTGGATATAATGCTCAATAGCATCAAGATTGGAATACATCACAGTAACAAGGAGCATGCATAAGAGGATTTAAGGGTAGTTACAAAGGAGGTTACCAATATGGCAGAGGAAATAAATATCAACACCCTCCTTTGAAATGATATTTGTGTAGAGAGTATAATCATGTGTAATGTGATTTACCTTTGAATCCTAAATGATAGTCTTACTATGCATATTGTAGAGTATATAACTAGCATGAGATAGAAGACTGTCCTATCTTAAAAAAGAAACAAAAAGAAAAGACCATCAAATATGTTAATATGGTGAATGCACAACCTAAATAGGATGCATTAATGAACATTGTTACATGAAACTAACACATTGAAAGAGGTTTTATTCCTCTTGAAATGCTTCAAGATTAGATAATCTAAAAAGCAAAACAACATAAATACCTAGACCCATCTATAGAAAAGGGGATCATGTATGAAGTTACACAGATGTTGGAAAACATTTAACATCAAGACACTACTAAAGGAGATGCTACAAAAATAGATGCCCAAATGTATGGCCAGATCATGCACATTATGCATCAAGATGGAGTTGTACTACACTAATAGATTTATTGAAACTTTTAAGCATTTTGCATAATGAAGACATCTTTCAGAACATCATAAACTTACTACATAATCTACTAGAGTGTGTGTAGTGAGGGCAACAGAAGAAAAAAATCTTAATTAGTACGTCAAAACAAAGAGTCCATAGGATGTAGATGCATGAATAAACATTAAAGTTGTAGGATATGCAATTCTAAATGCTACCTTTGATTTTGGCAGCACAATCAACATGATTCTTAGATCTATATGGGAGGTTATTGGATGATCAATTCTAAGTTTCAATCTAGTAAATATGAGCTTACCTGATTATGGAAGAGTTGAGCCCATTGGTAGATTATAATACATTGAGATTAAAATCATAGAATTGACCCTACGAGGTGGCTTTGAAGTCATCGATATGAAGAAAATAACAACACATTATCCTGCACTAATTAGAAATAAATGGACATATGATGGCTAAATGACTATCAATACTATGCAAAATCAACTAGAGTTGCATCAAGGAGATAAGGTTATCATAATTCATCTGAATAGGGTGCATAAATCCTATATCATTTTATTTGAACCAAACTCTCTTTATGTCATACAAGAAACTAGCTGAATGAAGGTAAAATTTGAAGAGAACTCAAAAGCTCTATGCACAATAGAGTACAACTTATTGTATGGGCATAATAAACCTTAGGTATAATATTTACTCACTCAATAGCTAAAGACATCTAAATAAGGGAAGCCTAAACCAATAGTTACTCCACTATTGGTAACCCAATTTGTCATAGAGGATTATGTGTCCATGTCTGCTAAATCCCCTACTTGTTCAAAAGTTGAATTTATCTATCAAGTAGATGATCATATCTAGGATTATATTGAATTGACTAGAGAAGGAAATTTGCCTTTGAAAATAGATTTGTCTATCAGTAGAGACTTAGACACACACCTACTCAACTAGGCTCATGGTGATCATGAACTCTGACCTATGAAAATGGTATTTATACATGACAGATAACTTCTTATGTACTATGTGATTGAAGATATAAATAAATTCATTCCACACTTACAAGTGAATATAACTACCATTAGTTGATGGGTAAATGATTTAAATTATTCTTTGGAGGGAGTTTTAGTGACATGGTGAGTGATTCATGGAAATAATTAGCTTGATTGGGATAATGCATGCGAAATCATGATTAGTAGGCTCCAACTACCATAGGTCATCATAAGTAATTGGCCTTTATTTCAAGAAGGTGAGTGTCTTAAAATCCATATTAAAAAATGTGTTAAAGTTTAGACTCAAGAACATGTGGTACTGAAGTACTAAGTTCACATATTTAATTACACATTGGCTCCTTTACGATCAACATGGTATATGCATCAAGAATGTAGGAGGGAGACAAAGAATTGGGAAAAGGTGTAGAGAAAATTCATATATAGTTTTTTTTTGAAGATGAGAACATTTTAGTTCATAATGTGCTACTAAAAATCAAACATTTCCTATGCCATGGGTACATAGAAGATTTAAGCACCATGACAGAATCCACTGCATAGAAGAATGCAACCTATGATCTAAATATAGAATTACAAAGATATAAAGATGCCAAGAAATAAGAAAAATATCTCATAAAACCATGCCACCAAATACATGATGAAGAATAGGACATTGAAGATTCAAATATTGATGGTGATATCGATATGACTAATTTATTTGAACTTGAATGACCATGAGAACTAGTAAAGGACCCCATTATAGAACCTACTGAAGAAGACAAGCTGTACAACATAAAAATTACAAAATAGGAAGGGAAAAAAATTCTCCAAGAAAATATTATTGAGGAAAAGAATAATATTTTCAATAAACCCATTAAAAAGCATGTAACAAACATCAAAATTGAGGAGATTCCTAAATTGGCACATATAGGTGATTACTAGACTAACGCTGAAGTTTATGAAGCTATGAAACTCCTATGAGATTATCAATATGTGTTTCCCAATAAGTTTTTAGAGGTTAGAGGATTTGATCCATCTCTAGATTAAATACATATTGAACTCAAGGATTAAACACAGCCCATAAAGAAATGGCCATAAAAGTTGAATCCAAACATGAAGTTGAAAGTGAAGGCTGAACTCAATAGAATATAAGATGAAGATATAATCTATCTCATAGAAAATGTATATTAGGTTAGTCCCATGGTAGTATAACATAATAAAATAGGGGAGATCAGAGTATGTGGTGATTATGACATTTTGAATAATGCATGTGTCAATGATCCATTTCTGATTCCCTTCACAAATGAAGTTTTAGAATCTGTTGCAGGACATGAAGTTTACTCTTTCACAGATGGATTCAATGGCTATCATCAAATACCCATCATAGAAGAAGACATGTCTAAAATAAATTTTTCCATGTAGTGGGGCTCTTTTGCATATAATTTAATACCTTTTGGCCTAAAAAATACACCTATGGATTTTTCTTGCTCAGTGATGATTACATTCAAGGACTTCATTAACGACTTCTTGATAGTTTATCTTAATGACTAAGTAGTATTTTATTTATTTAAAGAATATTTTTCTAAACTATGACTCATGTTAGAATGATATCAAACTCTACACATTGCTATAAATCTAAAAAAATGTTTATTTTTTACACCTTTTGGTGTTCTACTAGGTCACGTAATGTACAGTGAAGGCATTTTGGTAGACTAGGCCAAAATTACAATCATTCTGAATATGCCTCCACTAGTCAACTCCATGGAAGTGTGATATTTTATTGTCCATATAGGGTCATATCAGAAGTTTATCAAGGTATATGCATCCATATCATATCCATTAGATATTTCCTACATAAAGGTATGAAGTTTGTTTAGACTTCTGAGTGCCAAACAACCTTTATTGAATTGAAGCAAAGATTAGCCATTGTGCCTATCGTCATCTTTATATATTGAAGTAACCCTTTCATGTGCATGTTGATGCTTCAAGTATTATAGTTGATGTTTTGATTTCACATCCAAGAGATAGTGAACTAGACCACCCCATACATTTTGCAAGCTAAAAGTTGTCTGATGCAAAAAATAATTACACAACTGAAAGAGAAGCACTAGCTATAGTGTTTGTACTATATAAATTTTGACACTATATTCTTGTGACACCATTTAAAGTTTTCATGGATCATAAAGCTCTGTGCTACCTATTTAATAAGCCAATACTTGGAGGATGCATTTTTAGATGGTTGATGCTATTTCAAGAATTCCAATTTCATATTAACATCAAGCCTGGTAGATAAAACATGGGTTCAAATCATCTCATTTGCATTCCTAATGGTGAATAACTAGAAGAATTATAGAAATATTCTCTTAATTCTCATCTATTTCATGTTTCTATGATTCTTAAATTTTTTAAAGTAATCGCTAATTTCCTTGAACAAGGAGTATTCCTTACACACTACTAAAAAAGAGACAAGTAGTTTATCACTAGAGATTTTCCATATACCATCATCAATGGGATTTGTATCATTTGCGGAATAATGAAGTATTACACAAGATAGTTCTAGAACATGAATGACTATAACTCTTACAGGAGGCACACTAAGGAATAGGAGGATGATATTTTGCTGGAGAAGCTATTACCAAGAAGTTATTATAAAGTGGGTTATAGTGGCCAAATATTTTTTAAGACGCATATAGAGTAGTGTAGTACTACAATTGATGTCAATGCATGGGTAAACCACTATAAAGAGTTGAAATTCCCTTGCAGCCTTTGTTATCCAAACAACCTTTTGAATAATGGGGCATTGATTTTGTCAAACCTATCAATCACTGAGTAAATGTAGTAAATCAAGGTATATTATCACTATGATAGATTAATTTACAAAATAGGTTGAATCTACTATGATACCCAACTATGGTGGGAAGGATGTAATAAAGTTTCTCTATGAATATATTATTACAAGGTTTGGATTCCCCATCAAGATTATTAGCGATCGAGGGACACAATTCCTAAATAACACCATCAAGGTTCTTACTAAAAAATTCATGTTTCTCATCATAAAAGTACTGTGTAACATCTTCAAGCTATTGACCAAGTCAAGGCTTCTAATAAGGTGTTGGGAAAAATGTTGACAAAGATATATGATGTCAAGAGGGATCATTGGGAAGATCAACTCCCTATGATTCTATGGGCATATTACATGCACTATAAGAGGGCTATAGGTTTTACTCCATTCCAATTGGTCTATGGGCTTAAAACAGTTATGCCAATAGAATATTTAATAGCTAATCTATACATTGCAATGGCTATGAGACTAGGGGATTGTGAGTCTCTCACCAATAGACTTATTAAATTAAATGAGATGGATTAATTTCATCACAAAGAATCTTGGATGTAGGAAGTTCATAAGCAGAGCCAAAAAGCATGGCATGATAGGAATCTATGCCACAAATAATTTTTTAAAGATCAACTAGTTTTGCTATATGATAGTAATTTCAAAGCATTTTTGGGTAAATCATAGATTTTATGGAAAGGGCCTTATACTATACATGAAATATCATAGCTAGGAACCATTATTTTGAGAGATCTACAGGGAACCATTTTTCTAGGGTGGGTGAATGGCAGTAGGCTTAAACCCTACTACCAATAGTATTAATTGATCTCATTCTGTTAAGTGAGTGGGTGATGAATAACATCAACTAGATTATGATTTCTCATTTTTGCATGTTTCTTGTGTGTTTATTTTTCTCTCTATGTGTGTTTGTAGATGATATCTTCACTACCAATTTGGAACCAAGATACCAAGTATAGTGCATACCAATTGGGCATTGGAGAATTCACGTGCACCATCGTGGATGTTAGCAGGAGTAGAAGAAATAAATTAAGTTTGAGAAATGTATAGACAAGTCACATCAACCAAGATATTCACTATATAATGGTCATACCTAAGTAGTTAATGCCAGATCTAAGGTTTGATTGATATAATATTCAAAAAATTGATGGTCAGTTAACATCATCTACTTGTACTCCTATACATACAACAAAGAACATAATGATGTATCTTCATACATGTGAAAATGACTAACTATCTTAATTTCTAGATTGGATAATATTTTACACATCACCAATTGAATTCATTTCAAACATACAACTCAACATGACATTTACATGGAGACCAATAGGCATGAAATCTATAAAGGCATAAGCTTGAGACCAAGTCTACATTTCATCCTTGAAAATATTTCCATGAGCTAAATTTCAAAGAACCAAGCTAGTTTTATTACACAAATAGCCAACAAAGTTTAAATTGTATCACTCTAACAATCATGAATACTTTAGAACTCATTAAGGGCTTGATAGATGCACAAAAAGAAGTAATGGGAATTGATATGGCACTAAGGCAAACAAAATTCAATGATCTAGAGCCATTTGATTTCCTTCACGTAGTATAGCATAAGCTATTTCAGTCAGACCCCATCAATGTTATGCAAAAACTAGCTCTCACAACCCCCACCACTTTTATAACATAGATGTCGAGCACCTACTTTGAATGCCCACTTTTGGTAACTTGGGGGAGATTTTACAAGTCTTGCTCTACTAATACAATGATGACAACATCTACATTGGCCTGGACACCATGGTCATCATCAACATAGAAGCTATGGACTAAGATTTGGGCATGTCTATATGAGGGGAATCCCTTATTCCATACAATATGAAAATGCCACCTATTCTCTAAAAGGTTAGA
The DNA here is from genome assembly GCA_037957365.1 of Torreya grandis. Classification (NCBI taxonomy): domain Eukaryota; kingdom Viridiplantae; phylum Streptophyta; class Pinopsida; order Cupressales; family Taxaceae; genus Torreya; species Torreya grandis. Next base: position 849,775 of record JARHVA010003605.1, on the reverse strand, counting down.
GATTTGTATGTTTGGGGATCCAGAGGGATCCCAATTGAGGAAATTCATGACAAACCAGTGTGCATCCTCGTAGAATGTATCACACAAAGGTTCTAAAAGATGACCAAGTCTACAAAGAAAATTACCAAAGGGGTTTTAGACATGACCAACCACATGATAAACCAAAATGAGAAGTTTAATTGGCCTAAATACTTCATTCAAGAGCTAGTCATGAATATTAACAAGTATCGTCGTACATCACCCAAGTAGACATTTTAGTACTAATTCCTCATTTTTCTCCTATACTTCACATAATAGAAGTCCTCTGAGGGAGAGGTGTACCCTAAAACCAACTATTGGATAGTACAATAATTCCCCAACCTCATATGGACACTTTAGTATAGAACCCTATCTCATGAGGGCAAATTCAAAGCATGGTGTGAGGAGTGCCTAGAGTTGATCACCACACATCCTTGAGTGTTGTTGGATGTAATGTAATACTTGAGACAAAATTCTACTATCACCTTGATGTTAAAAGGCATATTCATACACATCCATGAGTTGATGAGCTTGTCCTTTGGACCTCTACCATTATTTGTCACCATGGCCATGGTGTAGGCCAAATTTGCCAAATAAAAAGCCTTCATAGCCAGGCATGTGGCACCACTCCAAGCTATACCACCTAGTGTAGCCATCCTTGTATCACAACAATAAGAGGAAGCCACCACTTCATAGCCACAAAAATGAAAGTGCAAGATTTCCACTGAGCATCAATCTACATCTCCTTTATTGAAGTGTAAGATAAGGAACACTGTGACCTAGTTAGATGATCCTAAGGTGCCCTAGATTGTAAGCTCATGTGACCTACCCCAGATGGTCATGGATAGATTAGAAGTATACCAAGTAATGGTTGTTGATATGGCCAAATACTTATATGATAGGGAAGAGGAGAAGGAATTCTTCTTCTAAATGACTATGCAGATAGTCCAAGTTCAGAAGAAGGTTCCTCTAAATCTATGGGTAGACCTCCTATCATTTCCTACATCCATCATTGTCAACACTATGTGGGAAGAATCTGAATAGTTTTAGTGAAGGTTTGAATTCTTATAATAACAAACTTCTATCACCTTCATAGTTGAAGATATCTTTGTACCACTTCTAGAAAGCCTGCCAGAGTCACTCATGTGTAGACCCCAAATTGGGCATGATGCTAGGGTTTTGCCTACCCATGAAGAATGAACATTCAGTTGACTAACCACCACATAGGAAACACAACCTGCTCCATCTTTTACTTCACCACCACCCAAACTTAAGTTGGTCACCTTGGGATGTGTTGAGGCCAACATACCCCATTTTTGAAAAATTGGGACCCTTGAGAAACCTTGAAATTTGAACATGAAATATGGCATGTTAGGATCCTTTGTAGAATTTGAAGATCATCCACTTTGTTAAAAATAAGCTTACTTGGTTTTGTTTTGATTTAATTTGGAATAACATTGCTAATAAATGGTCTTTATTGCTATTAGTTATAGGTTCCATGGTGTTTGTCCTTAAGAAATTCAGGGTTCAAAACCCTCGCCAAAACCCTTAGTTTAAATATAAATATTAGAAGGAACCAAATTGGTAGGAACCTTTTAAAAATTCATTTTTTGGACCTAAGTATAAAGTTCATGTTTTAAGCTTAGTCATGTTTTTCAACACAACTAAAACTTAACTTAAAATGATTGGTCCCCTTTTATTATTTTCCCCTTTAAAGTTCCTGGTATACCTAACTAATTTTCATTTTGTAGGGTCTATTTAATATTTCCTAACCTAGCCTAAGATTTTAACCCTAAGGCCCCATTGTATTTATTAACATGAATAATACCTTAGTCTTAGTCTTAGCATAAGTCCTAGCTCCCTAAATCCAATTTTATGTTAGCATAGTCCCTTCAATCTGTACCTTAGACTAAGGTTTTAATCCTAAGGCCCCAACATATTTATTTACACAATTGAGACATTAGTCTTAAACACCTTATCCTAAGTATTTTTATATCACCATGGTCCTAACTTAACTTCCTCTCATCTTGTAGGATCCAATGACCCTCGCTTTATCATGACATTTGATCCAACAGAGTGAGGAAGGCCCAAAGTTTGACTTAAACAACATGCATCTTAGATAATCTAATGGTTCATGCTTCCTCATAACTTTATGATCAGATGGCATGAGGAAACCCTGACATAATCTTACACATATTCCATTAGCCAATCACATTTAAGATCTCATATCATGATCAACGGTTCTCACTTCATCATGAAGACATGATCAAATAGAGTGAGGCACAATTAAAAAGTCAAGGGACTATGGAAGGCCTAAATGATTGACACATGACACCCTTGATTTTTAAGAGCAAAGACAAATGGGTCTTGCTCAATAAAGCAACCAATCATGAGCAAGCTCTTAGATCATTATCCTACAACTGACGCTTTGTCACTGATTTTGATCTAATGAAGTCAATTAATTTCAAGATCTTGGGAAGCCCCATGGAGGTGCCAAGTGGCACTCTCACATTGGGTCACAATAATTTGATGACATTAAAATTGATGTTCACATGACCATCATTTGACATATGTGAGGATGTATTTAACATTTGCATGACCGTCAACTTTAAGCCCATCAAATTAAAAACTTCACTAGCTTAAAATTGATGTTCACATGATTATCATTCGATGTTTGTGAGGATGTATTTGACATATATAATAATATCAAATTTAAGCTAATGAATTATTATTTTTAGGGTTAAAATACACTCAAAAATCTTGTTGGAAGGCTCAAAAATGGCTTTACAGGCTAAAGGAAGTGCTCAAAAGATGCTTAAACACTAGAAATCTTTAATTTACAAAATGTGGAAATGGTCTTATGGTATAAATACATGCAAAATAAACTTAGTTTAAATATATAATTTAAGGTCCCCATGGAATTTTTTAAAAATACCATGAACCTTAAACTATAGACTTATACAAAATCTTATTCTAAAAGAGGGTCTTGTTACATAAGACTTAGCCCAAGTTACTTCTAGCTAAAGGTTTTAATGTGTTTTGTCAATGCAATAAAATCTTAAATATTTTAGATCAATATACTATTTTTATCCCATTTAGGCATGTTTTATAACGCTTGGCACAATTTTTTTAGACCAAGGTATACATTGCATTTATTAAACACAACACAAACATTGGCTTGAAACATTTAGTCTTGGTCCCCTTTGCATAAATTTGGAAAACTTAGGCATAAATTTCTTAGCCTAAGGTTTATTCCATGTTTAATAAACATGCAATAAACCTTAGCCTAAGGAATTTAATCCTAAGTCCCATTTTAATAACATGCTAACTTAAAGTTTGGACATCTCTACAGATCAACAGTTCATGCTTTATCACTGGATTTTGGTCTAATGGTATGAAGGTGCTCATGACTTTTCAACGGCCCACAAGCTTGCCACATGGCCAACATTCATTCAAAAAAGCATTGACATAGGATTTGGAGCATGAGGAGGCATGTAGAGATTCTAAGTGTCACAACCATGGGGTTTACCACAATAAGATCCAATCACAGGTAGGGGCCTAGATTACAATCAATGACTGATGCTAATATAGGATTTTAATCTGATGGTGAAAAATAAAAGAGGTATTTTTAAATGCCAATGGCTAGTGCTCAAAAGGTATTTATGAAAAATGTTGCAAAAGGTCTAGACCAATACCACATAGGTGCCACACAAGTAGAAAAGGACAAAATACAAGATCTCATGGGCTCAAAAATATAAAACTATAAAGGAAAAAGTCTAAATCAAATCCAAGGCATGTATAAGCTAGGGCATAGATATATCCTACCATTAAATCTCTAAAACCCTAAAACCTACATAAAAATAACCCAAACAGACTAAATTGGTTATAATTTGACCCAAGGAGAACTTAATCATGTTTTTAAGTGCAAAAGAGCTTTTACAGAGGTCATTTGTAATCTGGTGTGAGCAATTTACAAAAGAAGACACCATGGTAGCACGCAGGTAACAACTAAAAGAGGATATCGAGCTCTACTTGTTGACATATAGTGAAGGGTAGATCTTCAAAGACATAGAATTAGAACTTGCAACCCTGAATGTCCCAAACATTAAGAATTGGTCCAAACTCTTCTTCATGGTTGAGGAGCTACCACCCATTTCTAAGGAGGAACAAAGAATTACCACCACAAGCAAGAGACACTATAACCTAATTATAGTTCAAATGGATGGCATTCACCATGCCATGGCAAAACCTGAGCTACTATATTATATAAACATCATTGATCCTATCTTTGTTGACTACAGAGTGGATAATGAATGGATCATTAGGGAGGGAAATTATAAAAAGATATCCTATATTTCCCTTGTTGCTTTTTAGAAATATTATAAGCTCCATCTCCCCCATCTAGACCTATATAAGATCAAATAATGGACCAACAATCATGACCTAGATTCCATCCTTAGACCTTGGCTACACTAAGGACCCCATATCTTCAAAGACTTTGAAGGTAAAATCCTAATAATCCAATTCAGAGAGGCCATCAGATTTATAATGACCCTTTTAAATCAAACCTTTAGAGCCCCCTCAACCACCTATGTAAACAAAATCTGGGTTCCCTTTGTACATTTCATGGTGGAAAAAAAGCTCACCCCTCTAATTTGAGATTTGATCAGTGTTTTCTTAGCAAATAATTCACTACCATTAAAAGGAAGACATCTAAGCTATTTTACATGATGTCATACCTACTAAATTCTCTATTGGCCTAAATTAACTTCCCTAATATTAGAAATTGGTCTCCTAAGGGAAAAACTACCATTTCCCACCATTACTCAAAGTTGTATATCTTTAAGTACATGAACCATATGTAGTTTATTTATGACTATGTCTACCCAGCCATAGTGGAGGCCATCATAGGTTTTCCCATGCCTAGGGTCCATTCACTCATTAATAAGTATGTTGAAATGATGGGTGAAATATGGTATTACCCTAATTATATAGTTATTAGGATTTAGGGGATCATGTCCCAGCCCTAAAAATTAGCTATATATGTTCCAAGTAAGCTTGCAGAGTTAGAAATTACTTCGGCATTGATGGGACCTTCAAGGAGAAGAGGAAGGATATAATCCACCCCTTCCCCTTGATTATTGGGAAAAACATATTGAAAGGCTGGAAACAGGTGAAAATCATTTGGCTTTCAACTGGATGAACTCAACATGTGGGATCTAAAGAAAATAGGGGGTGAGTATTTAAAGGAAAATAAGCTCCTCAAGCCTGAGTATGTACATCAACTCGGTGTTCATGAAACCATTTACATTAAGGTCAAGAATTATGAAGAGGTGTTGAATAAAATTCAAGGGCACAACATCAAACATGAACACATGTTAACCAAGGATGACAAGCCATCAAGAGAAGCATGGAAAATGCATCCTTGATAGTATCAATTACTACCTAGACCATCTAGGATAGCCTAGGAATAACCCCAAGTAGAACAACCATAACCACAACCTTAGGGGAAAATTATGAAAGGATAAGATGAACAAGGGCATCGTAAGGAGGAAGTAGGGGAGGTGAAATTAGAAGAGAGACCTGGGGAGGGCCCCTCATCTTCAACACTCCCATAAAGGAAACCTTCCCCAATTCACTATATTGATATGATTACCTTGGAAATAGAAGAGAGACTTAAGGGTGCTCTCAAAGAGCTTGTAGAGGCATATGATATAGATAGGGAGGAAGAGTAACTTGAAGATGCCCAAGTCCAAGTGTTAGAGATTGGAGATAATAAAGGAAAAGAGATTGATCTAGGTATGGTCCCTATGCCATATTAAGAAAATAAGAAAGTAGACCTAGCATTAGTTCTAGTAGGACCAAAGAAGAGGCCAAGATTGACCATCTCTCACCCCATAATTGAGATAAATTTTTTCAGTGATGAATTGCTCTTTCATTGGCTAGTCATCCCTGACTAGTTCATTTATGGGAAACTACAAAATATTCCTTCTCTCTCCCATTCATGGGCTATGACAAGAGTTTCTAATGTTGAGATACAAGATGACATGAAGCCTTGGATAAGGGCCATGGTAAAAGATCAAGATGAAAGGAAAATTATGGTCACTCAAGGACCAAAAATTAAGAAGATGGATACTTCTGGAGCATCAAGCAACATAGATGTAGAAGTTATAAAACCTCTAAAGTTCACAAGCTCATCTATCACTATTCAATTTAATCTAGAAACGGTTGGATTAGAAAGATTTACCACCAAGATATCTATGGTTGGAATAGAGGAATTCACTTTCCAAAAGGTGGAGCCCTTTATAGGATTAACCCTTTTAGGAGGTCAGTAGCTTGGTGAATCTACCATTCATGAAGAAGATGTGGAAAGCTTGATTGAGGCCCAATCAACATAGGATAATACTAGGATCCAAGGCATGAAGTAGAGGATCCTAAATTTAGAAAAGGAAAAAGAAAACTTGGAGACACATGCAGTTCTATTATTACCTGAGGCAATGACCAAGATGATTGATGAGTCATTTTATGACATGTTTGAAGCATTCAAAATAATGAAGTTGAGGTAGAGTGCATTAGAGAGGCATATCACATTAGTTAAGAGTTTGGTCACCTAATGGCAAGCCTCATAAGACAAGATAGCCAAGATTATCAACATTCAAGCAAGGAAATAGATCTTAGGCTTCAAAACCATTAGTTTAGGATACTTGAGCACAATTATAAGAATTTTGGTTGACAAGGTTCAAAGTTTGAGTGCATGGCATAATGATGTGAAAATACTCTTAGAAGATGATAAAGGGCTAATTGAAAGAATTGAATAGCTTATCGAGACTATGATTGTAGATCCTAAACAACCCACTACCCTTGGAATCATAAGTGATGAAGAATTCAAACATAGGGCTACTTTGGTAATTCAAGAAATCAAAGGAAAGATCCAAGGCAAATTTGGGGTAGATAACAGTAAGATCCTAAACATGATATTCAATACTAGAGAGAGGATAAATGAAGTTAAGAGCATTAAAGAAGTCATGGCCAAAAATTATAGGGAACTTGAAGACTTGGCATATCAAGAAGAAGAACATGTCCTAAAACCTACTATGGATCTAGAGATAGTTGATGAAAAACATACTAAAGCCATGAGCATCCTCCAATAACAACAAGTAGAGGGCCCACGAACAAATTAGATAATATTCTATTTTGTAACATTTTGAAATATAATATTTAATTGTAAAGGTATATGCTATTTTGTTAGCATATTTGCCTCTAGGTCAGTAATTGTGAAGAATAAGTGTATTTTAGAACTTGTAGGGATAAATATCCTTATCTTTTGTACACCTGTATATTGTAACCAATTGGTATATTACTTGATCTTTTTATAAAGACATGTATTACCATTTGTAAAAGAGATATAAGTTTGAGCAAATTTTATATACTTGAAGCAATTAATATAATCAAGGAGTTCAAAGATTCTCCACATTTGATATGTCAATTGCTAATATAGATTTTATCTTAATTGCTAGTTGATGTCTTGAATTTGAATGGTGTCTAAATTTTGAGTTGCATTTTCTAATCACAAGGTTTCTAATTGGTTCATATGCTAGATTAGTTGGAAGATCTTAGGTTTTGCTTCATTTCATTTTTGCTCTATATTCAGATGTGCAAATGCTATTTGATTATAGTAGTAAATCCTTGAAGTAGACCTGGTTCTTACTTGTGAATTTGTACATTATCTTTTGAAGTTTGCTTGATATATAGTGTAATTTGAGCTAAGGCTATTTTATGTTGTATATTGGTTTGAATACATGCTCAGTTGTAGTTGATGCTTTGTCATGATATTTGAGACTAAAATTGGCAATCACTCATTTCTTTTTTTCCTTACCCTTCTCTTTACTTCTCTTTATACTAGATCATTTTAGTTTTAAGCTTCATTATAAATATCCACTTAGATTAGTTTGTAGCTTAAATCTGAATCACAATTCACTAAGTATTAACAAAGATTTTTTACAATTCATAAAGAATGAACCAAGGTGGCTCCCAACCACCAAATCATATAAATATTGAAGAACAATTTATCTTGTTCTATTGCTATTTCACCATAGGAAAATAGATCACTAAAACTTATAACTCATGCTCTAAATTTTATAAATTCTAAAATTATAAGTGTTTTCTAAACACTGAGAGCACTTATGGTTCATTTATAAGCATCAATAGGATAAGTTCTATTGGCGCTAGAAGGAAGGCCATGAACTCTTTGAATCTTTGTTGATCTTAGCATGTTTTGGTCTAAGATTAGTGTATCTTTGTGTTTTTAAGTGAATTCTTTACTTAAAATTATAAATATCATTGATCTTTGTTGTTTATAGAAGACCTTTGTGCTTCCTTAGACAAATATTGGAGTTTTTTGAAGCATTGATACTTGTGTTCAATAAATTTAGCTTAAGCTTTGAAAATCCATAGTATCTGAGGTTAAGATGACTCATTTTTATCAAAGGCTGGCACATCTTTTATAGATATGAGTTCCTATAGGCTTAGACTTTTAAATATAGAAAATATTCATGTAATTATACACATCTTTAAGCTAATTCAATCAAAGATCAATGTCTTTTGAAATTTTTCATACCACCTTTGAAAAATAAGCTCAATGTGAATGTCTAACTCTTGTTATTTATGAATTTAAACTTGAAATATCATTTTCAAGTAGGATCCTCAAGTTTCAAGCTAAAATTATCAAGGATTAGAATAAGATCATACTCAGAGACTAGGGATCCTTTTCTCAAGCTTGAGGTCCATAGGAAGGCCAAACATGACAAAGGTAGACGTAGGAGATCCAAATATCTTCCAAATTAACTCCTTCAAGGTACCTTTTCCTTTAATATTAATATAAGTATGACCTAGCTAGGAGAGTCTTCAATCAATGTACCAAGTGTGGTACATGACCTCCCACACAACCCTAAAAAGTATCTACTTACATTTAGTCCAACAGGTATAGTAACTGTTGAGGAACATATAAAGTATTTTAAAGCTACCTTAAGATTGCTAAATTTTTTGCATGAGGATGTAGCTTTTAGGTTATTCCCCTTCACCTTTAAGGATGTTGCTTATGAATGGTGTTGATGATTTAAAATTGTGCTTGATCTTAATTAATCGACAATGGGAAGTTTCAAGCTGTGAGACAATGTGGCTTGAAACAACCTCCAGATTTTAGAGAAGCTGGTCTCTTCTTTTGTATTGGGTGTTGGGAAAAGGCATAGGAGATTAAACAAAAATGCAAATGCAGGAACTGAAACCTAACTATGGCAATGCACCTGAGTGTAATCCTAATCCTAACTTGAGCACAATGAGACTATTATAGGATTCAATTACATTCAAGAGCAAACAAGTGCATGATCAATGTAAAAGATTGGAATAAAAAAAATAGAGGCTCACAATAGGGAATTCTTTTGCTGAGATACAAAGAATGTCAACAATGGCATAGTGTTCAATATTCTTAATAGAATCTTTCAATCACATAAGAGGCATAGAAATCACGTATAATTATGTAGAACTTTTGATTCAAGAAAATGAGACAAAAGCAAATGACATTTCTAATCACAACTCCAGAGAATCTACAGTATAGACTAATTTGCAAATGACACAGATAACATCAACCAAGGCATGGAGCTCAATCTTCTTAATTCATTCAGCCACATAAAAGGCACAAAAATATGCACAGTTACATCAACTTTACAACTCAAGAAAATTGAGACGAGCAAATGATATTACTGGTAAAAAACTCTAGTAAGACTAAAAACTATGAGAAATCCCCCCTCCCTTCTTACAATTCTTCTTATTTTATAGCCTCAGATGTCTCCTTCCATCACTCCCCTTCCCACACAATTCTACTCTACTCTTAATGACCAGGGGACAAAATAGATGACGCTTTCAATGCCTCAGATGCATCTTGGTCTTATCAAGAACTGCCCTGACTGTGGCATGGTGATTCATTTCTAGTACCTCCCTTTGCACCTAAATTTCTCATTCCATCACCTGTTTGGCTACTCAACTATCTACTCTGCCTTCACCTATACGCGACAAATAGATGGCTCTTTAATGCCTTGGAAGCCAAAAATCTACCTGGTGCACTGTTCTATCTACAAGGAATAACTCTCACCGAGTTTCCCTCCATCTTTGATGTAACAGATAGATGGACACTCTGTTTTATTAAAATGGAAGAGGACACTTAGTCAATCCATGAAAATTATCTTTATGGTCTAGAAGGCACTGGAGAATGACACTTGGCACCTTCTGCTTTCTCTATATTTGGCTCAGGAACTTTCCACTTTTGACACCTATCGCAATCCACTTCCTCAACTCTTTGCAGCTTTAACAAAATAAAACTCACCGCATTCCTTGCCCAAGAAATTTTTTAGGATGAGATGGATGCACGTGGCAGTCTTTGCATGTTGACACTTGACACTTCCACAGTCCATTGAAATAACACCCAGGACCCACCACAATCTTTATTAGGTAATGAGGTTCGAGGATGGTCTCTCAAAAGTTGACACATGGTGACCTCTACTGCTTTTGGGAAGATACGTGGCAACTTCTGCTTCTCCTACTAGGGGTATGTGGCATCTTCCACTTTTTTAGGGGATGGAGTAAAAAGGGGCTCAGAGGGCGACACTTGGTAGCATTCACCACTTTATGGTGCTTAAGCAAAATAAAATGATGCCTTTTTGTATTGAACCAAAGTATTAAACCCAGGCATTGAACTAAAGTCTCTTAGATGTCAACACATGGTGACTTTTGATACTTCTTTAAAAAGGTAGTTCAGGGCCTTCTGTGACTGCCACCTGGTGCTTTTCACTTCTTTGATACTTAGCTCATTGAAAGTCTTTGCCAAAAAATAGAATAAAATGCGGGGGCTGACATGAGATGTGGGTGATGAAACGTGGTGCATTATGCTTAGTTTCTATTGGATATGTGGCACACTTTGCAGCATTCCTGAAAGTTACAAAAAGGGGCTTAGAGGATGCTAGCTAGCTGGCTCCATGTTTCAGAGAGTGACACTTGGTGGCTTCCACCTGAATTCAATACTTAGGCAAAAAATGAAATGAAAGAAATAGAAAAGGGGAAAAGGACCCATGCTTAGAGGGTGACACTTGGTAGCTTCTGCTACACTTCGACACTTAGGCAAAAATGAACCTGCCCTCTACTCCAAAACTCTGCCGCTACGTCTAAGGTATGCAGGAACCAAAATTGCAGTGCTCAACTAAAAAAATTAAATACAACATAGAGTAAAAATTACTCTACAGTTACTTGGTGACCCCTAAGACTTTTGAGCCTACTCAAAAAGAACCTGACTCCCACTCTGTCAAAATTTCAAAAATTTATAGCTTCAAAAGTGCTGTCTAGTAGATGGACCACTCATGGCCATATAACCCTTGCTTGTTCTATAATTCAACAAAATCCAGATCAAGGTTAATGATATCCTTGTGCGAAAAGGATTGTAGGATCTGGACCATAGCTTTCAGTTTGAATTCCAGCCAAAAAATAGGAATCATAACAGCTTTGACTTCTGAGACTAAGGAATCATCCCGCAAGCTCTGGAAAACTATTTGATCCCTCTATTTGGCAAACAAAAATGGTTTAATTTGATCAACCATTAGCACCATCTTTGCATCTAGAAATGGGGAAGGAAGGCCTAGTTGCACTAGATCTTCAATATGGTGTCTCATCTCACCGATGCCTTCTTTCATGAATTCAAGATGTTCTTTGCAACTGTTGGCCATGGCATTGCAATTGAGCACCTCATTGACCCATTTCATAGTGACCATTATGTCAGGGATTCCCATGGCTACCAATGTTACATCCATTGTGTCATAGAGCTTCTGCAGTAAGAATGGGAGTTTGTGACTCTTTTGGAGACTGTGGCTAGAGTGTTTTGTACTAAATTTTCCACCCTCTCGCATAATTGATATGCATTGAGTAGGAAGGTGAGAAATGGCCTGAGCTAGATAATCTCTGAAGGGATTCTCTCCCACACTGACTCATAGAGCTCCTTCACCAATTGCATTACTCTAACACCTCTTAGCCTATTAGCCAACTCAATTGTCAATTACGCCATCCTCTGTTGCTCTGCTTGGAACTGGGCTTGAAAAGCCGTAGCCTTGTTTTTCTCCTCCAACAACCTTTGTTGTGATTAGGTAACTTGCAGCTGAAGTCCTTCGACTCTTCCCTTAATGTTACATTTTCCCACCTAAGGGCTATTGCTACATCTTTTGCAAGTGTGAGCTCTACTTCCAATGAATCATTTCGGGCCTAGACTGCCCATTGAGTCTGAAGGGAAATAGTATCTTGTAACTATTTATGCAGACTAGCTATTTCATTATCTCTCTTACTTATTTCTTCAGCCAAACTGTTATATTTTGCCTTTTCTTTGGCCAAATCGGCCTCCATCTTCTATAGTCTTTTTGATTTCTTCAAATAATCTTTTGTGATCACAAAAGTGGATTCGGTCAGCAGCTCAAATTTATCTTAGGGCCTGAATAGGGACATGTCAATGGCCATTACATTCATCGTATAGTCCTCTGGCTGCATTTGCTCACTCATCTTGGCAACGTTGGGTGACAAATGGGTCACCGTCAGCTGTTATTGGATGGGGTCAAATTGTGACCTCAAGTGTGGGACATCTAGTGCTTTATTCTCTTTAATTCTCTTTTTCTCCAATCGGGCTTCTCTTGCCTTTCTAGCAGCATCAGCCTATGTCTGAAAGGTGGAAGGGGATGCAATATGTCCTCCTATGAAAGGATACCCTTGTGGTAGGTCGTATTAGATAGCCATTGGTTGGCTAGGGGTGAGCTGAAGGGGTATCTTTTTGGGAATAGAGGGGGAGAAATGGGGAAGCGTTAGGGCCTGAGGTGCCAATGATGGGGTGAATTACAAAATGGGAATGGCAACAGTGGTAGGAGGTGTCATTTGGCTAGGTGGAGGCACCACACTGATAGGGAAAAGGGTAGACTAAGAGGGAGGAGGGGGAGTAATACTTACCTAAGAAGTTGCAGTGCTCTACAATGGGCATTATGAAGGCTCCTCTTCCTCCTCTGAATCTAAATGGAACTGCACCCTCTTTCTCTTCCTGGGTGTTTCTGCCTCTAGTTACATTTGTTTCCCTTCCACCTCTGCAGTTGACGGTGGTGTTTGTGGAGAACCAGGGACTTTGATCACTCCAAATGATGGGGAGGCTTTTGGTGGTGAAGACACCACACTCCTTTGTTGTTCTATGGTAGCTACAACTTACTCTGAGGTTTGTGGTTGCTGGCTTGGTCCCACTCTAGCTTCTTAATCTGTCTCGAGTGTCGGCAATTGGCTTGTTTCTGGGCTAGATGCAGGGGAGGGATGCCACTCATCCCAGAGTTCTTCCCATATTTCATCTGAGTCCATGCCTCCAAAAGTGTGGTTGGTTTGGGAAATTTTTTGCCTATATTTCCAATAGGCCTCAATCTTCTCCGCATCCTAACCCTTGTTCCTCAATGTCCTTCTCAAACTAGAAGTCATCTTGACTTTGGGATTATAATCCCTCTATTTGTCATAAAAGGTTTCCCATGGCCTATTCTATGGTAGGGGAAAATCCATTAGTTCAACATAAAGACTAGGGGCATCTTCCACAGGGTTTTTCCTGGTCTCCCAAAAAGGGCAACCTTCATGTGCAATCCTAGCCCCAATCTTATTGGTCCTCACCACGAAAGCTATGTAATCAGCTGGGTCATAAACCCATTTGTCCTTGACTAATAAGAACCCCAAGAAGGCTAGCTTCCTTAGTAGCACAGTCTCAACCTCTCTGGCTTTCAAGTTTACATTGCCTGCCATCCACGAGAGATTGTACATTTTCCTCTTCTTCTTCCTGGAGCCATATTCATTGTCAACTACCATGCCTGGTGACTTTGAGGAATACCAACCTAAGAGTTAAAACCTTCGGTAACAACACTGGTTCTCCACAAAATCCATGAACCCTTATGATCATGTGGTGGGCCCTAAAATAGAAATCACACGGGATTGGACAACTAACCAAGAGGTTCACAACATTTGGGAATAACCTATTTATGATAGGCTCAGGGCTAAGGCAATGAAGAATAGGGGTAATGAACAATTCCCAAAAATCATACAGGTCACTGGTTCTTGATAAAACATGTGTCCATGCAGACACAAGAATGGTCCTTTAGGGGTTGAAAGCTGGGTCATACAGGTTCAAATTCATATATCAGGTGAAAAGGTTAGGGTTGTGATGTAGTATAAGATGGAACAAAAAGGAGGAATACTTGAATACCCCTTTTGACCTGAACTAGGTTAGCTGCTCCACGATTGAAAAGGCAATGTGCTTCGAGAAGTTGAGTCGATATTCTTGCGTCCTATCGATCGTCTTCAGCCTGAAAAGGATGGACATTTACTTTGCATATACCACTGTGTCATCCTTCATGCCAAAGATGAGAACCATCATTGATAGCGTGTCTTGGCTAGCAGGCATGAATTAAGTTCTTGATGCAGGGAGTGTGGGTATCATTGTATCACCATCGGCCATTTGTAATTTAGACCTCAAAAACCTTGCCTGAGTGTTGACATTTTCCCACATCCTTTGCATCCTATCAATAGTGGGGAAGGTGGTGGTACTATCGTATTGTAGGGAAAGCATGTCCCTGATAGCTTATGGGGTGACTTGTAACATGAAGGGGCCTTGTTGGATGGTGCAAGATTGTGCATGGAGCAAGTTCACGCATAATTTGATCACATAAAGGCACAGATGCATGGATAGGACAATGAATTGAGCCAATTATGAGGTCCATATCCTCATTTCAAACATCTCATATTGCCAAGCTCTGGCTCTTTGAAGACACCTTTGGTGTGTCCCTTCTCTTAGGATCTTGTTACTGGATCTTTATAAGATCAAGTCCATGATTCCATCTGCATAGTCCCTTACCTTCGAGGGGTCACTAGTTTGACTGACTCCCAAGACTTTGGTTCTCAGATAGCTTCTTGATGGTTGTGTAGGAGCTGCAACATATGATTTACTAGCCAGTAACCTATCGAGATATCTAGGTGCCCCTATTCCTTATTGTGATGATGATGTTCCTACCATCTCTATCTCTTGTATAATACTTGGTATGAGCCTTGTGCAGATAGAAACACACTCGTTGAATCAAACTTTTACTAGGCACTAATATTCGCAATGAGCTAGATATTTTGCAGGTGCAGGAATGCTTGAGAGTTTGTAAACTTTAAAACTCACTAAGGGATATTTATGGGCCTATCAAGTCCCAAATAACATTAAATTTGGGTGACCATTAGCAAATCCTACTCAATCTTCAAGAAATAGTGAGGTGGACACGCTATGCGAGTTGTGGCACAAGGTACCTTAGAGATTTTGAAAGATTTGGAAAGCATTTAATGCAGCAAAATTCAAAGAATTAAAACTTCTAAGATGCTAACTCTGCATTTAAAACACTTATTTTTAAAATAAAAGTAGGAAAATAATAATGAAAAATAAAACAATGCGGGAATGGGAAACTACCTAACTACATTAATTAATCATCCTTATTTCCCTCCGGGATCAAAAATGAACTTTCCAACATCTTCTTTATGACAAGCCAACTTATGTTGCCATACCAGTGATTACAATGGGTATATCTTTGATGAAATGTCCTCTACGCTGGCCACATGGATTTGCTTGCACTCAAATGAGTCTGAGTAAAACATGTGTTCAACACCCAAAAACTCTTCTTGTCCTTGAAAGCCCATCGACTACTAGTTCTTCATGCTGTCGTGTGTCATCAAGAAATTGTTGGCTATTAGTTCTTCATTTTGTGCCTTTTGATATCCATTATCTTTCGACTTATCTCCTTCAAATTCTAGCTCTATTACATCATCATGCTCCTTGATGACTTCATCCTCTTGAAAGGATAAATTTGAAAGCTGGCATCCCTTCTACATACTCAGTTGAGTCTCAAAGTTATCTTCTCCATATCTGGCTAGTTCATAGCCTTCTTGAAGGATAGTGTTACCTATCTCAATGACTTGGTCAAGGGAGTGTCCATGCTCCTCCATATCTTCTTGCAAAGTGAGGAAAAATTCAGAAATGATCTCTTCCTCATCATAGGTTAAGACAAAATCCTGTGACTTGTCCTCTTGTTCATCAAAGGGGGTACCTATGGTGATTTCCTCCTTATTTGTACTTATGGAATCCTCTTGACTAGCCATGAATTGAGTGCACTCCTTTGTATACTCATTTGCTTCTTCTAAAATATATTCTTCTTTAAAATGGGATAAAGAAGAAGGCTGTGATGAAAAACAAGAAGCTTCTTGAGGAAGGGTGGAAGGGACTTGAGGGGAAAGTGAGGGTTTGGGGTCCTCTTCCCTTGTTGCTATCATAGACTCTACATTATTGGGGAAATGACCTTGACAGGTTCGACCTTGCTCATGAACAGGGGTGGCATATGCCTGATCTGGAATTTGTGGTGGTGGATAGGCATTTTGATAGACTTGGTAGGGCTGTCTCTCATGAATGTTTAGCTTCTCTTCTAGAAATGCAATCAATCCACACACATCCAACATCTCATATGTAAGCTCTTGCCAATTTACTCTTTCAATGGGATCCCATTCACTTTTAATCAAGTTTACCACATCCCTTATTTGATGGATGACATGATTAGGGATTTCTTGGCCATATCCCCTTCTCCTGTCAAGCTCTAACACATATTTTTTAAATCCTAGCAATGCTTTTTTGAAGGTGAAAATAAGGTTAGGTTGAGCATGGGATGTGACATATTGGGGGGACTAGGCATAAGATTGGTATAGCTCATGACCATCTACATCCATGTCACTTGACATGATTTCAGGAGAAGCTTGTTCTTGATTAAAAATATATGAAGGGGAATAAGACCCATAGCTATGAGTAACAAAATTATACATACCAAAAGGTGATTTTTTGATGATACCAGGACTACTTGATCGGCTGATTTGATTCAGAGTCATTGTTGGTGTTGCTAAAAACCTCTAAAGGCTAATTAGCCGAAGAACACACCAAAAATTCTTCAACTCCTTGAAAGATCAGTCCCACTAGGCATGCCAAAAACTATTGACGATTTAAAATTATGCTTGATCTTAATCAATCAACAATGGGAAGTTTCAAGCTGTGGGACAATGCGGCTTGAAACAACCTCCAGATTTTAGAGAAGCTGGTCTCTTTTTTTGTATTAGGTGTTGGGAAAAGGGATAGGAGATTAAACAAAAATGCAAATGCAAGAACTACAAACTAACTATGGCAATGTGCCTGAGTGTAATCCTAATCCTAACTTGAGCACAATGAGACTATTATAGGATTCAATTACATTCAAGAGCAGATAAGTGCATGATCAATGTAAAAGATTGGAATAACAGAAACAAAGGCTCTCAATAGGGAATTCTTTTGTTGAGATATAGAGAATGTCAACAAAGGCATAGTGTTCAATCTTCTTAATAGAATCTTTCAATCACATAAGAGGCACAAAAATCACGTACAATTATGTATAACTTTTGATTCAAGAAAATGAGACAAAAATAAATGACATTTCTAATCGCAACTCCAGAGAATCTACAGTATAGACTACTTTACAAATGACACAGATAACATCAACAAAGGCATGGAGCTCAATCTTCTTAATTCATTTGGCCACATAAAAGGCACATAAACATGCACAGTTACATCAACTTTACAACTCAAGAAAATTGAGAAAAGAGCAAATGATATTACTGGTCAAAAACTCTAGTAAGTCTAAAAACTATGAGAAATCCCCCCTCCCTTCTTACAATTCTTCTTCTTTTATATCCTCAGATGTCTCCTTCCATCACTCCCCTTCCCATGAAATTCTACTCTACTCTTAACTCACAGGGGACAAAATAGACGATGCTTTCAATACCTCGAATGCATCCTGGTCTTATCAAAAACTGCCCTAACTATGGCATGGTGATTCATGTCTAGTACCTCTCTTCACGCCTAAATTTCTCATTCCATCACCTGTTTAGCCACTCAATTGTCTACTCTAACTCCACCTATAGGGGATAAATAGACAGCCCTTTAATGCCTTGGAATCCTCAAAAATCTACCCAGTGTACTATTCTATCTACCAAGAATAACTCTCGCCGAGTTTCCCTCCATCTTTGCTGTAACAAATAGACGAACACTATGTTCTATTGAAATGGAAGAGGACAGTTAGTCAATCTATGAAAATTCTCTTTATGGTCTAGAAGGCACCAAAGAATGACACTTGGCACCTTTTGCTTTCTCTATATTCGGCTCAGGAATGCTCTGGTTTTGACACCTGTCGTAATCTACTTCCTTGACTCTTTGCAAATTTAACAAAATAAAACTCACCACATTCCTTACCCAAGAACCTTTTTAGGATGGGATGGATGCACATGGTTGTCTTTGCATGTTAACACTTGACGCTTCCATAATCTATTGAAATAACACTTGGGACCCACCATAATCTTTATTAGGCAATGAGGTTTGAGGATGGTCTCTTAGAAGTTGACACGTGGTGACATCCACTGCTTTTGGGAAGATATGTGGCATCTTCTGCTTCTCCTGCTAGGGGTATGTGGCATCTTTCACTTTTTCTGGGGATGGAGTAAGAAGGGGCTCAGAGGGTGACACTTGGCAGCATCCATAGCTTTATGGTGCTTAAGCAAAATAAATGATGCCTTTCTATGTTAAACCAAAGTATTAAACCCAGGCATTGAACTAAAGTCTCTCAGATGTTGACACATGGTGACTTCCACTGCTTCTTTAAAAAGGTAGTTTAGGGCCTTCCACGACTGCCACCTGGCACTTTTTGCTTCTTTGATACTTAGCTCATTGAAAGTCTTTGCCAAAAAATAGAATGGAATGCGGGGGCTGACATGAGACGCAGGTGTTGACATGTGGTGTGTTCTAATTAGCTACTATTGGATATGTGGCACACTCTGCGACCTTCTTGAAAGTTACAAAAAGGGGCTCAAAGTATGCTAGCTGGCTGGCTTCATGTTTTAGAGAGTGACACTTGGTGGCTTCTGCTTGAATTTAATACTTAGGCAAAAAATGAAATGAAAGAAACAAAAAATGGGAAAAGGACCCATGCTCAGAGGGTGACACTTGGTAGCTTCCACTACACTTCGACACTTAGGCAAAAATGAACCTGCCCTTTACTCCAAAACTCTGCCGCTACGTCTAAGGTATGTAAGAACCAAAATTGCAGTGCTCGACTGAAAAAATTAAATATGACGTAGAGTAAAAATTACTCTACAAATGGTTTTTGAACTTGCCTAATAATTACATCACTAGTTGGGATGATTTCAACAATGTATTTATAGATAAATTTGGTAATATTGTTAGTCCTTGAATTATTTACCATTAGTTCACCACCATTAGAAGGGATGCAAGTGAGCCTATTATGTCCTTCAATGCTATTTTTTATAAAATACTTAATACGACCATAGACCCTTATAAGCCTAATGATGTTTTAGCTCTAGAGATTTATAAAGATGTAGTAGATCCCATGACCTCTACACTTTTGAAGAGACGCATGCCAAATATAACTTCATTAGCTAGAGCCTATGCTGAGGTAGTAACCATCAATGATCAAATGTAGCCCCAAGGGAAAAAGGCATATTCTATGCCAAACATCAACCCACAAATACCTATGATGAACTTATTCCCAAATAATAAACAAAATATCTCAACCTTAAATCAACTTCCAAACCTAACTCAGTTACCATTGAGTCATGCAGCTCCTAATCAAAACTTAGGATTCTTAAATCATCCTAATAATGGATTTAGTACAAATGATCAAATGGATCTGGTACCATCTACTAATAATAACCAGGTACATAATTTTTTAACTCCTAAAAATGAGAATGAATCTATCTTAAAAATGGTCTAAAAGTTGAGCACTGATTTTCTTTAGTTACAAACATAAGTTGGAAATATTATTGAAATTTCAAGTATGAATTTATCATTTCAAAGGTAAATATGCCAATCAATAGATTTTAGAATGATAGTTTTCATAATAATAGGAATAATGACCCATCTTCTAAAAATAAGACCATGGACATTAACCTCATTGATATTAGATTACCTAATTATTGTAGGGTATATTAAATAACCAAGCATGGGGAAATTGATTGTATAGAATTTTACAAAGCCTCTAAGGATTTCCAAGAGGAGTTGGATATATTTTAAGTGGTCCCTAACAAGATAATGGTGCAAGTAATTCTAGATCTAAGTCATCTGATCAAGCCTTCATCGTGGACACCTTTGATTTCCCCTTTCAAGAGGAAAATGAACCTGATGAGATCCCTAAGGAGATCCAAGCCTTTCAATAGTTCCTAAATAAGACCTATCCCTTGAGGAATAGGTAACATAGGTATATTTTTACCACCTCAATGCCTTAAAATAATATTGGAACTCCTCTAAACACTTCTTCAAGCAATAACCTTGAGCCACCTAAAGGGAAAACTTCTAAACCTAGCATTGAAATTCTTAGTTATTCTAACATTGGATATAACATAGTTGAGGACATGAAGAATATAAAGGCTAATATTACATTGAATTAACTTAGATATATTACATAGAAAAGGGACATTCTACTAGAGTCTTTGTCAAAGAAGTCTAATAATCCACCAAAGATTGATCATGCCAATGTGACTATGCATAAATCCAAGGCTAAATCTCCTCCTTTCTTGCTCACTATCAAGATGTTTGGTAAGAACTTATATAATTGATTATTAGATTCAAGAAAATCTACAAATATCATGCCTATAGGTATATATAAATAACTTGGTTTGGTTTGATTCCCATTAAGTCTGATAGGGTCATCACTCAATTAGACAAATCTAGAGTTAGGGTAATTGGGGAGCTTTTAAATGTTCACATGCAACTAGCTTCTAAGCCTAGGGTGCAATAATTAATTGATATTCAAGTTTTTGATATACTTGATGTTTATCAAATCTTACTGAGTAGGGAATTAACCAAAGCTTTGAATGGTTATATGTCTATAGATTGCCTACATCTATGGATACCTTGGAAGGGAGTTCCTAATCAAATCAAGGTTGAGAGAGAACCAAGGATGAAACACATGATAACTGAGTATAATTATATGAATGAGAGGGTCAACATAATTGACTCATACTTAGGGGTTTTCACCCTAGAGACTGATAAAGTATGTGATCCCAAGAGTACTCATGTTGTTCCTAGACTATGGAAATTGCATTTTGATAGTGCTAGGTGTAATGCTGGATCAGGTATTGGTATTGTTTTGACTAACCCTACTAATAGAAAGTACCATGCTTCTTATAGGCTCTAATTCCCTTGTATAAATAATCTTGCTGAGTATGAAGCCCTTATCCTAGGTTTACAATTTGGTATAAAGAATAAGGTCAAATAACTATTAGTTTACGGGGATTCAAAACTAGTGGTCAACTAGGTAAGAAACAAATACCAATGTAAGCTCTCATACCTAAAAAGGTATAGTTTTAGAGTCTGGGATTTGATTGAATCCTTTGATGCCTTTGGCATCCTTTCCATCCCAAGAGGAGAAAACCAAGATGCTGATGGGTTGGCATCTGCTATAGCCAACCTCATACCCAACCAAGATTCCCCTAATTTCAGCATTGAGTTGATCCCTTATCCTTCAGTGCCTAATAATGTTAACCATTTCTAAATTTTTTAATTATGATCAATAGATATTGGATTTCATGACCAATTCTAGAGCATTCAATGATCATATTATAGAATAAGACCAATGAAAATGCATCTAATGAGGACAAGTTTGATGGTAAAGTCATTCAATTGAATGACAATAAGATCCCCAAGGGGATGATTACTTTAGAAAGAGTATTTGATCATGACAAACTAGCTAAGGTTTCCAAGGTTCCAAAGGTAAGTGGGAAAGATTATAATGTTGTTGATCTTGGTCTCCAAGATCAACCCCAACTAGTAAATATTGGAAAAGCCTATACAAATATGGAGAATAAGAAAGCTAAATATCTCCTTACCCAATATAGGGATGTCATAGCATGGTCCTATGATGACTTAAAGATCTTTGATCTAAGAATCATTACCCATACTATACCCCTTAAGGAAATTTGCAAACCATTCAGGTGGAAGCAGAGGCTTATAAACCCTGTTTTAGAACCCATGATCTTCAAGGAGGTCAAAAGATTACTAGATGTTAGGATAGTCTTCCCCATCAACCATTCTACCTGGGTGGATAACTTAATACTAGTCAGGAAGAAGAATGGTGAGATTAGAATTTGTATTGAATTTAAGAACTTAAACAAAGCATCAGAAAGGGACAACTATCCTCTCCCTTCTCTAGACCAATTAATTCAAGTTGTTTCAGGATCAACTATGATGTCTTTTCTTAATTGATTTTTAGGTTACAACTAGGTATTGGTTGATAGAGAGGATGAGATGAAAACAAATTTCACCACCAAGTGGGGAACATTTGCCTACAAGAGGATGTCCTTTGGGCTAATCAATGTAGGAGCTACTTTCCAAAGAGCTATGGACCATTATTTCTAGGGCCTGATAGGTAAGTGTATTATTATATATATGGATGATCTAATAGTTTTTTATAAAAATAGGGAAGATCACTTCATACACTTACAACAAGTTTTTGAGAGATGCAAAATGTATGAAATCTCTTTGAACCCTAAGAAGAGTATCTTTTCTGTTATAGAAGGAAAATTATTGGGTTATGTTATAACCAAAGATGGGATCTCTATAGATCCTGAAAGAGTGGAGGCCATATATAGAGTAAAACCTCTAAATAGTAAGAAAGAGCTAAAGTCATTCTTTAGTAAGATAAATTTTGTAAGAAAGTTTATTTCTAGCTTTATAGAGATTATCAAGCCTCAAAATGACATGCCAAAGAAGGATACCAAGGTCAAATGGATTGAAGAGTCCAAAAAGGCATTCAATGATATCAAGGAAGCCATTAGATAGGCTCTATTCCTCATAAGTATTAACTTCTTAAGGGACTTTTACCTCTATTCCTTTTCATTTGACCACACTATGGTTATAGTATTGACTCAAAAAATTGATGGGTCTAATCACCCAATAGCTTTTATGAGCACTAATTTTAAATATGTTGAGGTAAATTATTCATTGATTGATAAGCATGTATATGCATCAGTTAAGGTAGTTAAGATATTTAGGCATTATATCCTTAGAAATAAGGTGTATGCAATCTTACTTGACCTTGCCACCAAGCTTATTTTAAGTCAGAATGAATTAGGAGAATGTAGAGGTAAGTGGATGTTAGTTTCATAGGAATATGACTTGGAGATGAAAATAGAAAATTTGGTTAGGGGTCAAGGTTTGATCCAGATGATTTTGAATACTAACCTTAGGCTATGTATTATGTAAGTGGATCAATAAAACTTTCAAGCTAGTGAGTGGTATGATTCAATCATACATTTTCTAATTAATGGTATTTGTCTTACAGGTTTATCTAGGGAGAAAAAGAGGGCCCTAAGGTTGAAAGGAACTCACTACCTAATCAAGGATGGGGCCTTGTATAGCAAAAATTTCAAAGGGGTTTACTTGAGATGTGTCTCATAAGAAGAAGCCACCCAGATCATGAACACCTTTCATGAAAAGCTGGGTAGTGGACATCCATTTGGGAGAACCACGACCCATAAAATTATTAGAGCTAGTTATTATTGGGCAACTATTTTCAGGTATGCTCACAAACATGTGAGGGAATGTCACTCATGTCATATTTTTATCACCAAGGAGCCAAAGACAACAATGTCTCTACAACCAGTCATGGTTGATAAACCCTTTGCTTATTGGGGGTTAGACTTTGTTGGGGTGATCAAACCTAACTCATCTGAATGTCATAAATATGTCTTGACTACCACAAACTATTATACAAGGTAGACTAAATATACAACCACTAAACATTGTAGGACTGATGAGGTGATCAACTTCTTGGAGGAAAACAACTTTACTAGGTTTAAAACTCTAGTGTCTCTAATGTGTGACAATAAATATGCATTCAATTATATAGAGATGACTGAATGGGATTATGATAATGGAATTACTCTCAAGTTTGCATCCAACCATTATTTTTAGGGAAATGGAGTCCCTAAATTTACAAAAAAAATCCTGATGAAGGCAATCAAAAATCTTGATGTAGACAAGCCCAAGACTTGGCATAAACTCCTTAACTTTACACTATGGTTTGATAGGATAAGAATCAAACAAGCATTAAGAGCTTCACCATTTCTATTGGTATATGGAAAAGAACCTATCTTTCCTATCATTCTTAAGCTTCCCATATATAGATTTATGCAAGAATATATGGAAAAAAGCCAAGAGCTTGCCAAATCTAGATTGCTGGACATCATTCAGATGGAAGATGAAAGGGAGAAAACCTTTGTTGATTTTAGTAGGCATCAAACCATAGTCAAGAGATGGTTTGATAAAATATAAAAGATCAAAATGTTCAGACAAGGAGACCTAGTTCTCCTTTGGGAAAAAACATCTGAGCCTAAGGAAAAACATGGAAAATTTATACCATTATGAATTGGCCCATACTATATTGTAAAAACATTAGGAAACAACACCTTCAAGCTCAAATATATACAAGGAGTAGATTTCACATTGCCCATGAATGGGTAGTATCTCAAGCACTAATTCTATGTTACTCCTCCTAAGGTCTTCATGGAGTAAAACTGTAAGATGGTTATATTTAGAGTAGGTAGGCTAGCTAGTTTCCTTTTAGTTCTTTCCTTCTTGTCCCTTGTTTGTGCATAAGCATGTATATATTTATTTGTTTTCCTTTGCTATATTTATTTCATGCTTTTTATTATGTGTTTCTTTCTTGTTGTCTTGTTCCTTGGTTCTAATAAGTCCCCTTAGATGTCTTGAGCTCAAAGTTATGAAGTTTGGTTTAAAACCCCAAAATTTAGAAGTATAGGTGTAAACCCTATACATATGATGACCATGGTCTTGAAATGTAAAGCACAATATTGTAATTTGTAGAAACTAGTAGAAACCAATAGAAGAAGTTAACTATTTCATGAGAACTTAAGCATTATTTTGGCCTCAAATTAGTTTTAAGAAAATTTACATTTGTAGGGTGAGAGTTAGAACCATCATGGTATAACCATACTAGCACTTAATCAACATCCTTACCTGGGATAATGGTTGTAACCATAGGTGATTCTCTGAAGATTAGACACTTGGCCAAATCTAAAACCTAGCTATTCTAGTTCCTAACCTTGCTAAAAGCATAAAAGTCTCAAGAAAATACAAAAAAGAAGAACTCAATGCAAAATCAAAATCTTTAGCATATGTGATTTTGGTAAACTCCACTAGGGTTATGGATGCCTAGTTAGTAGTGTAACAAGGCCTTGAGTGGAACCAAAGGCATCTCTATCAGGGTTATGGATGCTTGGCTAGTAATAAAGCAATGCCCAAACCTTCCCTAAGATGAAAGCATGGTTCTTAATGAACATCTCAACATGCTCCAAGTAAAGTATTAGTGATTAAGGATATGAATCTTGGAAGTTATTTCTTGAACCCCATGGAAAATAGTAAGTGGAATCAAAACACACACAAATGGCTACGTCTTGGTGTTTGACCCTAAGTCTAAAAGTGTAAGGTTTATTTCAACAATGACCTAATATGGATGATGATATTGATCAAATGGAGTCGATGACTTAATTATTTGTCTAAATCAGAGTCTCTAAGTTCTAACATATTGCTATTTCCCCCTGAGTTGCTAATCATTGGGGCCAACATACCCCCATTTTTGAAAAATTGGGACCCTTGAGAAACCTTGAAGTTTGAACATGAAATATGGCATGTTAGGATCATTTGTAGAATTTGAATATCATCCACTTTGTTAAAAACATGCTTACTTGGTTTTGTTTTGCTTTAATTTAGACTAACATTTTTAATAAATGGTCTTTATTACTGTTAGTTGTAGGTTCCATGGTGTTTGTCCCTAGGAAATTTAGGTTTCAAAACCCTGGCCAAAACCCTTAGTTTAAATTTGAATATTGGTAGGAACCTTTTAAAAATCCATTTTTTGGACTTAAGGATAAAGTTCATGTTTTAAGCTTAGTTGTGTTTTTCAACACAACTAAAACTTAACTTAAAATGCTTGGTCCCCTTTTATTATTTTCCCCTTTAAAGTTTTTGGTATACCTAACTAAATTTCATTATATAGGTTCCGTTTAATATTTTCTAACCTAGGTTAAAAATTTTAACCCTAAGGCTCCATTGTATTTATTAATACAAATGGGACCTTTGTCTTATCATCTTATCTTAAGATCTAGCTCCCCGAGTCCAATTTTATGTTAGCATGGTCCCTTCAATCCATACCTTAGCCTAAGGTTTTAATCCTAAAGCCTTGACATATTTATTTATATAATTGAGAACTTAGTCTTAAACACATTAGCCTAAGTCTTTTTATATCACCATGGTCCTAACTTAACTTCCTCACATCTTGCAGGATCTAATGACCCTCACTTTATCACAACATTCGATCCAATGGAGCAAGGAAGGCTTGAACTTTGACTTAAACAACATGCATCTTGGATAATCTAATGGTTTACACTTTCTCACATCCTTTCAATTAGATGGTATAAGGAAATCCGAACATAATCTCACATATATCCCATTGGCCAATCACATTCAATCTCTTGGATTGTGATCAACAGTTCTTGTTTCATGATGAAGACCTAATCAAACAGAGTGAGGCACAGTTAAAAAGTCAAGGGACTAAAGAAGGTTTCAATGATTGACATGTGGCACCCTTGCATTTGATGATTAAAGACAAATGGGTCCCACCCGATAAAGCAACCAAATCATAAGTAAGCTCTTAGATCACGATCCTACGGTTGACACTTTGTCACCAATTTTGATCTGATGGAGTGAATTAAGTTTAAGATCCTGGGAAGCCCCATGGAGGTGCCAAGTGGCACTCTCGCATTGGGTCATAAAAATTTTATGAGCATAAAATTGATGTTCATGTGACCTTCATTTGACATCCATGAGGATGTATTTAACATTTGTACGTCAGTCAACTTTAAGCCCATCAAATTAAGAACTTCACTAACTTAAAATTGACATTGGCAAAATAATTATTCAATGTTTTTGAGGATGTATTTTATGTCCTCAATACCATAAAATTTTATTTAATGAATCATTATGATTAGGGTCAAAATATACTCCAAAATCTTGTTGGAAGGCTCAAAAATGGTTTTACAAGCTAAGGGAAGTGCTCAAAAGATGATTAAACACTAGAAATATTCAATTTGCAAAATGTGGAAATGGTCTTATTGTATAAATATATGCAAAATAAACTTAGTCTAAATCTATACTTTAAGGTCCCCATGGCATTTTGTTTAAATATCATGAACCTTAAACTATATACTTATACTAAATCTTATTCTAAATGGGGGTCTTTGTTACGTAGGACTTAGGCCAGGTTAATTCTAGCTAAAGGTTTTAATGATTTTGTTAATGTAATAAAATCTTAAATATTTTAGATCAATATACCACTTTTAGCCCCTTTAGGCATGTTTTATAAGGCTTGGCATAAATATTTTAGACCAATGTATACGTTATGTTTATTAAACACAACGTAAACATTGGCTTGAAATATTTAGTGTTGGTCCCCTTTGCATAGATTTGGAAAACTTAGGCATAAATTTATTAGCCTAAGGTTTATTCCATGTTTAATAAACATGAAATAAACCTTAAACTAAGGAATTTAAGCCTAATTCCCATTTTAACAACATGTTAACTTAAATTTCAGACATCTTTGGAGATCAATGATTCATGCTTTGTCACTAGACTTTGATCCAATGGTGAAAAGGATCTCATGACTTTTTAAAGGCCTATGAGCTCACCACATGGCCAAATTTCATTAAACAAAGCACTTACATAGGATTTGGAGCATGAGGAGGCACGTAAAGATGCCAAGTGTCACAACTATGGGGTTTGCCATAGTAAGAGCTAATCATAGGTAGGGGCCCAGATTACAATCAATGACTCATGCTAATCTAGGATTTTGATCTGACGGTGTGAAATAAAAGAGGCATTTTAAAATGCCAATGACTAGTGTTCAAAAAGCATTTATGAAAAATTCCATGAAAGGTCTAGACCAATGCCACATAGGCAACACACAAGCAGAAAATGATAAAATAAAATATCTCATGGGATTAAAAATGTAAAGGTATAAAGGTAAAATTCCAAATCAAATCTAAGGCATGTATAATGTAGGGCATAGATATATCCTACCATTAAAGTTCTAAAACCCTAAACCCTACATAAAAGTGACCTAAATGGACTCAATTAGTTACAATTTGACCCAAGGAAAACTTAATTATGTTTTTGAGTGCAAAAGAGTTTTCACAGAGATAATTTGTAATCCGGTGTGAGCAATTTGCAAAAGAAAACACCATGGTAACATGTAGGCAATAGCTAAAAGAGGAGACCAAGCTCTACTTATTGATAGATAGTAAAGGGCAAATATACAAAGACATCAAATTAGACCTTGTAACCCTAAATTTCCCAAGCATTAGGAATTGGTCTGAACTCTTCTTCATGGTTGAGAAGTTACCACCCATTTCCAAGGAGGAATAGAGAATTACCACCATAAAAAAGAGACACCATGCCATGATAAAACCTATGGTACTGCATTGTATAGACATCCTTGCTCCTATATTTGTTGATTGTAGAGTGGATATGAAAGGATAATTAGGGAGGGAAATCCCAAAAAGATAGCCTATATTTCCCTTGTTGATTTTGAGAAATATTATAAGCTCAATCTCCCCCACATAGACTTATCTAAGATTAAATAATGGACCAACAATCATGAACTAGATTCTGTCTTTAGACCTTGGATATACCAAGGACCCCATATCTTCACAAAATTTGAAGGTAAATCCTAATAATCTAATTTAGAGAGGACATCAGAGTTATAATGACCCTATTAAACCAAGCCTTTGGAGCCCCCTCAACCACCTATGTAAACAAATTCTAGGTTCCCTTTGTACATTTCATGGTGGAAGAAAAGTTCACCCCTCTAATTGGAGATTTGATTAGTGTTTTCCTAGACAAAAAATTCACTACCATTAAAAGGAAGACAACTAAACAATTTTACATGATGTCATACCTACTAGATGCCATACTAGTCTCAATCAACTTCCTTGGTATTAGAAATTGGTCTCCTAAGGGAAAAACTACCATTTCCCACCATTACTCAAAGTTGCATATCTTTAAGTGTAGGAACCATATGTAGTTTATTTGTGACTATGTCTACCTAGCCATAGTGGAGGCTATCATAGGTGTTCCCATGCCTAAGGTCCATCCACTCATCAAGACATATGTTGAAATGATGGGGGACATATAGTATTACCCTAATTGTATAGTTATTAGGATTGAGGGGATCATGTCTCAGCCCTACAAATTGCTTGTATATGTCCCATGTAAGTTTTCATAGTAGGAAATTACCTCCTAGCTCATCCATGGCATTTATGGGACTTGTAAGGAGAAGAGGAAGGGTCCACTCCACCCCTTCCCATTGATTTTTAGGAAAACCATATTGAAAGATTGAAAATAGGTGGAAATCATGTCCACACATAGGGATTCATTTGGCTTTCAAATAGATGAACTCAAAATGTGATATCCAAAGAACATAGTGGGTGAGCATTTAAAGGATAAGAAGCTCCCCAAGCCTGAGTATGTACATCAACTTGGTGTTCATGACACCATTTACATTAAGGCCAAGAATTATGAAGAGGTGTTGACCAAGATTCAAGGGCACAACATAAAAATTGAACATAGGTTAACCAAGGATGACAAGCCATCAAGAGAAGCATGGAAAATGCATCTTTTGTAGTATCACTTACTACCTAGACCATTTGGGATAGCCTAAGAACAACCCCAAAAATAACAACCATAGCCACAACTTCAAGGGAAATTTTTTTAAGGCCAAGATGAACAAGGCCATGGTAAGGAGAAAGTGGGGGAGGTGAAATTAGAAGAGAGATCTGGGGAAGGGCCATCATCTTCAATATTATCACATAGGCCACCTTACCCAATTTAGTATATTTATATGATTGCCTTAGAACTAGAAGAGACACTTCAGGGTGCTCTCAAATAACTTGCAGAGGCATATGATATAGATAGGTAGGACGAGTAGCTTGAAGAAGTCCAAGTCAAAGTGGGAGAGCCTAGAGATAATAAAGGAAATTAATCTAGGTATGGTCCCTATGCTATCCCAAGAAAAAAGGAAAGTAGAGCTAACATTGCTTTCTATAAGACCAAAGAAGAGGCCAAGATTGACCATATCTCACCCCACAAGTGAGATAAATTTATTTAGTGAAGAATTCTCCATTCATGGGCTAGTCATCCCTAATTAGTTCATTTATGGGAAATTACAAAATATTCCTTCTCTCTCCCATTCATGGGCTCTGACAAGAGTTTCTAATGTTGAGATACAAGATGACATGAAGCCATGGATAAGGGCCATGGTAAAAGAGTAAGAAGAAAGGACAATTGTGGTCACTCAAGGACCAAAAATTAAGAAGATGGATGCTCCTAGAGCATCAAGCACCATAGATGTAGAGGTCTTAAAACATCTAAATGTTATAAGCTCATATACCATTGTTTAATTTAATCTAGAAATAGTTGGATTAGAAAGAGTTACCACTAGGATAGCTATGGTTGGAGTAGAGGAATTCACCTTCCAAAAGGTGGAGCCCTTTGTAGGATTAAGCCCTAGGGGAGGTTATTAGCTTGGTAAAGATGCCATTCATGAAGAGGATGTGGAAAGTTTGATTAAGGCCCAATAAGTACAGGCTGAAGCTAGTATCTAGGGCATGAAGTAGAGGATCCTAAATTTAGAAAAGGAAAAAGAAAACATGGAGACACAAGAAGTTTTTTCAGTACCTGAGGTAATGACCAAGATGTTTGATGAGTCATTTTATGACATGTTTAAAGCACTCAAAACAATGAAGCTTTGGTAGAGTACATTAGAGCGGTAGAGTGCATTAGCCAAGAGTTTGGTCACCCAATGACAAGCCTCAGAAGACAAGATAGCCAAGATTCTCAACATTCAAGCAATGAAATAGGTCCTAGGTAGTTTAATTTACTTGAGCAGAATTCTAAGAATTGTGGTTGACAAGGTTCAAAGTTTGAGTGCATGGCATAATGATGTGGAAAGGATCCTAAAAGATGATAAAGGGATAATTTCAAGAATTGAACAACTTCTTAGGACTATGCTTACAAATCCTATACAACCCACTACCCTTAGAATCATAAGTGATGAAGAATTCAATCATAGGATTACTTTGGTAATTCAATAAATCAAAGGAAAGAACCAAGGAAAATCTAGGGTGGATAACAATAAGATCCTAGACATGATATTCAATACTAGAGAGAGGACAAATGAATTTAGGAGCATTAAAGAAGCCATGGCCAGAAATGATAGGGAACTTGAGGACTTGGCACATCAAGAAGAATAATGTATCTTGAAACCTATTGTGGATCTAGAGCTAGTTGATGAGTAGCATGCTAAAGCCATGATCATCCACTAACAACAACAAGAAAAGGGCTCACCAACAAATTAGACAATATTTTATTTTGTAACATTTTGAAATAGAATATTCCATTATAAATGCATATGCTAGTTTGTTAGCATATTTGCCTATAGGTCAGTCTAATTGTGAAGAACAAGTGTATTTTAGAACTTGTAAGGACAATTATCCTTATCTTTTTTACACCTGTATATTATAATTGATTGGTATATTGCCTGATCTTTCTATAAAGGCATGCATTAAAATTTGTAAAATAAAGAGAAGTTTGAGAAAATTTTGTATACTTGAAGCAATAAATATAATCAAGGAGTTCTACAAAGATTGTCCACATTTGATATATCAATTGCCAATATATATTTTCTCTCAATTTCTAGTTGATGTCTTGAATTTTAATGGTGTCTTTAAATTCTGAGTTGCACTTTATAATCATAGGGTTTCTAATTTGTGCATATGTTAGACTAGTTAGAAGTTCTTAGGTTTTGATTCATTTCATTTTTGTTATGTATTTAGATGTGAAAATGCTATTTGATTATAGTAGTAAATCCTTAAATTATACATGGTTATTAATTGTGACTCTTTACATTATCCTTTAAAGTTTGCCTGATATATAGTGGAATTTGAGCTAAGGCTATTTTACATTGTATATTGGTTTGAATACATACTCAATTACAGTTGATGATTTGTCATGATATTTGAGACTAAAATTGGAAATCACTCTTTTCTTTTCTACCTTACCCTTCTCTTTGCTCCTTTTTATACTAGATCACTTAAATTTTAAGCTTCATTATAAATATCCACTTAGATTAGTTTGTAGCTTAAATATGAATAAAAAAATCACTAAGTATTAATAGATATTTTTTACAATTCATAAAGGATAGACCAAGGTGGCTCCCAACCACCAAATCATATAAATATTGTGGAACAATTTATCTTGCTCTACTACTATTTCACCATAGGCATCTAGATCACCAAAACTTACAAATCATGCTCTAAATTTTATAAATTCTAAAATGAGAAGTGTTATTTAAACACTAAGAGCACCTATGATACATTTAAAAGCATCAACAAGATGTAAGAAAGCATAGGTTTCTAGCTCTATGTTCTAGCCAAGTGATTCACCATCTTCACCACAAGCCTTGGAGGTCAAAGATCTCACACCCAAACAACCCACAACATAAAACAATAGGCTTTAAGGGAATAAGTAGCGTATGTAGTAGAATAATGAGTCAGGAAAGAGGAGAAGAAACACCACAAGGAGAAAGATCAACAATAGTAATAAAAGTAAGTTGATAAGTCAAAGAAGTTGGGACCATATAAAAGGACCAAGACATAGAGGTTGACCAATAGAAATCCTTTGACATGGTTAAGAAGGCACAAAAAGCTGCCAATGTAGCCAAACAAGCATAGGAGGTACAAGCTTAAAAAGACAAAGAAGCTGAGCTCACTACTAAGGGTAAGGCAAAAGAATAAAAATAGAAATGAGATGCAGTGGCACAAATAAATCAAGCTATAGAAGATGCCACATGTGCATAGTAGCAATCTAAGGAAGCTACACAGAAGAAGAAAGAAGATGAAGCCCTGTGCCAATTACAGACCTAGGTGTAGGCACAAAAATAAAGTGTAACAAAGGCACATGCACAAGTAAAAACATATGCTATGGTTGAACAAGATAAGGCTATTTCCATAGTGAAACAAAAGAAAGAATTAGAATGTGCACATAAGCTTCAGGTAGAGGAAGAATAAGTGAAACAAAAATCTACACAAGAAGAGATGACTAGAAAAGTAAAGGAGGAGGTCAAATGACAATAAGATAAAGACAATACATAATAAATCAAGATTGAAATAGAGGCCATGACATAAAAACAATAGGTACCTAATAATAACAAGCTAAAGTAGAGTAACTAGAATAATAAGAACTAGCTATAGCTCAAATAGGTCCATAACTCCTAGAATTGCCATTGGGAAGAGTTTGGCTCTAGGATGTCCTAGCTATGGGTGCTTGACACACCACCTTCTCTCTCCCACTTATGACTATGCAATAAATTAACCATTCAATGATTTCAAGGACATTAGTAGTACTCCCACTCTATTAGGAAACATCATTAGATGTCTCTAGACTCCCATTGAAAAAATAACTTGAGGGCAAAATAATATTCCAGGAGTCTATTACGTAGAAGGCCACCTCTTTGGAGTAAGAAATGGATCAATCAAAGGCTTCAACTCTATGAATATTATAAGCTTATCCAACATGTCTATCCTGAGTTTGTCACTTGATAAATTAGGGACCAAGTCATGTCTGGTCACCACCGACTCAAGGTTCTAGTCTCTGAGTTAACCAAGGATTGGTACATATCCCAAAAACTTTGTGTAGTCAACACATTGGGATAAGATGTCAAAATTGATCTAAAAATCTTATCACTTTATTGGAGGAGTATCAAGGCATGTTGGATATTACTACACTATAAACACAATAGGTCATGCACACCTTGCTAGACTAGAAGCAACAACTGGATAATTTTCTAGCTAGTTCTAATGTTGAATTTACAATAGCTTCCATCACCATAGTAACAATGGTTAGCTACACTACCATTGGGGAAGAGAATGATGGATCACTATAATAATCACTCAATGTCAGGGATAATGTGTATGAAAATATACTCAATTGGTAGAGTTAGCTTCTATGCAGTTCTTTTGCTAGCCTCCGATATCAATGTCATGCAGATAAGATAGAAAAACTAAGTGGTGAGATTTAGATAAGGCTCACCAACACCAAGGCAACTATGAGCATCACTGATGATACATTTCTCAAGTAGATCATTAGTTATCATGTTATATTATACAACTTTCTATGACTAATCCAAGAAGTCATGTTAGATTGAAATGCCTACAAGATTGATTTGACTCCCTTTTCCAATGATGTCACCTAGATTGTCAACACACCTGTGTATTGACCAACATCAGAACTCTAATAGATCATCACTTAGTTCAAGGCTACATAGTCTAATTCCAAGGACTCTTATGGCCAATCATCATCTATGTTTATGCCACCTCCATCAAGTTAAGTAGTACACATAGTACAGATTTTGAATAATTTTGTATACACATTTTGTATTGGGGATGATTTAGTAAGATAAGCAGGGATAGGTTGGTTGAAAACTCATAAAGGGCAACCACCTAGTTATACTAGCCTATTAAAAACCCAAAAGGATGGTAGGTTGGTATGTTAATTAATTTCAAACCTATAAGGGTGGATAAGTAGTGAAAACTAAAATGGTGCCTTGAGTGACTACTTTGACTCTTACTAGTCTAACCACTTCTTCAGCTTCTGCTCACTTATGCAATTTTAAAAATCCTGTGATGTCTCCATATGAGACAACATTTTAAGTTCAAAAAAATGTTGGGAGAATAATTTAGATTATGAATATGAATAAAATATTTGTCTAATATTCATGTGTTATATACTTATTTTATTATGTATAAGTTTATTTTATCCTATCTCCATGACTTATAATAGGTTAGAATATGAACAGACTCCACTTTTGGTTCCAAGTATGAGAATAAGATGAAAAATCATAGATTGGAAATTTATATATATACTTGTGTTTGTAATAATAATAGAGTTACACATTTGAAGAGATCAATGGAGACTTATCTGGTTATGGTTACCTATGTGGTTTCTTACTTTGTTCCTTGCGTGCATTCTCATGTATAATGTTTGATTACTTTTAATCTAATTTAATCTGAATACTCTATTTATGTTAATGAATCACTAGTTTTTCTTAATTCCTACTTAATGCATGATAATTCACACTTAATATGTTTATATTATCCAACCTCTTATGTGAATATGATATACTATTCTATACACTAAAGTATATCCTAACTATCTTCATCCTTAACTTGTTCTAATGCTTTATGAACCTTTGCTAACACTATGTTAGGAACAACATGTGAAGGAATAATACTTCTTGAATAATGTAAAGTTAAATTGATTTTATTACTCTTATATTGATTCAATTGGAATAAGGGTGTATAAAGAGTGGCTGAAAAGCTAGAATATTGTTCAAACAAAGTACTACCTATAAGGGGATATTTTGAAGAGAGAGGAGAGGGAGAAGAAGATGCATCTACTCTATCCTCATTATCACTTTTATTATCATGCTCATAGTAATCACCATATCCATCATTACAAAAAATAATTATCATCATCATTATAAATGAAATCATGCTCATTATCATGTGCTAGTGTATAATTTTGAAAATTTCTCCATTTATTTGCATAATTATGTGAAAAGTTAAAAAAATGATCAATTGGATGAGGGGGAAGAGGTTCCCTATAGACCATTTTAAACTTACCAAAAAAGATAATGTAAAAAATAAACAATATAAAAACAATGGGTTGAATATAATCCAACATAACTATATTTGAAAATATGCTATATATTTAGCCCAAAGTATAGAAAAATAAAAAAATGACTTGAAACCCTAAGGGCTAATATTTGGATGTGTGAGGACCTAATATGTAGATCTAGGATTTTAAGGGTCTTTTAGACAAAATTTTAGAATATAAAATAAATGAAAACCCTAATAAAGGACTAATATGGATCATTTAGGATGTACAAAAAATTAAGGAAAAATCAAAATTTTATAAACCCTAATATATTACACAAAAATAGAGAAGGCAAACCCTAGGATGAAACTAGGGTTGTAAAGCAATATTCAAAGTAAGTTGGGTTCACCAAAATGTTTAAATTTTTAGGCATTTACTAGTGTAAATCCTAGATTGTTAAAGGGCTAAGTACAAGGGGTATATACAAATATATATATATATATATATATATATATATATATATATATATTACAAATAACTAATTTGATTTATTTACCTAAAATAGTGAGTGTAAGGAGAAAATTCACTTATCTGGAGTAAAAAATATCCCTAAATGATGGAAATTTTAAAACAGATTAGGGGAATAGCCTTGAGTCCTTTCATTCTATTTCCCTTAGGACATTAGTATATATATATATATATATTACAAATAACTAATTTGATTTATTTACCTAAAATAGTGAGTGTAAGGAGAAAATTCACTTATCTGGAGTAAAAAATATCCCTAAATGATGGAAATTTTAAAACAGATTAGGGGAATAGCCTTGAGTCCTTTCATTCTATTTCCCTTAGGACATTAGTGCAGTCAAATGGACACTAGTACACTACACTATTGCTAAAGGTACCATGCTAATGTCTTTTTGTGAACAAGGGTCCTAAGACTTTTAGGGATGTTGTGAGAGGTCTTTTGGGTTATGTAGATGTGATCAAGAGTACTTGATTATCTTTGTGTCACTGTTTGGCTGATTTTCATTCAAAAACCTCATGAACACCGACACACATGAAACAACAATGGAATAAAATGTAAAAATAAGGGGAAAAGGTGGGTTGTGGGATATTATAAATATGTGATACAAAATCCCTGATGTATTAACTACTAATACATTAACCCCAATGATATGGATCTCAAATCACATGTAGTTCTCCCTTAGGGAATGCTCATAATCAACTCACATGGTATGCTAAAATGAATTTTATTCAAGCCTTTATTTTATCAAGCATACAGATCTATGTGTGATGTTGAGTAATATGTAGAGTTCTGAGCTATACTATTGGCTAATTTTATGTAATTATGTGCCAAAGTGGTAAGTGCTAGATGTATAATGCCTTATGATGGTTTTTTATGTAGAAGGAACTTAAAATTGAATGTAATATGTTTGTTTGTAGGCCGACAAGGTGAAAATATAAATAAAATCATAATATGAGACCCAAAGAAAGGTAAGGACCCAAAACAAGATAAAAATATGATCGTTGGACAATAATGTTGAGGTGGACACTAGCAAAGTGTGCTACTATCAAGGACCGTGCTATTATCCTATAGGAAAAAAACTAGGCTGTGATTGGAATAAACAAGTTATCCCCCTCATGACTAGGATAGGCATGACATAAGACCACTAGAGGTGTAAAATGATGGGAAGACAAGCCATAATATGGACCAAAATACCAAAGTGACTATACAAACAAGACCATTCATCATTAATAACTTCCTATAAAAGAGTTATAAAAGAAATAGTACTTATGTTTACTTGACCAAATTAAGGTGTGTACACATACACACATTTAATAGATTTTGCACATATGTTATTTAGTTTATATTAATACATACCATATCATTTACTTTATATACACACATATGTTTCATGGGTACTTGAGTGTGATATAGGTATACACTAGATCCATAATACATGAGCCTATAGATGTTGGATCTTTTCTCTACCTGCATTACACACTACATTGGATGCATTTAATTCTATTGATCATGATTGATATAAGTTATATTATTTTATGATCACCTTACATTATCATGTTGAGCTTATATAATAACACTCACACATATCTATACTCATGTTTACATCTTACACAATGTGCTAGATATGCTATGCTACAAGACATTTTACTAACACATGTATGTAGGAACTAGTATGATATACTCATGTACATTGATTATATTTCACTTATTCATATTATAACATGGATTAATTGAGTGTATTTATTTTTTGCTACTTTATTTTGATTGTGGAACATTTGAACATGTTTTTTGTTTGTTGGCCATAGTGCCAAGTGTTATTTTTTTGGTGTGCAAACATTTAAACGTGTCCACCCATTAAGTGTGTAGCATTTGAACATGCCACTTATTTATAGTCTCCTTACACCCATTTTGAATTACATTGAGTGCTCTTGTGTATGTGCTTGATTTTTTTTTGAGCTTGTTCTTATTACTCCTAGATGTTACCACGATCTGTATCATGTATCTTAGGGTCTATTATGTTTGGATACTAAAAGATTTATTAATACATATTATTAGACATGATACCATTATACACTCCATTACTACATCATAGATACATATATAACATGGTTATCTTATCCTTTTGAGATGAGGTTATTATCACATTGCATTCCTCTCACCTAAAAAGGGGGACATATTAGTGGGGGTATGTCATAGAGACATGAGTGCATATACACATAATTGGCAAAATTTGATACAATTTAGATGATTCATATATAAACTTGGGTTAGAATCTTATGCACTTGACATTGATTTTATAGATTTGGGAGAAAGTTTTTCAGATTTGTGATAGATTATACATAGTTGATAAATTAGAAGTTGTATTTTGACATACTTCAGCTTGAGACACATTATAGGTGCATATGCCATGAAAATTCACTAAATCATAAATACATATTCAAATTATATACATATTTATGCATAAAGCTTACAAAGATGCACTAATTGATATTTATCTATCTACAATAGTTGGCTCCTTTGAGCAGTGTGGTTGAGATTCAATGTCCTCAATGGCCTTACCACTAATTCCATTTTGTAAGTTGATATGGTTACATCATTCAAACTAATTGAGCTTGAATATATTGGATATATTATGTATACACTTGAGTTATGTGATTAATATGCAATGATCTCAATAGACTTAACACAACTCACCC
This sequence comes from Torreya grandis, assembly GCA_037957365.1. Lineage (NCBI taxonomy): Eukaryota > Viridiplantae > Streptophyta > Pinopsida > Cupressales > Taxaceae > Torreya > Torreya grandis. The sequence continues at coordinate 810,594 of JARHVA010003605.1, read as the reverse complement.
TTACATTAGATTAGGGTCACAATCACCATCAAGTTATCCTCTTACCATCTCCAAGGTTTGGTTGTGAACCTCTCTCTCCAATGCTTAAATAAAGAAGCATCATTACCAAAGAAAACTACCAAGGGGAAAATTAGTTGCACTGACACACAAGTGTACTTTTTCCTTGCTCTCTCTTCTTTCAAACATTTCAATTATTCACTTTCAAATTATATGCACTAATTAAAATATAACATGTTATTGGTCTCAAGTAATACATAAACAACAAATTCAAATAGGGTTAAGTAAAGACTATGTGTGTTTTACACACCGCAATACACATTTATTTTCTTTAAACTAGTAATTTCATCTTTATGCATTACTAGATTGGGGGGGAGGATTGTAGAGACTAAAATCTTATTACATATGATAAAATATTATTTTACACTTGATAAATATCACTCATGGATCAACCCTTCACTTCATGACCTTCATGTTGTCAAAAGGCTCACATTTTCCATCTCACCATGCCTAAATACCTATCCTATAATTTGACCCTGATATTATGATTACCTAGATCACTTGTAGCCTAGAGTATAAATATAACCTGATTTATATCCTATTCTAGTAATTATAAATCTTCAAAAACTTTCTATCGTCCCAAACACTGCCATCTAGACTAGGATACTAGCTTTAATGCTAGTGTCCTAGAGCTGACTCTAGTGTTCAAGCATCACAAATAGTAATTTTTATAAATTTTTATGTGATGTATAAATTAAGAATAAAAAATTTAAAGCTAGGAATAATGAAGGACAAATCCAAAATCTTTGATCTATCCTAACTGACATAACACCTCAAAATGGGCAGAGGAAGTAATTTAAATGAAAATACACAATGAAAAATAATAAATATACCTCACGTTTCAATCAAACTTACCTTCCTTGACAAGTAGTAGATTAGCCCAAATGATAATGGATGAACTTTATAGATTGATTTTGACAAGATCTCAAGAAAGTTGCAACAATAGTGATGAAAGATGTTTGATAATAGACAAGGTGAAAACAATATTGCATTAATCTCCAAGTGGCTCTTACATTAAGGTGCATATGATTATATAAGAATTTACGGAGAAGATCAATGGCTAAAAATTAGTCATTGTAGAAGGAGATCTAAGGTTGTAGGAATTTTATAGGAGTTCAAAGTTATTAAATATTTCTAGAGAGTGATTAGTGAGGGGATCTAGGTAACTTAGAGATTTTTAGAGTCTATTAGAATTAATTAATGAATATAGTTGGTTATTATAAGTAGGATTTGTAGGATACATGATGGAGTTAGTTGGTGCTAGGTGAGGGAGGAATTTATTATTCCAAAATATTATATAAGTGAAGATTAGTGATAAGTGAGATGTTATAGGAGAATTAATTAATATGGAAGGAGTTATAAGGTTGGTGTGATGTAGGAAATGTAGGGGAAATGTTAGGCTGATGTAGGTAATATTAGTAAATGTAGTTATTTAGTAATTACTAATGGAAATTAATAGCAAATGATAGAGTAGGTTAATTTTAGATGCATACACTTTTGACATGTATGGGTAAGCCTATTTGTCTTAATTAACCCTACCATGATATCATTTCAAAATATGTGGTATAAATACAAAATGAAAGGTCAATCATTATCATATATCTAATTACAAAGCAAACACATATTAAGTCCACATAATCATTTACACAACTAAGTTTTATTTCCCTATTCTTTCTTATTTCCAAATTAGTCATAGGATCATTCTTTTTAAAAGTTTGAAACATTCAAAAAGTATCCCATGAGTAGCATTTGTCAATTTAGAAGGTATATCACTACATGCACTTGCATATAGCATATTGTACAATTGTTCACACATTAGCCCACATAAGGGGAGAACTACATTACTTTGAGGCCATCTTCAAAGTATATGGCTATGCAGACAATGTTCATTAATAGAGGGGTCTTTAAGGTCAAATCAACTTCACTTGAGCCCACTAACCCTTGTTTTAGAAGGTGACATTCCTAGGTTGGAGAACCTAGGGTTTTGAGGAAAAGATTGAAATCCAAAACCTATATGCATGATTCAAGTTAACAATCTACAAGGTGAAAATAAACCCTAATAAGAATAATTGGTCATTCTAGAAAATTAAATGTATTCCATACTAGACATAAGCATAATATTCATCATATAAGCATCAATGGTAGTCTCCAAATCTTGATAGTAGTGCCTAATTTGATGTAGAGAAAATATTCATAATCTATCCAATCATTGTGGATCATCTTGATGTATTTTCATATACTTGAATCTACTAGATATATTTGCACATTATTAAATAAGCTAAGTATTATTTATTCTTCATGTTATTACATTTAAATTACTATTGGTAGTGTACTTTCTAAATTTGACATACTTTTATAATTCAACATTGTATTATAATCTTTTGAATCTAAATTATTTAATTGGGATGATTTTAGAATACCTTATCCATTTGTTTTATTAGGATATTCTTTCCCTAATCCTTACCAAAAATCATAAAGGGTTAAATAGTGCAAAAGTGGTGAAAAAAGTTAGTATAATTTGATTATAGTGATACAATGTGGAGAAAAACAAACATTATCATTAGGTCTCTAAAATTAGTGTAGATTGAGCAAGGAAGAAGTCATATGTCATGCACATGCCCCCAATATGATATCTAATGTATATGGATTCTAAGATAGTAATAAAAATTGATATTTTAAGTAACAACTTGCATGTTAACCTAGAGTACATTTTGTGTATGATGCCCTCAAACTGAGCAAATTTGAAACAAACCTGAGTGTTTCTTGGAAACTAAGATTGTAAAACCTATTGAAAACTACTTTATATTTCTTGAGACTTTGAGAAATCTTGAAATTAGATATTTTATGGTTACTAGGATAATGATGCTCTTGTCTAAATGGAGTGCTACTATCTAAACTGATTTCTAGGTGTTTTTTTAGTATCTATTATGTGATGTCTATAGAATTTTGTTTATGCACTATACTATTGGGGCTTAGTCTCTAAGATAGGACATTGTGCATGCCCCTATTTTTAGGTGAGTTGTTGATCTTGCATAATAAATTAACTCAAAATAAAAAGTTTTACGTTACATGTTTTGTAAAATATGTACATCTTAGTAATAATGATAATGTGGAGGAACATGGAATCACCATATATATACTATGAAAAATAATTATGTGAGATGAATGTACAAATAAATATACATAATAACATTATAATATATATGCTAGTAGTGAATAATGTAGATAAGTGATCTAAATTGAATATGTAAAGTATAAATATAGCAACTCGGGGAGGGATGCATGATATCCATCATGGCATAAAAAGGGTTGGGAGGATGCATGATGTCCATCATGGCATCAAAAACTAATCAAACTAATAAAATAAGTGTCATGGAAATGATGCACACAAACAAAGAGTACACATAAAACACATAAGAGAATGCCAAGGGGCCACATATAAGGGATATGTTTAAAATTCATTAACATAAATATAAACATACAATGAAGGTTGAGAACCACACACAAGGACATGTTCAAATTTTCACAATCCAAAAAGAGACCACAAGTAAGACATGAATCAAGAATTTAAACATAAAATGCATCCATGAATATATGTAATTGATAAACATAAGTAATTTATAACACTAGTAGATTTAATAACTCAAACTAAGTCATCAATAATAATCACCATATAACAGCTCATTATTAAGCTCTTGACTAACATAGTATGTGGTCTATGTTTTGATATTATGTATTCATGGGAGGACATACATGTGAAATATTTTACAAGCGATAGGCAAGGAACATGTAGACAACACCAAGAAATTTTTACTAATAAATAATATATAGTTTCAATCATTATAAGCATGATGGATACGAAAATCAAAGAATTAAAAAATCTAACCCTAATGGAAGTATTATAAAGATAATTAAAACCCTAATGGAAAACTAGGGTTTTGGGTAATATTAAAAAATATATGGGTTCACTAATATGTTTTATCAAAATTTGGCAAGTTAATGAATTAATTATTTAGATATGATAAATTATTGTGAAAAATTAGAATGCTACATACATGTAATAATGACACAAACTAATTTAGAATTTATTAATCTATAAATATAATAAATATGGAAAGTACAAAATAAAATTATAAACTTAGATAGAAAATTGAGATGTGGATTGTTTCTAGATCTGAGATTGATAGGGAGACTATGTGGGCCAAGTGCAAACTAGGAATAAGAGTTGGATGGGTACCTAGAAAGTAGTGGTAGAAATGGAGACTAGTGTGGGGTAACATTTTAAAAATAGGGTAGCCTTGTCTGATAGACAAGAAAGATTTAAAACTTTTGATCTATGTTTGCCTTCGCCTATGTGTTCTATAAACAATGTGAGAGCTTCCAATTTGATGTAGGGATAATTGAATAACATATTTTTACTTGAAAACTTATCTAAATGGCATATTAATATGAATGTAATCATAAAATAAAAATTTATTAGTGTCATAATGGGACACAATTGAGAATCTACTGGATAGAATCGAATGCATGATGTGATTAATTATGTAGTAGTAAAATCAAACATGAGCTAGAAGAAACAATTGATTAACAATTGAAAGATTTTAATATTATCATTAACATAATTAGCCATAAAATATTTAAGATGATAAATTATATAGGTGAAAGATAAACATGTCCTCACTTCCTCATGAATGTGGGATTATCTTTCACAATGACCTAAAAGACACCTCAGCAAGTTAATCTAAACTTGCATAGGGAAATACCATTAAATGGAATAAAAACCTAAAATAACACCCCCCAATAAGCATATCTTAGGTGGATAGTATAACTGTGTCTTATATTAAAGGACTGATGGGGTAACCAAGTATAATAAAATTCCCCCTAGAGGAGGATGTTGGAGCTGCTCAAACTCCAAGAAGAGCCCATAAATGAAGATACTTATTCTTAGTGAAAGGTTTAGTGAATGTATTAACAATCTAATCCATTTTATGGATGTGGTAGAGATTAATGAATTGATTATGGATGAGATATTTAATTAAACACATGTGAATCTCGATATGCTTGGTCCATTAATGGAGGACCAGATTCCTACAGATCTGGATTATGCTTTGTTTATCATAGAAGATGGCTATTGGTCACCAAAAATAGATGCCAAACTCAATGATAATCCCTTGAAGCCAAATATCCAATCCCCTGATGCCAAATATCCTCAATGGAAGAATTAATAGCTCCTCTATATTTTGCCTATTTATAAGATAAAGCAATAACCTTTTGATTCTTACTTGACTAACTAATCAGACCTAAACTGAGGGAGAAACTATAGCCTAAAGTAAATTTGTAAGTCTGAATGTCTCTAGCCCAATCTAAATCTATATAAAAATTAATTCGATGTCTATGCCTGTTAGTAAATTTTCCTTTAGTCTAGCATGCCTTTTCCTAGTCATATACCTAATAAAATAAGAGTTCTAACAAGTGAGCATGTTGGCACATCTTACAAGAAAGGGTTCTCACATGCTCACCCAAAGCACACAACATAAGATCAGTTCCTATTGGTTTCATCATGCAGTGGTGTATTCATTTAGTTCTTAAGTTAGGGTACTCAAACAAGCACTTAATTCTAAATTCATACTTAGTTCTATGTCTAACTCTTAACTATTCCTTTTCTACTTAACTATTCAAATAAAAATAATTTGGGTGCAAACAAAGAATAAAATAGTAATAATTCCATAAATTCATGAAGATATTACATAAATATTTCAACAACACATAAGATTCCTCTCATTACATTCATATGTCATATCAAAAATTACTACGACTCTAAGATTATAATGATCAACCACAAACTAAGTAAAATTAAGGGGTATTTATACATGGTTCTACCTTAACCATTTAGTTACATAATTAATTAATAAAAGATGAGTTGCTAATGACCATTAACAAAAATGAGTCATGAGGATCCATTTAAATTAAATTCCTAAGGACCTAGGCCTAACTTCCCCTATATGTTCTCTCTATGCTGGATCTTCATCTCCATGCACATATCTTCTCATAGAACGGTGCTAGATTCATTTTGAATATTCTTGTCTGATGCTCATATGAAATGTTTCCTAACCGTATCCACTTTATGTGTCTTTTCCCAAGTATTTTACTATTTTTTAAGTCCATTATCAAATTTTTCATGTTTCATATTTATTTGTTTCATGTGACTTGCATCTTTATTTCCTTGGTCTTCCACATAGTGTCTCTTTTTCTCTTACACTTCCTTCTAGACCATTGTGTTCAAAAGTACTTATCCAAAATAGATTCAAAATTTAGGGATCAACATCACCCCACACCAATCCAATAGTCTATCCCAAACTATGCATTATCTTTAGGTTCCTTTTCCATAAAAAACTCAAGTCTTATTTGTTCAATGTGATGCTTCACTTCTTACCAATGATTCAACACAGTCTAGAGCTTGGAAGTGATTTCTTTGAATTATTCCTTGAGATGCTTAGTCTCCTCAGGTGTTCAAGAAAGTCACCCACTTGAGTGGTCAAATGATCAAGTGATGTAGAAGCATCCTTATGAACATCCTCAAGTGAATTAGCCTCCATCAAAACTTATCCTTGGAGCACTATAAAACTATTGTTCAACTCTTAACAATGAGCACTTAATTTTTTTCTAGTTCTTACACATCTTAAAATGATTTGGCATACTTAGATCTATCCTTTATTTTAATCACACTATCAGCTAATTATTTGCATTTAGGTTATTTTACATGAATCCTTGCTTTCAAAATTTTGGTAGGCTATGATAGTTTAAAAAAACTTGATCAAGTATGGGAAACATATCACCAAATTTAGTAAAAAAACTCTTAAAAACTTTAATGGACTCAATGAGATATTATGTTTCCCAAGTTTGGTCACATTGAGAATTTTCTTGGTCTTTACATTTTTCAATAACAGCTCCGCCAAGTCCATAATTTATCAATATCCTCACCATCAAGAAGAAATCCACCTACAAGGGATAGATAACTATAAAATTGACTTAAAAAGTGCTAGAGTCTTCAATTTAGCTATCGTTACTATTTTTAATTAGAACTTGAGCTCTTCAAACTCCTCTTCAAGCTTTATCCTTTTTTCACACTCATTACAATATAGAGAAATGACCTATTGATGCTTCTTATTAAGTTATTTTACATCAAAATACTACAAGGCATTCTAACTTGTCACTTTATGAGCAAACTTCAAAAGGATCATGCTTTCCTGAGCTAATGTGCACTTCCAAGGCGATCGACCCCAATGTCAATGCTAATGCCAATGCCAATGATCATATAGAGAAAGGGGTAATCCACCCAAAATGTATCAAAGAGTTTTGTCCCTTTGGGTGCTAAAATAAAATCTAAAGGTTATTCATAATGGTGATCTTCATTAAATATCCATCTATAAAAAAATTTCTCATTGACTCTGTTCAATTGAGTCATCCTTGAGAAAATACTCCTACATATACAAATCCTTCTTTGGTACATTCTGATGGTACTAGGCATGAATGAATGAAATTGTAGTGGTAGCTAGTGGCCTCTACTATGTGGATTCATTAATGGGTTCCTTCCATTTATTAGGGTCTCACTCAAGTATTTCAACACATGAATCCTCTTCTTGGTGAATTATACTAACCTCAAGGTCATCAATGCCCAAATCTATGTCTATGCCATCCCCCTCTTTACCAGTGGGACTCCCAATGTCCACTTGTGTATCATCAAGGGAAAATTACTTATGATGCACTAAATAGGGATTCTTTTTAGCTCTAATGTGGCCTCTTTTTCCATTTGTTCCTTATGGGAGGGTCCCTTCTATGGTGGTACTTCTAGAGTCACTAATCTATATTCATATTCCCCATCTTTAGGTGCTAAAATATCTTTTTCTAGAGGAATGGGTGCTTGCATGGTAGAATCAGGGCCTTATGGTTGACCTGTAGGCACTCTATCTCTTGGTGGTGAAAGGGCAATCCTTTGCCATTTTAGTTATCCTTGTTGTGTGCTCATGTTGGCATCATACCTTAACCACTTCACCTTCTGATGCTTTCCAATCTTAGGTAGGGGTGGAATGGTTTCTTGTTTAACCTCAATACTTCTTGATGTCTTCTTCTTCAATTTCAACATATAATACAATAAATGAATCTTATACCCAACTAGGATTTGTTGGGCTTTGATATCAATAGTATACTATTCCAATTTTTCTATATAAGGATTCTTCCTTACATATATATATATATATATATATATAATTATCAAAGACTATGAGTCTCAATGTCAATGTTTTCTATGAATTTTCATAGGGCACACATCATATATCCTATTTATAGAGTTCTTAAAATACCTAGCGATGAAATCATATAGTATCTTGAGCCACTTAGACCAGTCATCTATAGGGTTCATCCAAATGCACACTAAAAAAAATTATTACTTCACTAAAAACTAGGCTTGTTCTCTATCTACATGGGTAATTATTTAGGGACACACCACTCATTCCCAAAGTATTTTTTCATTCTATCATATTAGCCCTTAAGTCTTGACTTGTGAGTGGGGGTAATATCACCAGGGTAAGTGAAAGATTTAAAATACTCAGCCAAAGACTTATTTTTAAGTGGATAAGCCCACTTCAAATCATTGCCAATGTAATCTGGCACACCAATCTCATAAAATTCCAATATTAAAATAATTATGCCTTAGGCAAAATTTTGATTAGGTATGTGGTGGGACTTCTCTGTATCTGCAACAATCTACTCAACAAAATACTAGGAATAATTATACTTGAGCCCTTGGTCCATTTGGTTGGAGACATACAATTACACCATATCAAATTTTTTTCCACCTATCCACCCCTATAATATTGGTCATATCCAAGTGTGTATCTATTTTAATGATGAGATCCTAGAGACTAGCTATGTACATTACATGGCCTTACTTCTTGTACTTAAGTTCCATTACCATTTTTTCAATTTCTTCTTGGTTTTTCAAGTCCCCATTAAGGTCAGTTCCTAAGCATTGTAGACCTATTACCTTAATAATTATCTGGGTCATGATACTCAATATAAACCCCATAAAGTAAAAGTAATCTTCATGAATTCATGAGATAAGAAACCTCATTACCTCCACAAGATTCCTAAAGTATGTTAAATTAAAAAGGTGAAACACTCTAACATCATTGATATGATTGAAAATATTAAGATCATAGATGAGCTCATTTGTGGTGTTCTACCACTCAACCCTATATTCATGTTGTAACTTTACTTCAGTTCTAGGTTGGTAGTGATTATAATCAAACACTTGACAGGTTGACACATTGGACTCCTATTTATTCACACGTAACATTGATTCAAAATATTACATTTCTTCAATCAATATAAGGGTGGGGGAAGTGTTTTTGTTTTCTTCTTCACCTCATGTTGCATATTAGATTTATTAATGTGTGTTTGCTTTATCTTACTATGCCAAGCTTTCCTCTTATGTACTAGACTCACCAATCACTTCTTTTATTAAAACTAATTGTGCTTTTGTACCCTCAAACTCTTCTTCCTTACAAATTATAGGTAAGGGCTCACTTCTCTAGGCCTTATTATTTGATTGCATCACTCTCTAAGGATCTTTAAGGTTGAGGTGTGACTATATGATCCTTCCAAAAGAACATGTAGTTATTGTTTCTAATTCCCTCAAATATCCTAATTCAACATCCTCTAATGGTGAATGTTGACATATGAAACTTGAAACTCCTTTAACTACATCTGTATAATCATAACTCCAATAATCTCTCTATTCAAATGATCACCTTACTTCAAAACTATGAATTTGATCATTGAAAGTTGATAAACACTCATTCTAATAGCTTGAAAACACTCCACTTATCTCTATAAATTCACAAATTAATAGTAAAGTATTAAAATGAAGACCTATTAACTGTTTATAGCTTCATGGTAATCCACATTTAATTCCCCATGACCTCATCCATAATTTTACTCATTAATACTTCTTATAATATTACCATGATGTCCATTTGGCACACTTGCCATTACACATTACTTCTATCAAATTTAACACATCTATCCCATATTGTAATTTTCTCAGAGTCCATGATAATTGTAAAGAATTTAAAAATTTCCATTTCTAAGGTGAGAACCTACTTTTTTCCATCTTGACCCTTCATAATGGTTACGCTCCACATCTTGTTTATCTTCTTATCCTTATGCACTTTCAATTATGTGCCCCTTTTTTGCATGCATTTCATTCCACCATTTCCATTACACTTTATATATTTACTTCATGCACACTTACCCCACATTAAAATATTTTTGTATTCCTCCAAGACATGATAAAGAAAATAAGAGAGAACTAAGTGCTGATCTAAACCTAAGAAAAATGCTCTCAAATAATTCCATGCTTTATTGAAAGACAAAACAAAATCCTAATTTAAATTGGTGGCATTTTCCTTATTAAAAAAGGGAAATATCAAAATCCCCCTTTTAACCTAAATAAAAAATAAAAATTAAAGGGAAATATCACTAAAAATCGTAGGGTTGAAGCTGACTACCATTGAAAAACTGGCCATCTAACCTCTTTAACTTACACATGCCTCTAGGATGAATGCTATGAATGATGAATGGACCATCCTAATGGATGTAAAGTTTTCCTAAATAGTGCACAAACTTGGATTCATAAACCAACACATGCATACTAGGAGAAAAAGTCTTATTCTTAAGATGTTTATCATGTTAGGCCTTTTATTTTTATTATTTCACTCCTTGAATCTAATTCATGAGAAAACATGTTTCATATAATTGTATTAAGCATCCAAGTGTGCTTTAAAATATTCCTCATCATCCAACTAACTAACATGCACAATATGTAAATAAGTTAATACAAACTCAATTAGGAGAATTGATTCAACATCAGAGACAAAGTTAAAAGGAGTACTCTTGTTCAACTATTTATACATGGTTTGATATCCCCATAATATCATATAAATGCAATCATCCCAGTCAATGTGACTAATATTTCAAATCTTCATCAATGTATGACCAAAGATTTTATTGAAAGCTTTAGCTATACCACTGGCTTGAGGGTGATATAGTGTAGTCTTGTGGTGGAAGTCATGAACTCAACCAAAAAGATGAAAATTATCTCATTAAGAAAATGAGTTACATGATCACTAGTCAAGATTATAGGACATCCATACCTTGTAATGATATTCTCCCAAAGAAATATGATGATAGTTTTAGTAGTACAATCCCATGTTGGTGTTGTTTCAGCCCAGTGATTGAGATAGTTAGTGGTTGTAATAATATAACATGCACCAATATGCCTTGTTGTAGGATTAATGGGTCTAAAAAAATCAACAACCCATTTATCAAAAGGTTCATGAGAAAGTATTAGGTGATGGGGCATAACATCCCTTTGATTCGGTTTACCCATATGCTGACATATATAACATTAGAGTGCATAAAATTTGTCATCCTTAAAAAAATTGGGTCACCATAACCCTAATAAGATAACCTTTTGTGCTAATGTGGAGGTATGTTCCTATTGTTGGTGTTGAGGCATTGATATTGTAATTGATATCAAAGTCAAGATGGATGATATTAATGTCAAGGTTAAGAGTTGAGGCCATGAATGGTAGAGTGGTATGAGACAAATTAGTCTGATGATAATAGAATTTGAAGGTAACCTAATAATTATTATGAGGTTGATGGCTTGTCAAGGTTAAGATCATGATGTAAAGTATGATACTATTGAGTACTAGGTGTCTTGAGAAGACTAGTCTAGTCTTGTGAGAAGGTGTTTACATAAATCATAGTGAAGATTAGTCAATTGTGTTAGTAAAAGAATGAGAGAGTATATTAAATTTGTGTAAACATGTGAAAGAGGCAAAAAATCCTTCAAAAGTGTTCCAAAGTCAGTTTTGAAGCTTTATCCCTATATTGAGAGACCTAGTGAGAAGGCATAGGCCTATTAACATGATGAGATGAGTAGTATAATACTTGTGTGAAGAATTTTGGAAGTATGTGAGCATGGTATGGGGTTTTATGTCATGAGTATGAGGTTTTGAGAACATTACAAGAGTTTTCAAGTCTGATCAAGGTCTAAGTATGACTGGTAGTTCAAGGCCTAATGTGTAACAAGACCTAGTGTGACCTAATGAGGGGTCAAGTTCAGCTACCAACGTGATAAAGATAATAATATCATTATCAGAGGTTTGATATGTTGCATCAAGTTTTTTTATGAAATTTTAGGTCAAATACTGAAGGAAAAATCATGAAATTTGGTATTGAAGTTTTTTGTGTGCATAGAATGAGGTGTTGTAGACTTGAGAAGGTTTTTTTTATGCTCGTTGGCATGTGAAAACTTTGAATATATTATAAGTAGTTAATTTAAGTTGGTTAAGGGTCCTATATTTAATTTTTTGGTATTATTTTTGAATTTGAGGGGCAAATGAATGATTGCTAAGTATGGAAAGTAGTCAAAACCCTCCTAAAACCCTCATGATGACTTGATAGGATAAAAATTGTTGGAAATGGATTATAATGTATTAGATGAATTAATTTTATTATTATAACATGTATGTGAATCTCCCATGTTTCTCTAGGTGGCATTTGTTTGTTAGAAGAGTGAGTGGAAGCTATAGAAAACCCCTTATTTCTTAGATTTTTGATGTAGCAGGCAGGGTTGACCAGATCAAAGCATGAAAATTATTGGAGTATGATGTGTTATACTTATATTTTATTATAATTTAATTATATGAGTAGTTTTCAGACCTTAAATATGCTAAACTGGTCATGGAAGTTAACCTATCATTAAATAAGCCTAATAAGGAAGATAGTGAGAAAACTAGGCATAAGTGAGAATGAGATTAGGGATTGGTTGAATGGGATTAGGGATGGATAAATATGAATGGGGTAATTTTTAAATACCTATATCACATTCTAAAATTTAATATAATTTTTGGTGATGCACATAAACAAGCAAAAAATTGTTCTCAAAGTGACCTGTCTAACATAATGAGGACTATGTAGGGTGAAGACATGAGATTGGCCTGTAAGGCCAATATTGATATTGAAAAATGTAATATATATATTTAAATATGTTATAAGGTTTATTAAATATAATATAAACCAATTTTAAGATTCATAAAATGTTCACATAGGTGTTATATGTCTTGATTTTCATGATTGTGTTTTTGGAGCTATAGATAGTTTTTTATGTATGAGTGAGAATGATGTTCCTGAGTATTTTTACACAAATTTAAAGAATAAAATTCACATAAAAATGTTATAAAGGTATCATAGGTTCATTTTAACACATTTTTATTCATTATAAATTCCTATGAAGTAGTGAAAAGTCAAAGGTTCTTGATTAGGTTCTTAAGGCCTGTGTACAGTTCTAAGTGAGCATATGAAGATGATCAGTTTAAGATCATTTGCCATATATAGTGAAATAAAATTAAAATAATGATGAATCTGAGGTCATGGAGGTTATATACACGTGATTTTTTATTTGGGTTATAGTTGAGTGTATGCATCCAATTTTCAAGACAGACTTTTTGGCAATAAGAAGGCCTACTTGCAAGTAGACCTAATTTTGTGGTTCAAGGAGTGAAATGGGATAAATGGTGTTGGATAACTAAGGTGAGATTATTATGGGTATAATTTAATCATATATGAAGTGTTTCATCCATTTTTTTAGGCTCAAGGTGTTCCAACGAGGTCAAAGTGAAACATGTGCTTTGAGAAGGCCTAATTACATTAGGTCTCTATTAGCCCTAATGGTGGTTTTGGCCCTTAAGGGTAATGACTGACATATATAGTCATTGTTTAAATTGTGAAACATATTTTTTGATATATTATATGGATGATATAATTATGTAAATGTTATTTTTTGATCAAGATGGGTAAGATCAAGAGTCAAGTATAAAGAGAAGGTCTAATAGGCCTAATTGACTAGTTATAATAATAAGGACATGAGCGAATGATATAGAGTTTTGGAAAATAGGTAAAGAAATTAAATACCATAATATAGGTGTGATAAATATGTCATGAATATTTAAATGTGTCTATATAGGTGATGATTAAGGTCATATGGCCTAATTCTGCCAAGGGATAGTTGAGCAAGAAAGCTTAATAGGCTGTTTGAGTAAGACAGAAGAGTGAGAAGAGAAAAAGAAGGTGGTGATCTTAAATTGATTGAGAAACATGTGTCTAAAGGTGATCATAAGTTCAAATTTAGTGCTAACATTTTAGCCTCACAAGACCAAATGTCAACCCTTATCATTCAAAGCATGTTGATGACCTTTGTTTTGGCTTACTCTTATGCCTCTTAGTACCCTTGTTTGAAATAAAAATGACTAACTCAAGCCTAGAAAAGATAGACCATCATTTAAATGTCATATAGGGATAATCTATCAATTTGGGATATGCTCAGGGATGTCAAGTTCAAGCCTCATAAAATAGTTGTTTATTTTTAAATATTTAATGGGATCTTGACATTAAACATGAGGGTACAAAGTGGAAAAACAATGTTCTATCAAGCTAGCAGATCAATGGCATGCAAGCATATAATCGAGTCAAAAATTCAAGAAATATCAAAGTTCATGTTCATGCATACAAGTCAAGATCAAATATCTACATCAAATATTGAAATGAAGATCTAATAGAGTACATTTGATCATGCACCTAAGATCAATGATAATCTTGTAGTCAAAAGGTTAGAATATCCTGAAATGAATACATGACTAACAAGTGGAAAGATCTTAGGTGCCCATATAAATATCTAATGGTGCATGGTGATTGACAAAGCTAGTGGGTTCAATTTGATTAATGGTATGTGATATATCATACCAAAGTAGATTTGATGGTGAGCAGTGGGTTAAAAGGTCAGTGAATCCTAAGAGAAAATGCATGGGTGAGAAGTGTCTTAATCATGTTAAACTAGCAGAAGATCTATGGCTCATTTTCATTTGTATAGATAAATATTAATGGTGTGAACAAAGTCAATAAGTCGATGGCCAATGAACAAAGGCACACCCAAGATACTTCTAATAGATCTTGAAAAAGTTGTTTTTGACCTAGGTAAACAAATGCATAAGATTTGAGTTTGAAGATGATCCAGGTTGAACTATAATGGATATTTTAGGGATTGAACATTGCCATTATATCTTAATAGAGGTAAAATAGGTCTTTCTAGGCCTAATATAGATAAAAGGGTGGTAACTACTATCGAATCAAGATCAAACACATGGTGAGATTCATTTCATAGACATTAAGACTAAAGGAAAACCAATAATTGGGATTGATTTTAATTTATAGTAGAATTGGGTTTAGTTTTCAAAGTAGGGGTAGATATTTATGATTATGGGAAGGCATATCATCCTTTGATATATTTAAAAAATAACCACTAAATGTAGACATGATCATGGCTATGTTAGGTCTATGAATATGAGGATTTTGTCCTTATAGTGATGGAAATTAATGCATAGAATCTCAAGAAAGATTCATGTAGTGGGGGTGGTTACTTCTTGTAGTGTTATTGATCTTCATGATCATCCTTCCATGTTAGACAGATCACAGTGACATTAATACACGAGGAGCTCAAGGAGTTGGTATAACTATTATCTTGATTATTGATGACTCCTCCATTCTCCAATGCATGATCCACATCTATCTCATTCCCTTTTAATATAAATATAGACTTATAAGCCTTAAAATGGATCCCTATTTTGGGTATGACTAGACTCTACTAAGATTGAGCTTTGTAACCTCTTGAGATAAATAGATGACTATTTTTAGATTTTATTATTTTGGTATAGTGTGTTAATGTCAATTTAATTTGTATATGTGGTAGAAATCTCTCCCTTGTCAAGTCCTGATCTCATCTATCTACTAGTTTATCTTATTATGTAGGTCATGTTTAGTGTTTAATGTCATTTGATTGAAGCTAGTAAGTGGATACATTGACTAATTAGTGCCTTGAATCAGGCCTTTCCATCACTTAGCTTAGGATTTGATCACTTGGTAAACCTCTACATGTAATATTGATGCTTAAGAGACTTTCGAGTTGTAGATTTAGTCATTATTTTGTCTCATTAGTGTTTTATAAGCTCAAGTAAGAGTGGATGAACAATCATTTTAGGTGCATCACCAAGAGCAGCTTAGGATCTCCCTTTTAGTTTCCTTCTCCCCCCTTTTCACCCCAAAATTTAGTAGGTTTAGTAGCATTGTGATACATCAGAGGAGCTATCCTCATTAAAAATCTTAGAGGTTTGACCGAAGATTAGGTAACCCAAAGCCTAGGGTCATTCCCATGTTGGACTAGGTTTGAGAGTAGGACTTGAACACTTTTACTTTTAGATAGGGTGTAACCTAAGTCACCAATAGTTCTAGCATGCTTGGTGTGACCTAATTATAGCTATTGAATCAAGTCTACAACACATTCATCTTCAAAAGCAGTTTTAAGTATGCCTTGGTCCTTATATAAAGGTATGATATATATTATTATTATTCATGATTTCAGTTATCTTCATGTTTTTAAGGTTATGGTAGCCTTTAAAGAAGGATACTATCTTTCTTCTCCTTATCAATAGTTTCAAAATGATCCATATACATCTTTATATGATCCTCACCAATAGTATGAGGACCTAAATTAGTCATACATGCAAGATTATTTCCCTTATCTTCCCTATGAACAACTCATCCATCATAAAATTTCCCCTCCCTAGTCTTATGATGAGTCCCCTTATTACCCAAATCATCAAACCTATTATGAGTATCATCTACCCCCTCTATAGCCTAATTACCCTCATAATCAATCATGGCATCCATGTGACATTCATAAATAGTCTACTCATACCCCAAGACATTCTATATATAGCCTTAAAAAATCTATATTAGACCAGGAGGAAAATATGATAAACATTGATACATTGAAGGGGTATGGTCAGGAAATTCTAAAACATGTCATTAGAGGGGTTAGGAATTCAATGCAATAGGAAAAGGAGGAGTGGATGCCTTTCATTAGGAGAGGTTATTCTATAAATAGTAGTGGTATGCTTGACATAAATGGACTCATCTCCAAGATTGAGGAGAAGCTGATAGCCCATGAAGAACAATAAACACTTCATCACCCATCTTGTCTTCCCTCATTCACTCCATGTCAACCTCATGTTGAGCTTCCCATCACCACTCATAAGCCCTAATCAAGTGAGTTTCAATGTCATCAATATCCTTCCCAAATACTCAAAACCTTCTTCTCATGGAAATGTATCCAAGGGAGAGTCCAGGAAGAAAGAAAAGTTAGTGTTGGAAAGGCTAATCATAATCAACAATCAAGATCTAATTTTGAAAACTCCCTAGCCAAGAAAATTGAGCTTGTAAATTAGAATGTTCAACATTTAGTGGTAGCTACAAAGGCAATAAATCAAAAAATTCCTTCTTTATTACCTTTAGCAAGAATAAGTAAAAAAATAGGGATTTCTAAACCCAAGTTTATGACTTGGAATTAGATCCAACAATCAAGAGAGAAAGACTAACAATTAGGCATAAGCCAAGATGCTAAAGTCAAGATCAAGAAAGAGATCATTCAACCAACACTCCTTTCCCCTCAAAATCCTAGAGCCTTTCCTTCATGGAGGGACATTCAAGAAACAATACAACAAAGAGAGGAGGTGAAGGTGATTCAAGAAGAACAACTCCATGAGAAAAATCAAATATCTATGGTAAATTATATGGAACTTTCTCATCTTATTGAATACTTTTAGGGATCTAACATGCAACCAAAGAGAGAAAATGAAGGTGACTTGAGTGACCAAGAAGAAGAAATCATGATTAGGACACCTCTTGGTAAGGACAAACATGTTTTAGTCATCCATAATGATGTAAATATGAAACAAGTGCAAGAGAAAGCAAAGGTATAGGCTAATATACAAGTACATGAAGAAGAGGTTACTGATGTACAAAAGAAAGATGTCCTAACTAGGCAAGTTGATGATTTTTTCCATGAGTTCTTTGATAATATAGAATCTTCCATTCATCATGAAGGACAAGAGCTTGAATAAGTACTAGAAGATAAGTATCAATCAACTAATGAAGACAAAGAATAATATGAAATTGAGAGCATGCTCAGTCATCAGCTTGATGTTGAAGATGAAGCAATTTTTATTGACCAATTTGAGATATCAAAAATAGACTTGCAACCTCATGATTATGGTCAAGAATTGATATGCTTGCTTCTGACATTCAACTTGAAGAAACCCCTATTGAACAATAACTTCATGAGAACACATCTTTAGATTTGTTTGATATATTTCATTCAGGTTATTATTTACTTGAATGTGGTCCATTGTAGGCTAAGGAAAGTGCCTTCATCAAGTAGGAAGTAGTTTTTCTCTCAGGAAATGACATGTTTGAACTTTTCAAATAGGTTATCAACGTTTATCTTCAACTTTAGACATCTTTCTACTCTTGGAAGTTGAGAATGAGCTCAAATGGCCTCAAGAAGTCCCAAGATCAAAACTATCTCCCTTAGAGGTCAGCCTTGTAGATATGTCAAAGAAGACACACCAAGATACCCAACATGATCATAGTCAACAACTCATAAATGAAGAAAAAATGAAGCTAATCCTATAAAATACATGAATTTAGGAGGATTATGATTGTGTCTTAGACTCACATCTATAACTCATGAAACTAAAATTATTAGTAGAGGAACTAGTTGCTTCCCCAAGAAGATATGAACATGAAACTGCTCTTAGCTATAGAAGAGAGTTATCAAAAAAAAAAAAGCATGTTTCAAAGATCTAAGGTGTAAAAAATAGCTTTTCATTTGATCTTGGAGGAAATCATCTTATTTTAGGTTAGTTGTTCTAGGTTTGATTTGTTTCAATAAGTGACTAGCACAAGCATTAATCTACTTCCATTTTGTCTTATTTTCCCTATTTCCTTAGGTTAGTGGTCCTTGGTTTGTTTATGTTAGTTTCCACTCTATTCTATGTTTCCTTATAATAAGTGCCTTGGGTACTTTGTTTTATTTTTTTCATTTTGTTCCTTGTTTGTTTCAAGAGGAGCTATCTAAGGGTTGGCAACTAGTTTTAGCTTCAGATCAATAAGTTAAACTAGAGAAGAGACTATATGCCCAATAGACTAGACAAGATAATTAGTTTAGGTTCTCAAGCATAGTAGGTATGCTTCCCATTAGAGTCATCATAAATGCTAACATTTTGGCCTCATAAGCCCAAATGTTAACCCTTATCATTTAAATCATGCTGATGACCTTTACTTTGGCTTGATATTATGCCTCTTAGTACCCTTGTTTAAAATAAAAAAGACTAACTCAAGCCTAGAGAAGTTAGACCATCACTTAAACATCATGCAAGGACAATCTAGTAATTTAGGATGTGTTTGAGGATGTCAAGTTCAAGCCTTAGAAAATATCTATTTGCTTTCAAATATTTAATGGGACCCTAACATTAAATACAAGGATTCCAAGTAGAAAAATAATGTTCCATCAAGTTAATATATCAATGACATATGAACATCTAATCAAGTTAAAAATTTAAACAAGAATGATGGTACATGTTCATGCGTATAAGTAGATATCAATAATCTGCATTAGAGATTAGGATGAATATCCAATAGAGAACATTTTATCATGTAATTAAGATCAATAGTGAGCTTTTACTCAAAATGTTAATGTATCTTGAGATGAATGTATGGTTCACAAGTGGCAAGATCTCAGGTGCCCATATGAAGATCCAATGGCATGTGGTAATTGACAAAGCCAGTGGGTCCAAGCTGATCAATGGTGCATGATCCATTATACCAAAGTATATATAATGGTGAGAGGTGGGTCAAAAGGTTAGTAGATCCTAAGATCAAATACATGGGTGACAAGTGTCTTAAGCTCATTAATCTAGTAGAAGATATATGACTTGCATTCATTTATATAAAGAAAGATCAATGGTGTGATCAAGGTTAATAAATCAATGGCCAATGAATAAAGGCAATCCTAGGAGACTTCCAGTAGAGGTTGATGAAGGTATTTTTTACTTAGGCAAGCAAATTCATAAGATCCAAATTTGAAGATGATCCAAGTTGAACTAGAATGGATATTTTAGGGATCGAGCATCACCATTAGAGCTCAGTAGAGGCAAAATAGGTCTTTCTAGGCCTAATAGAGACAAAAGGGTTGCAATTATTGATGAAGTGGGATAAATCACTTGGTGAGATTCCTTTCATCAACATTAATAATATAGGAAAACCAATAATTGGGATTGGTTTTTGCCTATAGTAGACCTGGGTTTAATTTTCAAAGTAGGGGTAGATATTTGTGATTATGGGAAGGCATCTCATCCTTTGACATAGAAATATATTTGATTAATGGCCACTAAAATTAGACATGATCATGGCTCTATTAAATCCATAAATATGAGGATTTTTTCCTTATAATGAAGGGCATTAATGCAAAGGAACTTGAGAAGGATTCATGCAATGGGGGTGGTTGCTTCCTACAGTGGTCTTGACATTCATGATCATCCTTTTATGCTAGACAGAGTCACAATGACATTAATGCATGAGGAACTTGAGGAGTTGGTATAAATTTTTTCTTGATAATTGATGAATCTTTATCCATTTTCTCATGCATGTTCCCCATCTCCCTCATTCCCTTTTGCTATAAATACATGCTTCTAAACCTTGAAATGGATCCCTCTCTTGGGCATGACTAGATTCTACCAAGATTGAGCTTTGTAACCTATTGAGATAAATAGATGACTATTTTCATATTTTATTAATTTTTTATAGTGTGTTAATGTCAATTTGATTTACATATGTGGTAGAAATATCTCCCTTGTCAAGTCCTGATCTTACCTAGCTACTAGTTAATCTTGTTATACAAGTCATGTTTAGTGTTTAATGTCATTTGAATGAAGCTAACAAGTGGATACATTGATTGGTTAGTTCCTTGAACTAGGAATTTCCATAATTTACCTTATGTTTTTATCACTTGGTGAATCTCTACATGAAATATTAATCCATAATAGACTTCAGAGATGTAGATTCAGTCATTGTTTTGTCTCATTAGTGTTTTAGAAGATCAAGTAGGAGTGGATGGACAATCATTTTATGTGTATCACCAAGATTAGATTAGGATCTCCATTTTAGTTTAATTCTTCCAAATTTTCATCCCAAAATTAATTATGTTTAGTAGCATTGTGTAGAGTGATACATCAGAGGAGCTAGCCTTGTTAAAAATCCTAGAGGTCTGACCCAAGATTAGGTAATCCACAACCTAGGGTCATTCCCATGTTAGACTAAGTTTTAGAGTAGGACTTGAACACTTATAATTATAGCTAGGGTGAAACCTAATTCACCAAATTCTAATTTATTTAGTGCTAAGTTACCTATGGGGTTGGTGCCTCCTTACAAGTTGGTGTTTGTTAAATGACTAATTGAGTTGGTGCTTGACTAGTGAGGGGTTGGTGCTTCTTGTGGGGTTAGTGCCTCACTAACTATTAATTCATTA
The DNA here is from genome assembly GCA_037957365.1 of Torreya grandis. NCBI lineage: Eukaryota > Viridiplantae > Streptophyta > Pinopsida > Cupressales > Taxaceae > Torreya > Torreya grandis. The sequence goes on along the minus strand of JARHVA010003605.1, from coordinate 788,993 downwards.
CTTATAGGACTATATTCCAAGTGTTTATTTAGAGGGTTTTATTCCCAAAGAGGGTTTCCCACATATAATTTGTGTTCTTATGTTATTTGCTTTCATAGATGCTTGTTTATACATTGGTTAATGTATGTATCTGAATGAATGCATTATGGGTGATAAGTGAAATTGAAGGATTATTTTTAGGCAATTGATTCATCCCCTTCTTAATAGATATAATTAATTTTTTTTATCAGATTAAGTCCTTTGAAGGAAACCTAATATCCTAAAGAAGGTCCTAATCAAGTGAAGATGGCTAGTTAAGCACAGGGTGGTTTTTATATAAGCAAGGCTCCATTGTTTAATGGATCCAATTATGATTTTTGGAGTGTCAAGATGAGGAAATACTTGATGTCTCAAGGTAATGATGTTTTATAATTATTTTTATATGGATATACTACACCCCTTATTCCTCTTACAGATGCGATAGGTAAGAAATCTAGTGACAACAATTCAAAAGTTATGAATGGTATTATGTGTGGCCTATCAAAGACAAAACTTACGAAGGTAATACACTGTATGTCTACTAAAATAAATGTGGTACAAGTTGAATAATATTCATGAGGGATAATCCAAGGTCAATTTGGCTATGTTGTAATCCCATATAAGACAATTTGAAAGCCTAAGGATGAATGAAGTTGAGACCATTACTACCTACTTGTTGAGGGTTGATGAAGTGGTTAACATCATAAGAGGCCTAGGTGAAGAACTAAAATAATCTACTATTGTTCAAAAGGTTTTAAGATATCTAACTCCCAAATTTGATTTTAAATTGTCTATAGTTGAAGAGATGCAAGGTCCAAACAAGTTAGAGATGGATGGACTTCATGACACCCTCACAACCTATGAGATAAGGATAAGTGATGGAAGACCTAAAAATAAGGAAGCTACTTTCAAGGTAGAAAAGTGGTCAAAATAGAAGAAGACACAAGGTAATAAAGTCAAAGACAATGATGAATCTAATATTGATGATGTTGAGTTAATATAGATGTTTGCAATAAAGTTAAAAACTAGTTTAGGTAAATACAAGGGCAAGTTTCCCTTTAAATGTTTTAATTATGGAGAGATTAGAAAATTTGATAACAAGTGCCCTCATAATCATAAGGAAAAATATGATAATGATAAAAAGTCCTATAGGTCTGATAAGAGCAAGAAAATCTTTAGAAAATATGATGACAAGAAGAGATTTTTCAAAAATAAAAGAAGATTTTACAGCAAAGAAGATTTTATCTCATCTCATGAGAGTGAGAGAAGTGATTCTTAGAGTGACCATGAAGGTGATGGTCTTGATTTCAATGAATTACTCTTTATGGCCAAGGAAGTATGTTGTTCAAATCAATAAAATTCCATATGGATTGGAGGTGCTATTGGTAATTTAGATGAAGAAGAAGATGAGGTGGACTTTGAGGTTGAGTTGATGAATACTCTAGAAGAATTGAAGATGGTAAAGAATAAGAATAGGGTGATGAGGTATCCTATAAAATACTATGAGGAATAAAGAAACTTGTTTGAAAATAGATTAAGCAACAACTGCAAGGAACAAAAGGAAATAGTCAAATAGGTGAATACTCAAATTAAGATTGTGATTGCAAGCCTAAAGGCTAAATAAAAAGAATGTGCAAGGTATGTAACTAAAATGGATTCATTGAGAGCTAAGTTGGATCAGGAATCATGTAAGGTTAAGTATTTTGTGAAGTTTTAAAAGAGTACAAATGATCTAGATAACATCCTAAGCAGTCAAAAGACTGTTAATGACAAAACAAGTCTTGTTTTTAATGGAGACCAAAATAGCACTAATGTGATCAAGAAAATAAATGTTTAATCAATGAATGATGGTGCTAGTAAAATAAAGACTAATCCTATCAGTCAGCCTAATGTTATAAGGTATGATAATGCTTTCAATGGATATTGTTACTCATGTAACCAATTTGGTCATATAGCAAGGCATTTTAGAAGGCCCTCCAAGAATGAATATGAATAGAACTATGAGGAGAGTCATCAGTCAAGAGGTATAGGTCATGGTGTGTTTTAATTGTCAAAAGTTTGGTCATATTAAAAAGTACTATAATCATGGATTCTCAAGCTAAAATAAGAAATTTGAGATCCCTAGAATACAAGAAAGAAGACAAGATAGTGAGTGGAAACCAAAGGTAACTAAGGTGAATAATGACCAATCTGTAAGTCCAAGTGGACTATTTTCCATGGTGGAACATAGTTTAGATGCAAAGGAGTGTCAATAATTCTCCCTATTAGCTCAAATTATGGATGAAGAAGTCAAGTCAAATAGACCAAGTCATGATGATGTTCAAATAGAGATTGAAGAATTCAATCCTAAAAGGATCATGAAGAAAGTTTAGTCTAATAAGGATATGGAGAATTGGGAATCTCTTGAGTTTATGTTGTTTTAATACTCAAGAGATAAGAGGTTACTCCATTAGGATTTATGGAGGCACTTAGATAGTGAGCAAAAACATGAAGGATGCTTGGTCTTAGGGGGATCTTTATGTTCTTTGTTGGCATTAAGATCCAAGGTTCAATAAAGAGTCTTCTAGAGGTGTGATCAAAAGAGATGGGTCATAAAGAGTTTGTATGATGACTTAATCAAATCAAGTCACAGTCATGATACTGTCTGAATATCTCACGAAGACAAGGGGAGCCAATCATGCACCAAGAGTAGGTATGTGAGCTTGATCTGTGTTGAGTTTTTTTCAAAAAGAGACAATGAGTTTGTTTGGAGAGAAAAGGTGAGTTTTTATAGGTCCAAGTATCAGATATTTGCCAAGAATATGACCCTTTGTCATTAATGTCTAAGGGGGAGAAAATTCAAGTTTATAAGAAAGGTTAGTTTGAAGAAGACCTAGATTACAGAGATGTGAGTGATCAACTTTGTTTAAGTGTTTTCCATTAATGATAAAGGGGGATATTGTTGAGGTATGTTCCTATTATTTTTGTTGAGGCATTGATGTTAAAGTCAATAGGGATGTCATTAATGTCAAGGTCAAGAGTTGAGGCCATGCATGGTAGAGTGGTATGAGACAAATAAGTATGACAAGAGAACTTGAAGGCAACCTGGTAAGTATTTACAGGTTGATGGAATGTCAAGGTCAAGATCATGATGTAAAGTAAGCTATTATTGAGTACTAAGTGTCTTAAGAAGCCTAATCTAGTCCTATGAGAAGGTGACTACATAAAGCATAATGAAGCTTTATGAATTATGTTGGTATAGGCATGAGAGAGTATATAAAAGTTGTGTAAACATGTGAAAGAGGAAAATAAGCCTTCAAAAGTGTTCTAAGGTCACTTTTGAAGCTTTGTCCCTACATTGAGAGACTTAGTGAGAAGGCATATGCCAATTAACATGATGAGATGAGTAGTATGAGACTTATGTGAAGAAGGTTGGTAATATGTGAGCATGGTATGAGGTTTTATGACATGAAGATGAAAATTTGAGAATAGTACAAGAGATTTTAGGTGCGATCAAGGTCTAAGTATGATTGATAGTTTAAGGCCTAGTGTGCAAAAAGACCTAGTGTGACCTAATGAGAGGTCAAATTTAGTTCCTAAGGTGTTAGAGTTAATAAGATAATTTTAAGATGTGTGAGAGTTTTTTTCAAGTTTGTTTACCAAGTTTGAAGTCAAATCTTAAATGAGAAATCATGAAATTTGGTGTTGAGGTTTTTTGTGTGCATAAAATGAGGTGTTATAGAACCAATAAGGTTATTCTTATTCTCATTGGAATGTGAGACCATTACAAAAGATCATAAGGAGTTAATGGAAGTTGGGGAAGGTTCCTATCTTTAATTTTTTGGCATTATTTTTGGGTTTGAGGGGCAATCCTTTATGAATGATTGCTAAGAATGGAAAGTAGTCAAAACCCTCCTAAAACCCTCATAATGACCTGATAGGGAAAAAATTGTTGTAAATGGATTAGAATGGATTGGATGACCTAGTTTGATGATTGATCATGTGTATGAATGTCCTAGGTTTATACAAATGTAATTGGTCTTTCTGAAGAGTGAGTGGAGGCTACATAAAACCCATTATTTCTTGGATTTTTGATGTAATAGGCAGGGTTGACCAGGTCAAATCATGTAAATGATTGAAGGATGATGAGTGAGACTTATATTTTATGATAATGTAAGTTTATAATTAGGTTTTAGACCTTAAATATTTTATATTGATCATAGAAGTTGACTTATTGCTAAATAGGCCTAATGAGGAAGACAATGAGAAAACTAGGCAAAAGTGAGAATGAGATTAGGGATTAGTTGCAATGGATTAGGGATGGATCCAAATGAATGGGGTAATTTTTAAAGGCCTAGGTCACCTTACCCATTTTAATATAATTTTTGGTGATGCTAATAAATAAGCAAAAATTTCTCAAAGTGACCTGTCTAACACAGTGAGGTTTATGTAGGGTGAAAACATGAGATTGGTCTGTAAGACCAATATTGATATTGAACCATGTAATATATCTATTTAAATATTTTATAAGTTTTATAAAATATAATTTAAAACTATTATAATATTTATAAAATTTTCACATAGGTGTTCTATGTCCAGAACCTCATGATTGTGTTTTTGGAGCTACAGGTAGTTTTCTATGTATGAATGAGAATGATATTCTTGAGTCTTTTTGCATAGATTTGAAGAACAAAATTAATTTAAAGTTGTTATAAATGTATAATATGTTAATTTTAACATATTTTTATTCATGATAAATGCCTATGAATGAGTGAAAATTCAAAGGTTCTTGACTGGGTTCTTAAAGGCTATGTACAGTTCTGAGTGAGCATACGAAGATGATTAGTTTGAGGTCTTTTGCCCTATATAGTGAAATAAAATGAACATGATAATTAAATTTAGGTAATTTAGGATATATACATGTGATTTTTTTTGGTTTATGTGTCAAATTTGAGTGTATGCATCATATTTTTAAGACAAACTTTCTGGCAGTAAGAAGGCCTAATTATGAGTAGACCTAATTGTGTGGTTCAAGGAGTGAAATGAGATAAATGGTGTTGGGAAACTAAGGTGAGATTTTTATGGGTATAATTGAAAATTTTATGAAGTATTTAATCCATTTTTAGAGTCTCAAGGTGTTATAAGGAGGTGAATATGAAACATTTGCTTTGAGAAAGCCTAATTGCATTAGGTCTCTATTAGGCCTAATGGTGGTTTTGTCCCTTAATAGTAATGATAAACCTATGTAGTGGCTGTTTCACATTTTAAAAATATTTTTTGATATATTAAAAGTTTTATCTAAGAATGGAAAGGTTCTTGTCTGCCCAAAATGGGTAAGATCAAGAGTCAAGTATAAAGAGAAGGTCTAATAGGCCTAATTGACTAGTTAGAATATTAAGGCCATGAGCGAATGATATAGAGTTTTGGAAACCAAGTAAAGGGATTGAATAACATAATATAGGTGTGATTAATATGTCATTAATATATAAATATGTTTCTAAAGGTGATGAGTAAGGTTTTATGGCCTAATTATGCCAAAGAAAGGGCTAGTTGAGCGAGAAGGCCTAATAGGATGTTTGAGAGAGATAAAAGAGTAAAAGAAGGTAGTCATATTCAGTTGAGTGATAAATGGGTGTCAAAATTTGATAATAGGTTCAAATTTATCTAATTTAATTAGGGTATTATGCCTCATTTCAATTTGGTGTTTGTTAAAGGACTAGTTGAGTTGGTTCTTGACTAGTGAGGGGTTAGTGCTCCTTGTGGGGTTGGTGCCTCATTAAATCTTGATTCATTAATTATAAGACTATAGTTCAATATATTATTAATTTATTACCCAAGAGGATTTCCCAAATATATTTTTTGTTCTTAATTTGTTTTCTTTCATAGATTCTTATTTATACATTGGTTAATGTATGCATGTGAATGAATACCTTATGGGTGATAAGTGAAATTGAATGATTGTTTTAATGCAAATGATTCACCTCCCTCTCATTAGCTATGATTCCAATAGCTATAACATCACCAAGATAATATCCTCTAATGACACCTTCATAAAAATCTTGAAAAACTTTATCATGATTGTGTTACATCACACAACATCATAAGACTTCATTTCATACAATTTTATAAAGGTCACCTCCAATTAAATGGAAAGGAATAACACATATAGACAATTATTTTTTCTCTTGAGTGGGATGGTACTGTACTTGTGTAAAGGAAAGTTGTGATATATTCCAATTACTTAAGTATGTGTATGATTTGAAAAATATGTACATCAAGTAAGTCATCCTTGATTTCACATGTTGTTTCACTAGAATCAATGCACAACAAGTGATTTGGTCGACAATTAGGCTTACCTAGTTTCACCATCACATAAAATTGAAATTCTTGAATGAGAAAAATATATCAATAAATGCATATTTGCAATAATGGTTTATTCATGATGTTTATAAGTGATTAATGTTCTATAAATAAAGTGAATGAGGTGGCCAATAGATACTAGTAAAACTTTTGAAGTACATATACCATGGATAAGGATTCACGTTTTGTGGTTGATTAATTTTGTTCAGCTAGAATGAGATTTTAACTAGAAAATTAGATGGGATGATCAATACTTCCTTCATCAGGCTGTGTAAGGATATCAACCACTGTCATAATTGAAGCATCAACATGTACATAAAAGGGCTTTGTTAAGTCTAGAAAATAGAGAATGTATGCAATGATTAGCTTGTCCTTGAATGCTATGAATTACTACAAGCGAGAATTTATCCATAATAATTGACCATTACGTTTAAGTAGTTACTTAAAAAATAATATGATATTATCATATCCTTGAATGAATTTTTGACAATACCCCGTGTGTCCTAAGAAGGCATGGACCTCATGATGGGTGGTCGATTCTAGAAGATGAACAATGACTATAATCTTGGCTAGATCTACCAGTATTCTGTTGTGAAAAACAATGTGACCCAAAAAAATTCAAAAAAGAGTAGTGAAGACACACTTATTTAGATTCAAATAAATCTAAAGTTAATGAAAATGCTCAAGCATGAGGTAAATATTAGCACAATAATCATTCACTAAACCCTAGATGCTCCAATCATCCAAGTATACTTAAGGAACTTGTGAATAAAATCCTTATAATATTATAATAAAATATGTGAGAATTTTTTTTTATCATTATTCAAACCAAAAGGCATCACATTTTAATCTAATTAACCTAATTCAGTTGAAAAGGTGGTTTTGAGTTTATCTTCTTCTATGATCTGGACTTGATGATAGCTAGAAAAACCATCAGTGAAGGTATAAATTGTTGGGCTATTGATGGTAAGTGTTTTAATTTATGTCTAAGAGGAATTATAAATTACAAATTGGTCTATCAGGATAGAGGATGAGTGATAAATTTAGACATGTCTTCATGTGCTTTAGAGGGTGCTCGAATGGTGCATTGTGAGCCCTAAAGGAAGTTCTTATGTTCATCAAATCATGAAGAATTTTAATGGAGAGATGATAATTTTGTATATGTTTAGGAAGGTTTCTAATAAGTTTTTATAAGAATTATTTCATGTATCATGGATCTATTATTTATGAACAATTGCTAAGAAGGTAAGTAGGTTTTTATGTGCAAAAAGGCTAGTCTTAAACTTGATATGAAAGATATTTCTTTTAGATGATCAAGAAGGTGGTGGATGAATAGGATGATCACTGGAGGTTTCAGATTAATACTCTAATATTATTAATATATGTTTGGTTATACTTGAATATTTGTGGATCCCACATAAAAGTGCTTCTTAACAATGTTTTTATTTTTTAGAGAAATTTGTAAAAGTGACTAGGGAAACAAATGGGTGTGAGATGAAGTTCATGAATTGAATAAAAAATAAATGAAAATTTTCAAGAATATTAATTTATTTGTGCCAAATATCTATGCCCTCAAAGTTTCATAGTCGATGTGAAGGAAAGGGTGCCATGAGTGAGAAAAATTAGTCAGAGTGAGAAGTGGAATTGGAAGGCCTAATCAGTGAGTAGGGATGAATATGAAATATTTATAATGTTTTATTGGTAATGTAATAGGTATTAAATTATTTATATCATAATTTTCATGATTTTAATTCATATGGTGCTTCATTGTGTTCATCTAGGCATATGTGGTCTTGTGACAGATTTGTGTTGAGTAGGCAGATTCATTACATCAAAATTTGTGCATATGGATGAGTAATAAGAATATAGTTATATGGGTGTTTTAAAAATTTTAAATAGTTAATATGGTAAAATTTTAAAGTATTAAGGATGTGTGACTCAAAATATATGATAGTAAAAAGTTTGTAGATTTTGTTGGTTCCATATTTAGCCAAATTTTAAATATCTAGTGAACAAAGGACCAATATGCAGTTTTCTTGCTATATATTTTGATGGAGGCATAATTTTAGGATTAATTTTAAATAAAAGTGGTATATAAATTTAAGGGGGTTCCAAAAAATACAAATTTATGTCTTAAATGTCTGTACATATTCATATATGGTTGACCAAAGTTGACTATTGTTGACTATATTTTTAATGAATAAACTAGAGTGCAAAGAAGTGATTGTAGAAGACAATGTATTGATAAGATATTGTTGGTATAAAAATAAAATATGAATTATAATACATATATATCACTCTAAAAGTTATTTTAGGTCTTTAAAGTTAGTACAAGTGAAGTTATTGTAGATCAAAGTTGACTATTGTTGACTATATTTATTGCAAATTTGAGTGGGCTTCTTGAAGAAGTGTTTATGAGCCGTAGGTGGATGAATTATGGATTAGATGATGTTCCTAAGGTATTAATATTTAAATAAATCTATGTATTATACATGGAAATTCTATATTCAGTTATTTTGATCCTTTTTAGTGAAGATAATGTTTTTGGGTTAGTTAAGCCTACCATATCTTTAAGACCTAATGGAGGTTCCTAAGGTGAGTGAATGTTTCAAAAGTGTGTAGTGATGGATATTATCACTTGAGGGTTTATTAAGGGTCATATGGCATGGATAAATGTTATATTAAATGATCTTATTTTTATACTTGGCTCATTTTAGTGTTGAAAAGATGAATAGGTCTTCATGAGACCTAAAAAGGCCACTTAGTCCTAGTAGAAAGGTATGGTTACTTAAAGATGAGCTATCAAATGTTTTGGATGACCTATGGAGGTAATTTTGATATTTTTATAAGTGGGTTAGAATACTTAAATGGTTAATAAGTGTCTCTTTTCTGACCAAGAAGATGGTGATCTTGTAGATTCTTCAAAAGAGCAAATTAAAAGGTGAAGGTTAGACTATGTGTGGGGTTTGGGCGCTTTTAAGCATGACCAACCTAATGGATGAATATGGAATGTATGATTCATGTATACAATGATATTTTTAGTTGATACATGTTTTTAAAATATATATTGGCTGACCATGAAAGTGTGTGGTATATATACAATAATTTTTATGCCCTTTTTGTGTATGAAGTGAGACATGCAAGTAAGTGTGTGAGTATGGTTGAGTGGTTGCGAAAATGGAAGAGTGGAGTAAATCATAGAGTGATTTTCAGAGTTGAAATAGGGAATTAAGGGATTATAATTAGAGAATAAATATATATTTTTATGTCCCACATCCATACTAAAGGTAATGAGTATATTTTGAGTGGATTCAAGCTCATATGTGTTGTGTATGAGAATTGTTTGTGTAGAGATGCATGAGTAATTAATTGAAGAAATGAGTGAATTATAAGAGGAATTGGTGAGAGATTTTTATATAGGTTTTGGATCTAAGATATGTTACAATCATCTCATCATATTTTTTTGATGCGATTGCAAGTGTTTGTGTAATTTTTGGAGGTGTCTTTGTGAAAGCAAGCGAAGACATTTGAGGGTTTGATTTGCATGTTTTGGATGCAAGGTTTATAATAAGGGTTTTATGAGTATGTATAAGTGAAATAGGGTTTATACTATTATATAAGACCATAATTAGGTGTTGAATACATCATATCAAAGGTGGAGATCATTTTGGAGGTTTTTGAGTTGGTGCTTGATCACCTAGGGGGTTGTAGCCTCCTTGCTAGTTGGTGCTAGCTAAAAGGAAAGTTGGTGCTTGTCATCTTTGGGAGTTGATGATACTTGTGAAGTTGGTACTTCACTAAATTATCATTTTTTTCATCTTATAGGATAAGTAGTCCATGTGTTTTTAGGCTTGAGAGTGGGTTTTATTTCCCATGAGGGTTTCCCACATAATTCATGTGTTATGTGCTTTGATCTTACATTGTCTCTTTTTTCATTGGAATGAATGGTATACATGATTCGTTATTGATTATGGTTGAATGTTTAAGAGTTTTATTAATTGTAATTACATTTTATTTCTTTTCATCATTGATTCACCCCCCTCTCAGTGATTATGCTCCCAACATTTGGTATCAGAGCAAGTTCTTTTAAGGAAGGCTTAAAATCTTTAAAGTGGTCCTAATAAGCACAAAATGGATAAACAAATAAAAAGAGAGAATAAATATTTGAAGGCTATGGTCAAAGCTCTTGATAAGAAGGTATGTAATTTGAATCTTAAGGTAGCTAATGAAGAAAAACAAGAAAACATGGTGATTCAAGATCTTAAGGATAAGCTAGGAGTTGTAAGTACAAATCAAAGGTTACTACAAGAGTGAAATATGTATAAGTCTAAGTTAGAAGAATGTGAATCCATGGTGATTGAATAATATGAGATTTTCATTCATAATTTTATAAATTAGATAGAGGATGCAAATTCAAGTTTGAGGATAAAGGAGGATGACTGTGATCAATTAAAAATTGAGCTAGATTCGTTAAATGGTGAGCATGAGAAGTTAATGGTAAAAATGAGTAAGGTTGAGCAAGAAAAGGTCTTAATCAAGATGGGTAAGCTTGAAAAAGTTAAAAAAAAAATTGAAAATATTAAAATAGGATGGTAAGTTGGATGTCTACAAGATAAAATTAGTTAGACAACCAAATGCTTCAAGGTATGCTAGTTTCTTTCATGGTCATTATTATATGTGTCATCTTTTTGGTCACATGGCAAGGGATTGCAAGAGGAGAAGTAACTTGTCAAAAGGATATAATCACCATTATCAAGTAAGATGTATGAATGATATTTTTTTTTTTGGATGTCATAGAGTTGGTCACATTTTAAAATATTTTTCAAATTGGTTTAATGAGTTCTCAAGGCATCATAAGGTGTATGGATCTTCTAGTGTGCAAAGAAAAGGTCATACATGGATATGGAGACCTTAAGCTATTAAGAGAGATAAAATTGAGAATAAGGATATTTTAATTAATTATAATATTGGTTAATATAATATGTTTTCTATGGTTGAATAATTTTCAAGTAATAAGGGGAATCATGTTTGGGAAGAGTTCATGTTAACTGGTTTCATAGAAGAGAAGATGGATGAGCCAATCAAGCCTATGAGGAAGCCTGGGAAACAAAAGCAATCTAGTGAGAGTATGGAGATTTTGGAATATCATAAGTTTTGGGTTTTTTAGTGTCTTTGAATTTGAATTGTCTCTATTAGTCTTCATAGAGGTATTACTCATGATTTTTAAGCATCTTGGTTTGGTGGTGTATGGTTGAGAAGTGAAGACTAGTTTTTCGATCAAGGTATGTTTTTTATTTTGAGATACATATCTTTGAGTATGGATTATTTAATTTGATTTAAATCCTATAAAATATGTATATCAGATATCCAAAACTATGATAATTTATTTTAAGGCCTATATTTTTTTGTGGAAGAAGTTCTATCTTTGAAAATCCTTGGTTTGCATAAAGGGTCCTAGTGAAAGAATAATTGGCATGATATATCTTGGGTTGAGTTTTGAGTTGTGTCATAATTATTTGTGATAAGGTTTATATGATGTTTTTAAAGTATTATATAAGGTTATGATATTATTTGGTATCCCCTTAGTTCAAAGGTATGAGTCTATCAAAGTTGTGTATCTTGGTTTGCAAAGTTTCTCTTTGAAGTGAATTAGGAGTGGAGTATCTTTTCTTGTGAAAGAGTGAGATTATTGAAGGGTTAAATATGTGAAGTTAATTTTAGTTTGAATAATAATGAAGATATGAATGAAATAATTTTTCATCCATAAGGTGGTATAATAAGGTAGCTTGTTCTTATTTTGTGCATAATTGGCAATTTTGGGTTTGTGAGAATATTGGAAAGTTGAGCAAATGATAGGTGATCTTTGAGAATGCTTGGTGGAAGTGTGAAAGAGCATAAATGTGTTAGGAATCAGTGCATTATTTTATGGAAATTTATTTGATGTTGTGTTAGTATTTTTTAGGGTTTTTTTGTTTAAGACAATCAAAGTAAAATATGATGTCAAATATGCTTGTTTTGAGGCAAGCTTATTGCTTTGAGCATGTTCCTTTTTGTTAAAATAAGTTGTGGTTGTTTGACACATATAGGAATGTTTTTAGACAATTTTTGGAGGTATTTTGGGTCCAAAAAGATTATAATTTGATTCAGTTATATCATGAATATTTTTTGGATAGTTGTGGTGAGCATATATGCATGCATGAAGGTGGCTCCGTTAAAGGTATATTCTTGTAAGAGTGTTGCTTACATATGTTTGAAATATTTTATATTTTATCAAGTGGAATATAGAGTTATGGGGTGATAAATTAGGTATATTTATGTATATGTGAAGTTTTGGCATGTTTCCTATATGCTAAGAATCAAGGAGTAATTTAGATAGAGGTATCTTCCTTAATTTATTGAAATGCAAGGTATGCATAGAGTGAGGGGGGGAGGCACATATATGAACTGTTTATCTCCAAAGATAAGGTATTTTTGAGTAAAGGTTAAGATCATAGATGATCATGTTTTTATTTGGAGATTTAGAAGCTCTATTATTAGTGTTTTCAGGTCCTCAAGATCAATTGGTGCCCACTTTGTCATTTTAGCAAAGTGGGAGAAGGTTTTTGGTGTGTTACCATCAATGACAAAGGGGGAGATTATTGGGATATTTATGGTAAGTGTTTTCATTTATGTATAAGAGGAATTATAAATGAATTTTTTTCTATAAGGTTAGAGGATGAGTGATAAATTCAAACATGTCTTCATGTGCTTTAGAGGGTGCTCGAATGGTGCATTGTGAGCCCTAGAGGAAAATTCTTATGTTCATCAGCTCATGTATAATTTTAATTGGGAGATAATAATTTTTTATATGTTTATTAAGTTTTATAATAATTTTTTCCAAGCATTATTCCATGGATTATGGCTCTATTATTTATGAACAATTGCTAAGAAGGTAAGCAGGTTTTTATTTGCAAAAAGGCTAGTCTTGGACCTAATATGAAATATATTTCTTGTAGATGATAAAGAATGTCATGGATGGATATGATGATTATTTTAGGTTCCATAATAATTATATAGGCTTCTGAATATGTGTTTGGTTATACTTGACTATTTGTGGGTCCCATAAAAAAGAGCTTCTTAACAATGTTTTTATTTTTGAGAGAAATTTTAGAAGTGACTAGGGAAAAAAATTACTGTGAGATGAAGTTAATAAATTGAATAAAAAATTAATTAAAATTTTAAATAATATTAATTTATTTGTGTCAAATATCTAGGCCCTCAAATTTGCCTAGTCGATATGTAGGAAAGGGTGCCATGAGTGAGAAAAATCAGTAAGAGTGAGAAGTGGAATTGGAAGGCCTAATCAGTGAGTAGGGATGAATTTGAGGTATTGATATTTTTTTATTGGTAATATCATAGGTATTAAATTATTTATGTCATAATTTTCATGATTTTAATTCATACGTTGCTTAATTGTGTTCATCTAGGCATATGTGGTCTTGTGACAAATTTGTGTTGAGTAGGCAGATTGATTACATCATAATTTGTGCATATGGATGAGTCATAGGAATATGATTATATGGGTGTGTTAAAAATTTTAAATATTTTATATGGTAAAATTTTAAATTATTAAGGATGTGTAAGTCAAAATTTATGATAGTAAAAATTTAGCAGATTTTGTTGGTTCCATAGCCAAATTTTCAATATCTAGTGAACAAGGGAACAATATGCAGTGTTCTTGCTATATATTTTGATGAAGGAAGAATTTAAGGATGAAGTTGGAAAAAAAGTGGTATATAAATATATTAGGGCTCCTTAAAATTAAATTAAATTTCTTTAATGTCTGTACATATTCAGATATGGTTGACCAAAGTTGACTATTGTTGACTGTATTTTTTTCTAAATAAACTAGAGTGCAAAGAAGTGATTGTAGAAGACAATGTATTGATAAGATATTATTGGTATAAAAATAAAAGATGAATTATAATAAATATTTATCACTCTCAATGTGATTTGGGGTCTTGAAATTTATTACAAGTTATTTTAGATCAAAGTTGACTGTTGTTGATTGTATTTATTACAGATCTAAGTGGGCTTTTTGAGGAAGTGTTTATGAGCCTTAGGTGGATGAATTAAGGTTAATTATGGATTATATGATGTTAATGAGGTATTAATATTTACATACATATGTTTATTTTACATTTAAAGTCTATATTCAGTTAGTTTGAGCCTTTTTGGTGAAGACAATGTTTTGGGCTAGTTAAGCCTAATAGGTTTAAGACCTAATGGAGGTTCCTAAGGTGAGTGAATGTTTTAGAAGTGTGTAGTGATGGATATTATCACTTGATGGTGTATCAAGGGTAATATATAATGGATAAATTTTATTTTAAATGGTCTTGTGTTTCTACTTGGATCGTTGTAGTGTTGAAAATATGAATAGGTCTTCATGAGACCCAAAAGTGCCACTTAGGCCTAATAGAAAGGTATGGTTACTTAAGGGTGAGCTATAAATTTTTTTAGATGACATATATATGTGATTTTTATATTTTTATAAGTGGTTTATAATACTTAAATGGTTAATAAATTTCTCTTGTTTGACCAAGAAGATGGTGATCTTTTATATTCTTCAAAAGAGCAAATTCAAAGGTGAAGGTTAGACTATGTGTGGGGTTTGAGCCCTTTGAAGCATGAACGACATAATGGATTAATATGGAATGTATGATTCATGTCTATAATGATATTTTTATTTTATATATATATATATATATATATATATATATATATATATATATATATATATATATATATATATATATATTCTAAAAATTAAAGTGTGTGGTATATATACAAGAAGTTTTATGCCCTTTTTGTGTATGAAGTGAGACATGTAAGTAAGTGTGTGTGTATGGTTGAGTGGTTGTGAAAATGGAAAATTGGATCAAATCATGGAGTGATTTTAAGACATGAAATATGGGATGAAAGGGAAAAAATTAAAATAATAAATATGTTGTTGTAGGTCCTACAACCATACTAAAGGTAATGATCATATTTTGAGTGGATTCAAGCTCATATGTGTTTTGTATGAGAATTGTTTGTGTAGAGATGCATGAGTAATTAATTGTAGAAATGAGAAAATTAGAAGAGGAATTAGTGAGAGATTTTTATATAGGTTTTTTATATTAGAGAGGTGACAATCATCTCAAAATATTTTTCTAATATGATTGCAAGTGTTTGTGCAATTTTTGTAGGTGTCTTTGTGAAAGCAAGCAAAAGACATTTGAGGGTTTGATTTGCATTTTTTGGATGAAAGGTTTGGAATGAGGGTTTGTATGAGTATGAATAAGTTAAATAGGTTTTAGAATATTATATAATACCATCATTAGGTGTTTAAGACGTCATATCAGAGGTGGAGATCAGTTTGGAGGTGTTTGAGTTGGTGCTTGATCTCCTATGGGGTTGTAGCCTCCTTGCTAGTTGGTGCTAGATAAAAGGAAATTTGGTGCTTGTAATCTTTAGGAGTTGGTGATACTTTTGAATTGGGTAATTAACTAAAGTAACATTTTTGTGATCATATTATAGGACAAGTATTCCATGTGTTTTTAGGCTTGTGAGTGGGTTTTATTCCCCATGAGGGTTTCCCACACAATCCATGTGTTATGTGATTTGATCTTACATTGTCTTTTTGTTCATTGGAATGAATGGTCTACATTATTCATGATTGATTATGGTTTAATGTTTAAGATTTTTATTAATTGGAATTAAATTTTATTTACTTGCATCATTGATTCACCCCTCCTCTTAGTGATTGTGCTTCCAACATAAATATTGAACCCAATAAGTCCTTATAAAATTTCCTCAGTGAAAGGCCTTGGAAAAGTCTCAGTTTCACAAGCATTATTGAGTACCCTATATTATACACAAATGTTTATTTATATTGATCACCATGGGGCTCACCCATTTAGATTAATCAATAAGAGTGATAAATAAAATGTGTAACATATTATCAATTTCCTCTTTAACCTAAGTGAAAAAATTAGGGTTCATTTGATAAGGTATTTTTTGATTGGTTGAGCACCTTAAATTAAATTGATGTGTATCTTTCCCAAAAATAGACAGACACCCTTCATCTTAGTGTAATTTAATGGGAAAACATCTTGATATTACTATAGAAGTTAAAAACTTTGGTGATCTCAGTATTAGACCAATAATTCACTAAAATGGCCATCTTAGGCATGTCCTCCATTCCAATATTACACTAAACCATCTAGAGTGGCTCAAAATATGATTGTTGGTTAGTTTTTATGGTGTCTCAGACATTTCACACTCTATATTCAATATATAAATCCAAGTGGTCAATGGTTGGATCTTATGAGTTAGAACTAGTACCTTCCTCAACTTGGTACAAAACCTTCTACTTGTCCTTCTGTATCTATTCCCTTAGTGCATGGTCTAATTGAGAATTAACATGTGAATAAGATGATACAATAGTATCAGATTCTTGAAATATGGACAAGTTTTCCTCACATGCACCATGTATATGTCATATGCACTCTTCAACCTATGATGTATCACTTATAATAACTCAATAGATCATATTTAGGGATAGGTGTAAATCCATGGGAGGAGATGAGTAAGATAGTGCTAAAATCATATTATTCCTAATGTTACCTTAGGAATCCATGTCTAGACATCATTCTTGATGAATATACCAGGATCTATCCCAGGTGTGTAAAGTACCATAAAATGCAAGAACCCAAAAATAGTTAGGAAAATAGGTCTCATCTACATTCCAAAGGTTTTCTTAGGCCTCAAGATGAGATTCTGGAGCATTAACACCATCATAACTTAGAGTGGTGTGAACATGATTATCATGATGGAAATGATAGTGCATAATTGTGATGATGAGTTGACCATCATCAGTAGCTGTCCCTTGAAGAACATAAATAAATGAGAACATCTATACATATTCAAACACATATAAAGTTTACAACTACCACACATACTACCATAATTCTATTTGATCATGAAACCTAGGTGCTTGATCTAATTGTAGGGGTTGTCCATCCATCAAATACCCATTAATAAGGTGAGAAAACTTATGGCACTTAAGTAACTTGTATATAACATCCTCTCAACTACCAATTAAACCATAAATTTGTCTAGTAATATCATGCTCTCTATGATCTCAATGTTTGTAAGCATTATTGGTAGTGTCAAAAATGGACTGTGCATCTACCCACTATAATCTACCATCTGAAATAGGATCAAGATGCTCAATTCCTTAACTTGTGACATTACAGATATGATTGAGATCCTCATCAATGTTAACTGGTTCAACAAAAAGAGGTCCTTAAGTATTGTCTATGGTAATCACAATGCACTAATCATCATTTTCAAAAATGATGTAAAACTTTTTGAAGCTCAAGTCAACATTATTTGCATAGCACCATGGATGACCCAAAAGAGTCATAAAATCATCAACTTTAACCAACTCAATCACTTCAAATTTAGCCTTGAAATAGACACCCAAAATTTTAATAGTGGCATCCTTAAGAACTCCTATGGGTAGTGGATGAGTCTTATTGACCATGAACAATATATGTGAATAAGGATGCAAATGAGGGCTCACCATCTTTCTCCAAGCATCCTTGGTTAGTATATTTACCTCTATGCTAGAGTTAATTAATATATCCTAAATAATCCAACCATCAAACTAAATTTACTAATATTTCTTTATCACATTCCATACTGGGTTGGACATGAGCCTCTTATCATTGTGCATTATTCAATCAATGATCCTCCATAGGCTTTGGTGCTTGATGACTTAGCCAATAACTTAAAAGGGGGATGATGTCTTTGTTAAGAATCCATTTTCATAATTCACAAAACACATCATGTGACAAGTCTTGGAGAACTGAGCATTTATGCATTTCATCATATATAGCAACATATTTATCCTTAAAGAACTGAATTTCACCTTGTAGTTCCTACACCAAAGTCATTGTGTAATATGATACTTATTTATGATACTAAGCATTTGGGTAGTGATTTTTATGAGGATATTTCCATTGAACCTTGTTAGTGGATGGATTTTAAATGGGTTGGAAAGGAGCACCACTTTGTGTAGCAATATTTACCTTAAGACTAATCAGAGTAGTAGGGAATAGTCTCCATTGAATAGTTAGAGTTTTGTCAATCCATATCATTCTAGCACACTTCTCATTCCAATATTTGGTGATGGTGGCATATAATTTTGGCCGCTCTTATATATGATGCTCATTCTTAAAAAAGGCACAAGTTAGATAAATTGGTCACTCATGATGGTAATGCACTAGAGATACACACTTATAATAGGTTCTAAGTAGAAAATAACCACCTTCATATCTACAATCTATATAGGATTGACCTTTACCATTATCTTGGTTGTTGGCTACATAGGTATAGAAATCACCTTACATACATGCCTCATTAATCTCACTGATAAGGTGGTAATCATTTGTATCATGTGTATATCCATCACATATTTTAAAATATGATGATACCTTAGATCGAGTAGTACAATAAATTAGGGTAAATCTCTCACATCATTATCTTCTTGGCAGATCTCATAAGATTACTTTAATATGACACAAATAATTTTCCTGGGATAATTATTGCTATTATAACTTTCTAATTCACAATCAACACACCATAAACCACTACAAAGTATCTTAAGTACCACTCATAGTGAGTTTCTCTAATTGAGACTCTATAGAAATAATATAGGCTTCTATAAAGGGACTAATCCTTGTATATATACTTTTAATGGATTTAGGATGAAGGTAAACTTCTAATAACTCACTTAGGTCAGTGAAGGTCTTCTGGGACAATGTGCACCAAAAAGGGAAGTAACAATCCTCTTACAAACCATTGGGCATGTTGTGTGGTATTTATATCAAATTATAACTTGGAAAGACACATTTTAAAATGTCCATCATACTCACACACATTCTTAGTGAGTTATTTTGTAATATCCTTTAGGGAAACAATAATCTATTATTCAAACTCTAGAATGTCAAATTATTGAAGAAAAGTCACCTTCAACTACTCATAGTTTACCATAACTTGTTTGGGATTAAAGATATAATATCATTTATGCATGCCATCTAAAAGTGTAGTGGAAAATTAAGTTTCCTTCCATTCAATAAAAGTAATGTCTCATGCCTACCAAATGAGTTCACACTTATGAACATGTTTCACTGCATTTTCAACACCATGATATTTAGGTAGATAAAGTGTTATCTTGTACTAGATTATAGCCAGATTGGGTATTGGCAATGGATCTTGTTATGATGCACATCTAGTCCCTCTTGGACCTTGTGGGGGAGGTCAACCAATTCCTCTTACACCACTTTTATGTCCTGCAACCAAACCACTATTGGTACTAACTCCCACACCTCCTCTAGCAATAAAATCACCTAATATGTTGGGTGTAAAAACACATTGACTAATTATTGAAGGGCCTTTACTTGACCCATTGCTATATTTTATCTACCAAACATTCTAAAGTGAGCTGTAGAGTTGAATTATAACGGAAAATAAATTTATAATAAACTATGATCTTGATTCTATACTTCAAAAATTTCTTCAACAAGTTTAGACTTTGACTTTACACTATCTATATCTAATTTATTACAATAACTTTGTCCAAATCAAAGGCATGAGAATGCAATATGGGTGGGTAATTGAGCCTACCTAGATTGGGTTCTATAGTCACTAATGCTTGACATCTTTCTTTCATGCATAATTATGTTATTGTATGGTATATTCCTATGGTTAGGGAGTCTTTATTATGCCTTTTCACTTCTGTGTAGATCCTCAAAACACTTTTAAAGTCCTCTTATTCATCCCTAGATTGCTTCCAAGTATATCCCTTCACATAACCTCATCATACTTGTGCTTATGCAAATCCCACTGATTAGATTCCATGCTAAACTAATAATCTTATATCAATATGTGCCCCTTCATTTCCCCACCAACTATGTTGTTTACACAAGTGAGATTTTATCCATCCATGTGGAAGTTTTTAAGTCCTGGGTCAATTATAATATTCTTAATTTCTAGAAAAAACTACTTGAGATACCTTTTGTGCAGCTCATGAAACAAGTTAAATTAGGCTTTCCTAGACAAGAGTATGTAAAGACCACATATTCTAATATATATATATATATATATATATATATATATATATATATATATATATATATATATATATATATATATATAAAGTGTTCCTCACCACCAAATATCCATCATTCTCTCCCAATATTTCCAAGGCTGACTAAAACTCTAATGACCATGAGATCTTCCATTTTTAATTCTTGGAATAGTCTTGTGCATACGTTGAAAGACAAGTATGCAAATGAACGAGAACTTATACAAATAAATATTTATAGAGTGAGTCATAAAGGTGTTGTTCACCCATGCACATGCAAAAACTCATAGTTCAAGATACTTAAGATCAAAATTATCCTCTACGGTAATAATCCAATTTTTGACATTTTTTAGAGATAAATGTTTGAGTATTTCCCACCATCATGTGAACAAGTGCAATGGGTCCTGACAATAAAACCAAAAATATTGGAAACTTTTCCTTTACTATATCATGTCTTTCCCTAGTTGTATGCCTAATAAAACAAGAGTTCCAATGAGTTAGTGTACTAGTACATCGTGTGAGAAAGGGTTATCATGGGCTCACCTGAAGCACGTAGCTTAAGACCAGTTCCCATTAGTTTCATCATGTGATGGTGTATTCATCTAGTTCTTAAACTAGGGTGCTTGAGAAAGTAATTAATTATAAATTCATACTTAGTTCCATGTCTAACTGATAATTATTCATTTCCTACTTAACTAATCAAATAAAAAGATGTTGGGTGCAAACTAAGAACAAAATAGTAATAATCCCATTATATTAATGAATAGATTATGTAAGTATTTCATCAACACATAAACTTACTCTCATTACATTCATATGTCATATCCAAGATTACTACAACTCTAAGATTATAATAATCAACCATAAAGTAAGTAAAATTAAGGGGTATTTATACATGGGTCTACCCCAACCATTCAGTTACAAAAGTAATTAAAAAATTATGAATCACCAATGACCATTAACAATAATGAGTCATGGGGAACCATTTTCATTAATTCATAAGGACCCAAGCCTAACTTCCCCTCTATTCTCTTTCTATGTTGGATATTTCTCTCTGTGTGATCATCTTCTCAAAAACTAGTGTTAAATACATTATTCTTCTTCTATGATGTTCATGTGAACTGATCCCTAACCATCTTTGTTTTTTCCACCCTTTCCCAAGTCTTTCATTATTGTTTGATTCCTTCATTCTCAATTCCTCCATATTTCATGTTTCTTTGTTCCATGTGACCTACCTCTTTCATGCTATGGTATTCTGCACCATAGTCTTTTAGGCCATGTCTCTCCTACACCTACACTTCCTCCCATTCTACTATATTCAAAAATTACTTAAACAAAATAGATTAAAAATTGAGAGCTCAATAATGGCCCTCTATAGTGAATCCTGAAACTATGATTACCCTAAATATAGTAGAGGATCTACTTAGTTACTTTCTATTGCATCTTATGTGGTTCTTACATGAATTTAAATACCATGCCCATTGCATATAAAATTTTAGGTCTAGTGTGTATAAGGTAGATGAGACTACCAACAAGTTGTCAATATGAGGTGGCCTCAACCAACGGATATGAAAATTCAACATAAGATTCACACCAGATAGAAAAGGAGTCAAAGCTAGATTATAACTATCCATGTTAAACCATGTAAGCAAAAAAATAACATACTTAGATTATACAATAGTGATCCCAGAGTTAAATTGATAAATTTCAATCCAAAAGAAGTAATGTAAAAATACCAAGTCAATCATTGAAAACCTATCAAACAAAATAGTTTTCACTACTGTGATGATGGATGTAGAACTCCTTATGATGAATAAGTCATCCATGTCAATAACCATAATCGATAGTGAATCATCCTACCATAATATGTAGAAATTTAAATTAGAATGACATTTTGTGAACCCAACTAAAATAAGAAATGATTCTATCTTGGCATACCAAGCTTGAGGATCTTTTTTGAGGCCATAGATAGATTTATAAAGTTTATAAATTAAGGAAGAATCTTCCACAAATCATTGTGGTTATTCCATGTATATTTCCTATTTGAGGTCACCATGAATAAAGGTACTCTTCAAATCCATCTTATGAACATCCCAGTGATGTGCTACTATAATAGAGAAAGTGAGTCATAGTGAATTCATTTTGGTGATTGGGGTGAACATCTCAGTATAGTCAATGCCAGGTCCCTGAGAAAAATCCATTGCTACCAAACATGTTTTGAACTTGTCTACAGACCCATCAAACAATTTTTATTCCATTATAAAGTGGGAAAATATCCTAACATTTTTTATATTGATACTCAAAATTTCACCCTAAGAGGAGGTTGTTTAGACCTACCTCCAATTTTGGGGTAACATGGGATTAGCCCAAGGTTGTGGGTGACCTATGGCTAGTCTAGATCTATAGTTTATGGGGATATCTCTCTTGGTGCATACATTATGGCTCAAATCCTAAACCTAATTATTTTTGAGGTGAAAATGGAGAGAGAAATTCATGAAAGGAAACCTAATCTAAATGGAGGTGATGCATTAATATGATTATCCACTCTATTTGACCTTAGACAATACTATGAACTAGACCTAAATTGAACACTCTATATCTAAGAGCTTATACGAATTAATATTTCACATAGATGTTTTTTTAGGTGGCTAGAACATGAGGGCCATGAAATTGAGGTATGATTCAAGACACTTACTAATCAAATTCTACTCCAAGCTCAATCACCAACACTTTTGCACACTATGTGACTTGTATAGAACATTTACTAGCATCTAGGTGAAGTAAGGACCTATAAATGGAAATAAGGCACCATTTATGAAAATAAAACAAGTTTATAACACATTATAAACTAAAAAGGAGAACCTAAAATAATCCATATATCAATTTAAGAGTTTTATAAGATACAAATCTAGGTAGAGTTTCCTCATACCCAGTTGAGGGATGAATACAATGGCCTTAAGGCCTCAATAGATAGAAGAATGAGGAGGTGAGAGAGAGATTTATTTCATGAAGGTGACATTTATAGGTCATGAATGACTATATTCCACTCAAATAATAGTTACAACAACCCCCATAACTACATGCATTACCTTTAGGGTTGGTGGTCTTCAATGAGCCCTTTGAGCATTGGATGGAGTGGTGTAGGATAAATAAATCATGGTTAACCTAATTAAAATAATGATCATGAAATTTTATCAACCACATATTCCATTTTTATAATTAAAAAGGTGCATTATATTCCAATTAGGCCTCCATGATGTATTAAGTAGCCCATCATTTCTTTTTGTATGTTGACTAGGCTAAAAACTATCCCAATCTTCCATTATAAACATGATATGTGTTTTATTAAATTTATAAATAATTTAACAGGTGTTATGATACTAAAATTAATCCTTCAACATCCCATATACATATAAATTATCTTCTCTTATTTGACCAAGTAGGTCTACTAGGCCACTAGGCCTAGCTACTTAACTGCAAGCTTTTTAGATGGCCATGGGGCCTGAATGGGATCTTAAGTATAGGTAATTGAGTATGAGTTATAGCTATAGAAACATATTATGCCATTAATTATGCATTTTAAGCATTTAAAACCTACAACTCTCCCCATCTAGGTGACTAAGACTCTTCTTACTAGTTTTTCTTGATTGCCTATTTAGTGCAGACCTGTAAGAGTATTTACATGAAGAGTTGTGAGTGATTGGTGATATATAAAGGTGAAATATTCCTCAAACCACCATATTACATGATTTTAGACTTTAAAATAACTCTTCACCTTTTTTTATACTCAAAACCTTGAAAAAGTGCAGTATGGAGAGATCCTAGTCCCATGCATATTGTATGGTGAGATATGAGTGGAAGTTGGTGGCCTTGAAGGTCTTTTCAAGATTTTTGGGTGGGTTGAAAATATTAATGATTTTTTATATATTTTATCTCTTTAAAAAAACTCTTTCTTCTATATATGGTGAAATCCTAAGGGTCCCTAACCCCTCATAATATCACTAGGTCTGAGTGTTCATGCCATGTGAGATATGAGTGCCTAAGTTGATAACTCAACATAGATAATTAGGAAAATGGAGATCAAGAGGGTGTAAAAACTAGATTAGATTATTTATTTACATTCCAATACTTTAAACACCTATTTTAGAACCCATATCAACATTATACACCTTATTATGGCTTAAATCTATTTGGGGTGGTTTGGATCTGCCACTAAGATGAGGATGGGGTTTTAAGGGCCAAGGAAGGCTTTACGCCTCATAGAATTATACTCAATTTTAAAACCTTAAACCACTTATAGGTAGTTAATAATGGTTTAAATTCCATAATAAAATCCCTTTCCTTCTTATATCTTCCTTTTGTATATTCTCTTATCTGCCTAGACTACCATATAAGTCCCTCTCTCTCTTAGGTGTGCCTTGAGTCACTATTCATGCCACATGCTTAAGTGTTTGACCTGTTGATGTTATAAGATTGAGTATGACCTATAATATTCTTATTTACTATTCATAAGATTATATATTGTGTGTTATTCTTTAGTATTTGACAACACCCTCCAAAATGGGCCTTCATCAACCTTGCTCTATGCATACCTTCTTAAATAGACCTAGGGTTTATGAGTGAGTAGGATTGTATAGCCCTAATGGATTGGTTTGGTGCATTACTACTGAAATTGAGGTCCTTATCACCCTATAAACCTTATAATTTAATCTAAATTCATTATTTGATGTTTTTAGATCCTAAACAACCTCTAAACATGCATATTTCTTCAATCTCTATGCACAGGCCTAAAACTGCCTATTTTAGGCCTAGTAGGCCTAACTAGGCCATTAGGCTCTCTTTTGATTATATAAAAAGGGAAAAATATCCATTAAAAATTGATGACCTTAATAAAAAAGTTAATAGAGTTTATTTTCACTTCTATACCTCACCTCTATTCAAGGTTTAACACACTTTAGCTTTCCCTACCAAAGTTCTACCTGAAATTGTCTGTGTAATCCTAAAGGTCTAACTATCCTATCAAGGTTATTGTTGCTTCATAGGAATATATCCTTCCAAGTATATTTATATATTTATAAATATATTATGAAACTTTTCTTACCATTCTTTTACTTCACCATTATGCAAGGTTTTAGACACTTTCACTTTCTTATCTAGAAATACTGCCTGTGGGTAGCAATTATGCATTTTGATTACTTGAGAGAATGAGATTTGTACTTCATGACAATATTATATTAATTAATAAATATTTATCATACTCTCCATGGATATATTGTCCTCAATTCACTCCTCTCACCTTGAAAACACCCTAAAAAGGACTGATGTTCAAGTTATCTTTCATCTACAGTCAGGCTTGTAGGTGGTAGTAGGCATCTTTAGCTGTGTGAGAGACTTGAGAAGTGGTTTGATGTTTCATTGTTTACTTGTGTGACATAAATATGTTAATTATCTCTTTTTTCTACTTATAATCTCTCAATCTCTCATCCTCATCACACTTTCAGTGTTCTTCCAACATGGAAGCTACATCCTGTGTATACTCAATAGGAGACTTAACTAAGCTTATGCTTTTAGGACTTAGTTAAAGGTGTTGATCCTTGATTTAACTTATTTTTTCCATATCCATACCTATTTTATAGACTCCCATGACTCTTCAAAACTACTCAATACCTTCCACACTTTATATATCCCATTATAGCAATTAATACTCCATTTTTTTCGTTTGTATAATAAGCCATTATAGTCATAACTGTGAGAGCTTGTCCTTGCATAATAGGCTGAAGATAAGGATAAATTTTTTTTATAGGAAAATTATGGGAATGATTCCAACACTACATATAGTTTATTAGAGGTTAAATACATGGGTGTTTGATCATGACTTGATAGTTCTTCCATAACCATTACAATAACACTCTATTTACACTTAGAAGGAGATCACACAATGCATACATGACATTCAACTTAGAACATAAATTGAAGGAGTCCTTTGACCTGATGACTTATTTGAGTGATTAGGATATACAAATAAGACTTAGATGGATTCCAATAACCCATCATACAACCTGAAACATTATCCATTTCCATTTTCATGTTTTGAATACTTTGCAACTTGAAGAGACACTATCTACAGCCTGTACAAGTGATAACATGAAGGTTTTCCTATTATCCAAGGCTCAATCATGTGAAAAAGTAGTGGGGAATGGTGTATATTGACCTTGAGGACTTATATAAGACATTTACGATAATGGAATTCATTAAACCAATCAAAACTACACTAAAACCATTGCAAATTTATCCCTTGAAGTGCTATCCATGGCATCCAAAGAGCTTGGTGGAAGCAACATATTGGTTTTTAGATTATTTGATCTTTAAAATAATGAATTATTTCATCTATTTCCTAAACTAAGTCCCATATATATACTACTAACTTCCCCTAATCATGTCTATACTGTACAGATCAATAAAATTTTGAAAACACCTACAACCTATAATTTTCCTTCATTTTCTCAAGTTTCAGACCTTGAAACACCATTGGTGGGTATGAGGATGGAAAATAAAAGTAAAATAACATTTAAAAACAAGTGGTTTGGATGAGGAAGCTGAAAGGTCATTGGTTCCCGTGTGTGGGGCCCATTTTGTGAATGGAAGATGTGTTTGACCTTTAAAATGGATCTTTTTTATGCATGAAAACACCTTGTTATAATATGGGAATGAGACAATTGTAAGACCCTTACTAATATAATATGATATTAAAACATACCCCTTTCCAAAGGTTTACAATGAAATTTGACTTATATGAGAGTTTGAAAGGTCATTTGATGACTTTAGGGGTTTATAAAGGCTTGAAATAGGTTTGAATAGGTATATCATAGAGAATAACCTTAGATACATCCTAGACCTCATGTCATGATCCAAAAGAGCCTTTGATACACCTATATCATGCTGACAAAGCTCTTTTCACAAGAAGTGGCTTAAAATAGACCTAAAACCATGAGAACTAGAAACCTTAATTTCCCCAAATTACCTTAATTTTTGCTAAGAAACCTTAACTTTGTAAAACAATGTTTTGAACCATCTCTAGGCCTTAAAAGGTACTTGCTACTCTTCCACTCATCTAGGTAAAATCATGACAAATTAGTACAACATCTAAAGACCCAAAACTATTATGAAATGATGATCTCTTAAGCAATGACTAACACAAACTTGATACCTTAAACAATGCTAAAAGGTTCAAAATAAGAGCAAAGTGGACATCACAAAGCATGAAAACCACCAAGTACAATCTTGGGTGGGTTTCAAGAATTTATTTATTTTAGGGGTTAAAATTTGGCATGTGAGGCCAAATTTTCAACATCTTTGGTGACTCACAGGGGTTGACTAGCCTACTAGTCAAGGGAACCAATTATCTCTCCATGATAGTTACAAGACTTATACATGATAATATGACTTGGATGACCACTATTCTTGGACTGTCGATTAGATTTATCACTTCATAACACCCTCAAGGACTAAAATAACCACCTCAAATAGAAAGACCACCAAAATAAACAAACTATAACACCTATAAGATTTTTTGGATAAAGTGGTTGCTTTATGAGTAGTTCAAAAATTATATTTTTTTGAATAATTTCATTGATTCTCTAGTATCCTAGCTCTAATGACACAATTGGCACCAAAATTTTGAGTTTATATTTCTTCTTAAGATACTTCTATTTAACTAGATTTTTTCTAATATTTAACTAGAGTTCACCATGCAAAGGAGACCAACCTGTACCAAGGATGCACAAACCATGATTAAGGCATGTTTGGTAATCACTAAACTATATGAGTTTTCATCCAATCAAAATTTTAATGAGTCCTTTCATAATTTTCAAAATAATACAGAGGGAATTGGCTCTAAATTATTATTCAAGATGGGTTATGATGGAAAATGGCTTGGTAATAATGGGTAAGGAATGATAAATCCCATAAAGGTTAAATAAAGGGATCAATATGTAGATTTTGGGTGTATTGGTGACAAAGAAGTTGGAGAATGCTCCAAAATAGGTAAAGCATCACAATATTGTAAAGACAAAGAGCCCAAGTTACTAGCTTAGTAAAAATAGGATTATAAGGTAAATCCATCATTATTTTTGTCAAGTCTAATGAGTAATTTAAGTGTATAAATAGTGGACATGTTTCTAATGAAGAGGAAGGTATCATTTCACTACTTTAAATGGCTAAGGAAGAGTCTCTAAAATAAGGGAAGCAACTTTATGAAGAAGGAGATAACAAACATCACTTCATGATTACATGGCTGAAGGTAAGTTGACTTCAAGAAGAGGACAACCTTTCAATAAAGGTATAATAATAAAAACATAATGTAAATCATCTCCAAAGAGAGAAAATCCCAAAGGAGGAGGTATAACATAACCACTTCGTCAAAATCCAAGTAAAATATATAATGACATCCCAAGAAGCTATGCAAGATATGAGTATTCCATTATTTGCTTCAATTATATGAAGAAAGATCATATAGAACATGAATGTTGGAATATATATCGATGTTCATTTTGTTTAATTAATAAACATTATTTGTCCACATTTTAGAATAATAAATCTATCACTAAAAATCCAAAGTCTTTCTAAGGGAATAAAAATTGTTTACATCACTCTCCAAGCCAAAGAATAGATCAAGGTGCAAGAAGAAATAAGGATGAAAGTCATAAATAACACTATATAAATCAGTATGATAAGAAGAGCATTTTATTATTTTTAGGAATAATGGAGTTTTATTTTTTGCTATCTGATCTAAGATAGGGTTTGAGAATTCAGGTACAAGACTGAGACAGTGTCAAAAATAGGTCCCTAGACTTTGTTTTCTAATTGAATAGGAGCATCGAAAGTGGGACACCCTATTGTTCAATTCTGTAGTCCTTTTCTAATGTTATTGTCCAAGTGATCTAAGTTTTTTACATTCTACTTGATAGGTCTGTGTTACCTTGTTAGTGAAATATTGAATCTTTAAAGTCTACAAATCTTGTTGTGCATCTAGTTTAATCTTCAAAATCCCTAGGAGCACTTTGTGCTTGAACTTGAAAGAAAATTTAGGAAAGAGAGAAAAGAGGGTTAGTGTGTAAAGGATACATTGGATGCAC
Source organism: Torreya grandis (assembly GCA_037957365.1). Lineage (NCBI taxonomy): Eukaryota > Viridiplantae > Streptophyta > Pinopsida > Cupressales > Taxaceae > Torreya > Torreya grandis. Next base: position 759,329 of record JARHVA010003605.1, on the reverse strand, counting down.
TTCACACCCCGTGTGTGTGCATGTTGCCTACATACTAATACTCTAAGGTAGGATCAAGCTAATGTAGTTCTCCCAAAAGTGCTTGGTATAATTATGTATGGAAATGCAACTAGATGCAAAACTAGGTGTACTTTATATGGCTAGGGACTGGTGTAAGGTTTTGAATAGGCTTAGAATAATATTGGAAGGTTTTATGTAGAGAAAAGGAAAAGTGTTTGAGTGTACTTTCTTATATTCTTGTTTCTCTCTTGTAAATGAGCGCCAACCCTTCTAAATGGACTTTGAATAGACTTTCATAGGGAACCTAATGATCATGGGTTAAATGAATTTGTGTTAGGCCAATATGAATTAAGATAAGGATTCAGGAAAATCTGATTGTTTGAACCAAATTTGCACTTGGAAATTAACACCAAAATTAGGACACCTTAGGTTTTAGTGCTCCCATCCAAGTTGGGTGATATTTTTTAAAGGGAATGAGACTTGGGGGGATGGATCTAGGCCTGAAAGAGCTACCTAGGTATGTAAGGGTTGAGTTTGAAAGACTGTAGATGACTAGTAATCAGTGAAAGAAAAGCCTATAAGGGTTGTGCAAGTAAGTAGGAGGACCTATGGATTGGGTGTTATTAACCACACTTAAGTAGACAAATTTTTCATTTTACATGACTACATTTGTCCCCCCTTTATTCTAGTGATGTAGTAAAGCAAAATATTAGTATAAAGGAAAAATTAAAAAGTGTACCTAAACTTACCTACAAAGGTGAAGCCCATGAAGCTTGTGTGATGTTGAGTAATGCTGGATAGTGCATAGAGAGAACTTTATGCAAGTGTGAATCTACTAAATGAAACAAAGAGTAGATCAATTCTTATTATATGTGATATAAAATAAGAACATATACATGCTGGGTAAAAGGAAAAGAAAGAGAAAGGAATGAATACACCACATCAAGTACATGAACCAATACAAAACCTATTATGATCCTAAGTAGAATGAGTAATGTTGGATTGTATTAGATGATGCTATACCAAAAGTTATATCATGTACAAAGTTGAGTGCTTAATTCCCTAAAAATTGGCTCAAGAATGCAAAGGTAGGCCCTTTGGCTCCATCATCACCTATTAAGTGAAGCTAATGAACCATGCATGTGTCAATTGATGTTTAGACTGTGTGTCTAATCCCTCTGAATAGGTGTCTCAAGAATACAAAGGCTAGCTAGACCTTTGGCTCCATCATTGCCCCATGAAGTGAAAATATGAAGTGATACCAGTATAGAATAGATGTCATATGAGATGGCTCATGGAGCCCATGGATGTTATAAAAGTCTAAAAATGTGGCATGGATAGCCAAATGTATGCTAAAAACTAGGCCAATTTTGTCCATTTCAAAATATGGAGGTTAGGATTGTATGAAATCCACTCTAAAACTGATGTAATATGCTTATGTAAAAAAACCAACTCAATAACTCAGGTACTCAAGAAGTTAAACTTGTGTGAAAGTTCAACTTGAGAAATGGTGCCAACCACCTGTAGATGGAGTAAGACATACAACTGCTAAGAATGCCTGGGTAATAAACCAAACTCAAAAATAAAGATGACCAATATGCTATGCACATTTCCCCCAATCACTAGTGTTTGGAATATAGATTCTGATCTAGAAGTTTTATCGACTACCTAATCTGAAACTAGAAGTGAGATTCATCATGTCATGCATGAAACACCCCCTATATCTATATTTACAAAGAAAACTATACTAAAATTGTTGATTCTAACTGATTTGGATGTGAAAAAACTATAGTTGAGCTAAAGTTTTTACTTGTTACTAGAAAACCTAAGTTTTTTCTACTGGACAAGAGTGCTAAAATGAGTACACCCCTGTGTTTGGCACTATTTTCCATTTTTGGTGTTGTTGTCCTATGTTAAAAATGATCATTGATCTAGAATCATCACTATTTTTCTATTCTATTTTGACTGGTTTTACCTCTAGATTTTGAAATGGGTGATCTAAATGCTGATGTTTTGTCTGTTAGAAGATTTGATCTTTGTGATAAAACCCCTATTTATTGCCCCATCTTCTAAGGGTAGGAATGATGAACCTTTAATGACTACCCTTAGAAGAAAAAGAGTCTTGCAAGTGTGTTATGTTGTATAGATATATGATATATCAATGATATTTAACAAGATATCTCTAGATATATCAATGTTTATATTGAGATATTGTTAGATCAATAGGGGTTTGCCTAAATAGATATAATAATGTAATAACATGTGAAATGTATTTAACTAGAACTAGAAATGTTAGATGTTAGTTGTTATTTGTCAAGGAGGGATGGAGCATGATGTCCATCATGGCATCCAAGAAAGCAAGCAAAATGCATCGTATAGATCATGACATTATAAATAAGGATAAGCAATCAAGCAACAAGCATATAAATAAATAAGAAATAATCATACAAGGTTGGCCAAGGGGCCATACAAACAAGGGATATGGGCACATGTCACTCAAACTAGAAATCAGGCATAGAAGGCATGTTCAAATGCCACGTACACATGTAATTTTAAACAAACAAAGATTAAAATGAGGGCCATAAGAACATAGAAGAGTAAAATCAAGGGACATTAGAAAATGTCCAAAGGTACACACATATGAATAGAATCAAAGGACATTGGTAGATGTCCTAAGGCACACATAAGAAACAAAACTAGAACTAGAAATGTAATCTCATCTAGCTAGGTACAACAAGAAAGGAAAGCATGTAAAAACTAGAAACGTATAATCACATATAACTAATCAAAGGGAGAGTGAAAGTATGCAAGACACATTTAATACAATATAGGCATATGCTAAGAGATACACAAATGCTAGATACTAGTGAAATGTTGATATAGTAATCTATGTAATTTGGTAAGTAATGTACATTAGTATGGTAACTCAGAGTGTGTAGTGTAGAATTGACATAACATGGATGGTGTTGTCATTTAGAAGATGCCCCTAGTGGATATGTATACCTTTGTGTGTCTCAAATGTATAAGTAGGAATTCCTCCTCAATGGGTAGAGTGAAGCAATCAAGTAGCTAGATGTCACTGTACACACTCAAAGAAGATAAAGTGAAGCATGGTAATGTAGATAATCAACAAACAATAGCATGAAACAACAAATGTAAGTGTTAACATGATAGTAGTAATGTAAATCATGGATGATACATACAATCAATTTTTTTTTGGTGTTTTGATAAATTAAGAATGTTTTTGTATTTTTGAATTTTGTATTATTTTTGTATTTTGGAATTTTGTGAATGTTATTGTATTTTTTTGGAAATATTTGAACTATGTATAATAAAGTAGGATAAATTATGTAAAAGGATGGAATAGGATCATACTAATTGATGAGTCTCATGGGAGACTCCCTATCATGGTGTCTTGTATCAAGGAGTGGAATCATGCATGAATGTGAAGCACAATGAAAATGCTAAGACTGTGTCTTTGAAAGCTATATATGCTCTAAAATCTCTACAGTAAAAATTCACTGTGGGGTCCCACTATAATTCTGAGAAGTGGATGCAGCTATAAGGCTCTTAGGGAACCATTTGGAAGTAGGAGATGCTCTATAAACATGTGATTTATGTGTAGACCCATGAGATCTCAATGAAACTTCTATGGGTGTGAAAACTATAGCTAAAAGCTATCTAGAATCCCAAAGTTGTGGTAGTGTATGAACCCTCTATACTAGTGACATATGTGTCAATTATGTCTGAATCTATACTAGATGAAGAACTATAACTAGTGTGGAAACTGATATTGGTGGAGAAGCTAGAACTATTGATTTCAAAGTATATGGATCTAAAGTAGGTAGTGGTAACTCATGGGGAACTCCACCAACTATAATAACCTGACTAAGAATTTAATAAATAGGTCTAAGTAGGGAGAATTAGAAAATAATATTCTTAATTATGGATACTAATTTGTGAAATTTCATTGTAATTTGACCTTTCTAAAAATAGTAAGAGATCAAGGAGAAATGTAACTTATCTTATTTTGTGCTTTTTGATCTGAGATAAGGTCTGATAATTCAAGTCCAAGACTGAGACAGTGTCAAAAATATGTTCCCTAAACTTTTTTTTTGATTGGATAGGAGCACCAAAAGTGAGACACCCTACTATTTGGTGTTGTAGTCCTTTTTTAGCATTGTTGTCTAGGTGATCTAAGTTTTTTGAGTTCTGCTCAATAGGTTTGTGTTACTCTGTCAGTGAAATATCAAAGCCTAGAAGTCTATAGATCTCACTGTGCATCTATTTTAATCTTCAAAATCCCTAAGAGCTCTTTGTGCTTGAACTTGAAAGGAAATTTGGGAAAGAGATAAAATGAGGTTAGTGTGTAAAGGATATGCTGGATGCACTTCACACCCCATGTGTGGGCATGATGCCTACATACCAATACTTTGAGGAGGGATCAAGCTAATGTAGTTCTCCCATTGAAGTGCTAGGTGTAATTGTTTATGAAAATGCAAATAAATGAAAAAATGGGTGTACTTTAGATGGTTTGTGACTAGTGTAAGGGTTTTAATAGGATTTGAATAATATTATAAGTTTGTATGTAGAGAATAGGTAAAAGTGGTTGAGTGTAATTTCTTGTATTCTTGTTTCTTTATTATAAATGAGTGCCAACCCTTCTAGGTAAAATTTGAATGGAATTTTATAAAGAACCTAATGATCATGGGTCAAATGAATTAATGTTAGGTTGACATGAATTAAGATAAGGATTCAAGAAAATATGACTATTTAAACCAAATTTGCACTTGAACAACAATGCTAGAAACATGACACTTTGGATTTCAGCATTCCTATCCAAGTTGGGTGTTGTTGTATAAAGGGAATGAGACCTAGGGGGATGGATCTAGGCTTGAAATAAATTTTTAGGTCTATAAGGTTTGAGTCTAAAAGGTTGTGGATGGCTAGGAATAGGTGAAAGAAAAGCCTATAAGGGTTGTGTAAGCAAGTAGGAGGACCTATGGATTGGGTGTTATTAACCACACTAAAGTAACCAAATTTCACATTTTACATGACTACAAAGGAAAATAATAAGAGTATGGACTCTTTCAAGCTAATTAGGCACATGACGTGTACCTGGTCTATCATACATAGAGCCTTTCCTTCAGCCCTGAAACTATGAGTAGTTTAAATAATTAGGCATCTTATTGAGAATAATTTCAAACTAGATTTTTTCCAAAAAATACTATGGAACCTCATGGTTGTTACAAGGTGGGTAATCAAACACCACCCACCATCAATCTAAAAAATTAATTCATATCAAATTATGCTAGCATCAATGGATTAGGAACCATTTTGTTGATAATGGAAAAGGTGTATTGGTTAATAGATCAATGAATAAAGCACACATATAGTTTTTTGTTATTTTTTGTCATTCACCTCATGTGCTAATAATTTTTTAACATAGTTAACCCTACTTGTTGGGATAAATAACCGGAAGCACACAATTGATTACCAAGCAACTTAATATGCGGAAATAAACCAGAATACACAAGTAACTAGAATTCAGAAATAACACATGATATGAGAGACAATACACAACTTGTATTAAAACTCTTTCAGAAGGAAGTACAACAAAGAAGGCTGCCACAATTCTTCTTCCTTACACACCTCTAGGGCTCCCACACCTCTAGGGCATAAACAATAAATCTTCCCTCAAAGCTCTCTCCCCTAGGTCCCAACACCCAACTCAAACATAGAGTTGGTGTTCACCTTACACCTGTGCTCCACACACTCCACAAGTACACAAACATACTCCAAGTAGATCCCACCTGATTTTGCTCCCTATTGTGTTGCTGTCCTATCTGATCTTGCACACTTGCAAATCAATCTGGTTCTGCACACCTGTGAACCTTGACCTTGCACACACATACACCTGCAAATCAATGATCTTAATTACCCATGCAAATCTCCTATCGTATCCATGCTCACCTTATGACCAAGATCATACATACATGAAGAACCCTGCTGATTCTCCAATCCAGCACCCACACTTGGTACTGTGGCACTAGGAGGAACACACCATTGCTCTCTTCTCTCTGAAGGAGCTTATTTGCTCTCTTACTCTCTAGCACTAGTTTACAATACAACCAATGAGTCTCTTAAATAGATCTCATGCAAACAATAATTAGACACCTAATTACAATAATTAGATCTGCAGCTCTCAGTCTAAAACTGGTTCTTGACATGCAAACACTTGGTTCGTTAGCTAACTACCCGTAAAACACTCAGTCTGAACCACACAGGTGACTGACATCGGTCCCTGTCTACCTGGGGGGTGCCGACGCCGGCCGACATATGACCGACATCGGTTGCATTCCTGTCTCCTCCCTGCTGATGTCGGTTGGCCTGACAGATGCTGGTGACAGTAACACTCCGCAACCCTACGCAACCTCCTTCCATGCTTGCATTAGTGAAGCTTTTAGCTCCACAACCTAACACTACTTTTATCCATATATTTTTCCCATCTATTAATTGTAATTTTTATCGAGTCAATTTGGCCTACTATTGATTCTAGGGTATTAGTCAAATATGTATGGTGGGTGTTGGTAGAACTAGGGTCCCTCATTCCCCTAATTGTCTCTTAAATTTGTATTATGTTCTTGACAATGTGTGCAACCAAATCCTCTTGACTAATTAGAGGATATTATGGAATTTTAGAAAGGTTAGGAGGGCCAAGAGGGAAAGGAGGGATAGGAGGAGGGTTAGGAGGTTATTGTCTTGCACTTGAATGGGTTGTTCAAATAAGAAAAATTGTTTTAACAATAAAATAATGAAAATAAAAAGAATTGCTAAAATATGGTGTTAACAAGTTTAAATTATACTTGTTTACCTCCCCTCCATGGAAACATTATCAATTCATCAAGGTAATGTGAAATAGTAGTGTGTTTTCTCCTCTTAACATATCAAATCATCATTATAGTAGGGCAATGACAAGGACCCAATACAAATCAAAATGAAATTGGTTTGGGGCTTGGTCCCAATTTTTTATGTGTCTACTATAATAAACACATACACATTTCTTATAGTTTATAATTCATACATGTTTATATCATAGTTTATGATTTATATGCATTATGGATTAGTAACTAATAATCCTAAATTTGAATAACCTGTACATGTTATTTTCATTACACATACATGTTATGAAATAACATGTATATGTTACCCAAAAATGTATACAAAATTATCACCCAGCTCTATGCACTTACCCTATCTAAAAATTGCACATTCAACATTCACATGATTATTTCTTCTTGATCTATTTTGATAAAAATATCATGAAATTTATCATATCTCTTGGTTTAGCATGAATCAAAACTAGTAAGTTTTATATTATCAATTTCATAAGATATGCCTATTTTATCAACAATAAACTTAGGCATGATATTCTTAGAAGCTCATGTGTCAAGAATACAGTTATGGATAAACTTATCATCAATTTTAATAGAAAATAAAATGGATAAATGTAATTGGCTAGAGGATGATTATACTAAAAAAAATAGAATTTGGTTCATTATTATTGGACTCTTCTTGCAATTCTACTACATTTGGGGGAAATATATTTTTAATAGAATCATTAATCTTATCAAGCTAACCATGTAAATCAACAACTTTAATTAAAGAAAAGCAAAATTTAATAGTTATCATATCATGAATAATTTTATAAGCACTAAGATCAGGATGGCGTATATGAGTAAAATATTGGGTTTGTAAGGAGGATATTACATGTTATTAAATCCATTAGATAAAAGGTTAGATTGTTAGGAATCTACAACATAATTATCTCTGACAGTAATATTATGTGCAACTTTACCTTTATCATGTGTAAAAAGTTTGTAATTAGATGTGTGATTGTTATTTGTATTTGAATTATCTTTAAGGATAGAATTATAAACTTTGCCTCGTCTGAAAAACATAAAAATTAATAGTTTTGATGTTGTCTAAATAATAATCAATACCACACATGCTTATATTATGAAGCCAGTCAATTGAAATATTATCTTTCCCATGGATAAAATGTTTAAACTTTAAAATATCTATACATGTGTTAGTATTGTGATTTTTTTTACAAACATGGAAATAATGAAGTTTTTCTTCATTCTTACCTTTCTGAGGATTAGGATTTTTTCATAATGTATAAGGTTTATTAGTCAATTCTCATTTGATGATGACTAGTTCATTGTCCATATTATGTATGGCCTATAAAATTTATGTATTACTAAAAGTTAGAATAAATATATACTTGATCCTAAAAAATGTCAACTTTAGGGTGGATGATAAGGGGGGACTAGTAATGGTCATGGACAAGAAAAACTAAAAGAAATAAATAAGAGAAAATAAGTAAAATAAAAATTCTAAAATGTCTCTAGTGAAGTCACCAAATTTATTGATGGTGAAAAATGTTATGTTAACGAATCAACCCTTTCGTCTATCATGAAGGTCAAGATGAAATTGGACCAATTTAATCATAAGGAATCTAAGGAGAAAATGTTGATCCTAAGATGTGAAGATGGGTTTTTTAATAGTTCTAGGAATAAATTAACATAATAAATAATGAATTAAACATCATTATATTCAAAAATCAATTTACTTATTTCAATGTATAAATCAAATTCAAATCTAATACATATAATTTAACATATTCAATAGAGTCAATCCTATGAAAGAGGCAATCTCTTGAAAAAATTATATTTGATCCATTAATATCTAATATTGTACCTTTTGTATTGGCTTCAATTCCAGAACAACTAAAATAAACTAAAAGATAAATAACACAAAAAAAATATAAGAGAAATAAGAAACATAAACATAAACCAAACAAAGAAATGGAAATAAAGACTAACATTAATTTATCAACTAAACAACTATAAAGTAAAGAAAAAATAACAATAATCTAAGAATAATACCAAATATATCTATATCTAAATTAAAATAGAATCAAAGATTAAAATATATATACTAAAGCTATAATAACAAAATTAAAGTGAGTAAAGATTAATTAAATATTAAAATTAATAAAGAACTGAGAATAAGTAAAATAACTAAAAAAATAAAGAAAACAACTTTAAATAGTGAAATACTAAAAAAATAATATTAAATACAAAAAACATATTTAAAAAATTAATTTAAATCAACTAAGACTTAAGAAACACAAAGAAAATAAAAACATAAAACTAATTTTAATAAAGTAAGAACGATTAATATAAGAACTATCTAAATAGATTTTTTTTTTAAAAGAAAAATTAATAAGGTGAATGTCAAGTTTTACAAGGACCTAAAACCATGAGTTTAAAAAAGAAATAAAGTCAAACAAAAAAAGGTGAAATAAAATGAGGCCAATCAAGCCAACTAACCTCTAAACTTCCATAAACTTTCAGTAAAATATCAGGACTAGGAAATAAAATAGGACTCAAAAACAAGGACTCATGCTATATTTCTTCCAAGGGAATGTTTGATACATCTTGTTTCTTAGTAGGCATTGAATCCTTCTTGTTACCACTAACTTTGTGTTTGACACTGTTAGATTTTCCTTTGGTCTAGATGCTAGAGTCTTCTGCCATTTATCTTTTCTATTCAGTTGTCCCCTTGTTCTTCAACCAAATAAATAAAAAAACTAAAAATCCAAATAAAATAAGAGTGTGAAACTTTGAAAAAGAATTAAATTTGGGGGCATGAAAAAAATAAACTTTATTGAAAAACTATGAAATAATTTTGATTACAAATAAAATATTTAACAAAAGATCACTATACAATTGATAGATTAACATTTTTTTTAAAAAAATTTGATGTTTCAAGCAACATACATGAATTTATCATTATTCAAGCAACATACATGAATTTATGTGCATATGAATACATATCTACAATCATCAATGGCATTAATATCTGATAATATTTAGATAATTCGTTATAAATAATTCATTAAACCTGGATATACTTACATTATTCAAGCATACTACTTCATCATTAGAGAAAGTATTATTTGGTCTATCTGTAAATGATTATTCAATATTAGATATGCTTGCACAGAATAATAAAGAGATGAAAGCTTTAAAAACTTGAAGATCTCTTAACACTTGTAAATTTTTTCCTTTATTGTGTGTCTGCAATTTCCTTATAAAGTAATATTCATTGGAAATGGTTACATGTTGAAGTTACAACTCACTTGAGTGAGTTATAGTTATAAATTTAATTGATTTAAAAAAAAAAAAAAAAAAAATTATAATTAATTTGCTTTATAATTTATAAAAATTATAACTTAAATTTATATTTAAAATTTTAAAACAAAGTTTTTGAGGTTAAATTAAATAAGTAGACCAACTTAATATTTTCTAATGGGTGGAGGCCCTTGACTTGTCAAACATCACTTAAACAATTATTTACATGCATATAAATTATGTTAATGATAAAATATTATAATCCATAAGTTAGCATAACATTTCTTAAGTAAATATCATATCATAAAAAATGAAACAAATAAACTAGAAAAGTATTAATACATGAACAACCGGACTATCACTTCCAAATAGAGCATGATCATCAAAATATTGAACCAACATATGAGTAGATACTAAATTATAAAAATTGAAAAGTGTTTTCAAACTATAACTATCTCAAAAGTATTAAAATCCATTGCGAAGAGTTCAAAATTAAAATAAAACAAAAAATCCATGACATGCATCTCAACAAAACACTATAATACCAAGTCAAACATTATACTGAATGTATTATCGATTTTGAATCATCACCTAAAATCAAATCTATCAAAGGGGATCCTTTATTAGTTTGGTATTCTATGTATTCCAATGATGCAACATCTAATTGAACTAGGTTTATAACACCACCATCATCATTAATCTCAAGATTGACCTTTTTAGGCACTCATGACACCATAGGTTGGGTAATAGGAATGTCAACACAATTTCTACTTGAAGATGCATGATTTTTAAGAATAGGTGAAGGAGGTCTAAACACAATTACAAGAGTGGGATCTTTATTGACAAGACTAAGATTAATCTTAGGAAAGAATTCAACATGGTTAAATATAGAGTTATTATCAATTGATTAATTAAGAGTTATGTGCACACATTGGGAAGATTCTCTTGGAGTAACTTATCCAAAATAATGAGATATCCAAGTGGCTTGCCTTGAACCTGTATGGAATACATTACCACACATATTAAAGGAATAAGAATGGATATTCTCCAATAAATTCTATAAGTTTGGGTCATTGATGTCAAAGTGAATGGATACATGGGTTCCATGGTGAAATGGTCTAGAAAATGTATTGGTATCCCTATGGCCATGAAAAGGCATTTCACGATGAATACTCCATGGATTATTACCACTTTTTTATGTACTATTTATTCCCCATAGATTCTTTCCAAAATCTTGAGAATCTAGGTTCCATCCTAACATGACTAAAATTTGGAATAATTCGAGTAAGAAATATTTATTTTAAGTATAAATATTACTACAAAACTATTAAAGATAACCATTGCTTCATCATTTTTACATCATTCATTCAAAATGATATATTTTCCTAATTCCAAAAAACTATAAGGATAATTCCAAATGTACATATCTTCCCAAAAATGAAATAAACATCTTTGACTGCAAATAAAATTTTACAGACGACTATTCCACCATTTCAACTAACAATATACAATATGTTATTTTCAAATAAAAATACAATCAATTTCTAATAATAACTTAAATCCCCACATAATTTAGTCACCATGAAATACTTCCACATATTTATGTCTACCTCCATTTTTACATCCAAGTATCAAATACACCATATTATCACAACTTGCCATTTACCAATCAATTATAAAAATTAATAAATATTATACAACTTTGAGATAAAATTTAATTTTCAAAGAAACAAATTTTTGCATGAAGAATTAATATAGCTTGAGTTAATCAAATGTTTATTTTTATGTATTCAACAGATAAATCACTTTTATTAGATTTATTATAAAAATTATATGCAAAATATATAACTACCATCCATTTAATATTATCCCAAACCAGTCAAAATGTCATAAAAATAACATCTCCACAACTATTTGCATGTGTATAAAGTTACAACAAAATACCATTATGAACTTTATACAATCCTTAACACCACTGAAACTATATGTAATATACTTTCACAATAAACACCATATATTTTTATCTTGTAACCAATACAAAAATAAATGAGAATAAAAATTAAAAATGATATTTGAAAAAGGTTAACACCCAAAAAATTATAAAACCACAATCTGCATATATGGTCTTTCGAAAAATGTTGCACAAAATTATTTTATGTGATAGACCAACTGTAATATATTCAAGACTATGCACACATATAAAGTCATTCATTTCTATCGAGAATATTTTGGAAAATAAATACTAAAGGAAGCATGATATTAAGAGCATGTGAATCCATTTAAACATAATGTATATCAATAACAACATCTTTAATATAATCACACATGCATGGTTGAAGACTTAGAACACCAGTCTTTTGATTGGGTATAACATGCATGGTAGATTTGATGTAGAAACCTATTATTTTGGATACAAGCAAAATTCAATTCATATGATAAAAAAATGAAATAAATATTTCAAATGAAACCATTCATAAAAAAAATCATGCCACGGATCAAACCCATGCACAAAACCCATATCATCATTTTTATGAAAAAATCTAATCAACTTCTAGTTTTTTCATAGTTTTAAAGAATGTTTGCATGTAAAGAAAAATTTTTTATCATATGTCCAAATTCATCAAAAAATCATATCAATATCAAACTAACCATAAGAAAACATTTTCAAAGTGAATAATCTTCATGCAAAAAAATGATTTCCACCATGGTTTCCCTTACATGAATGCACTCTCCTTAACAAAAATCAACCAACCAAACTGATAGCATACCTGCCACCCAAAATATTTCACCCAATGAGACAATTTATAATTTGAAATTCCTCCATTTCACCTTTAGAAACTAAATTATTAGAGGGATACTTCCATAGTAAACTTGATTGAATGAAGCTCAAAAATTAAAACTTAAATCTTTATGTTAGAGTAACCTCCAAGGTGAGTAATGAATGTGGTTAGGGTATGTGTCCACTAAATTAATGGATATTGTATTCATCCAAAATAACTACCAAAAACCATTACCAAATCAAATACAATGTAACTTAACAAAATAGAAAAAACATTATCAAGTTTCCCACTTATCTATCCACTACCACCAACAACCAAAATGAGGCAAATACAACATTTAATAACTAGAACACTTGTAGAATCCAAATCTCAACTATATTCATGCCTTAACTTCAAAGGCTTTATTTAACCCTAAATTAAGATGGATCAATATAGCATAGGGTTAAGCATATATAAATTAATAAGCATAAGGGTGATAAATAAATCTATATTAGGCTAATTAATTTTCAAACTTAAATAAACAATATTTTAAAATATATAATATTGGGATATGCTAAAAAAATAAATTATAGTTATTGATTGATATTATGATAAATTAAAAACAATATTACTTAGTTGGTTTACTATGCACATGTAAATCCAGGATGAAACAGGCTAAAAGTGGACTAGATCAAGATCCAAGAATCATTAGATTCTATAAATTTACATTCTAGAGCCTTGAAAATTTGTGTTGGATCTAGACAGTTGCATTAATTCTATTGTCTAATTTGTACATAGGTGTTTGGTATGTAATATCATCTAGATTTAGGTGAAACCACCTAGAATCTTTTGGTTTTTTTGTCAACTTTACTTTGGTGTGTTTAGATCATACATAGGTTTTCAATCTATCAAATGATCAAACACTAGCTTCCTCACCCTTGAAGTGGTTATGATAAGAATGGGTTAGTGGTCACATGGTATTGATCAACCCCAAGGACCCCTCTATCAATGGGCACCACCTACATAGCCAATAATCTGAAGAGGGCCTTAGACTTGTGTAGTTCTCCTCTACATGTTGTTTTGTGTGTGTGTTAATCTACAATATTTGATAATCAAATACGTATAATGACATAACTTATAACTTGGCAAGTATGGCTCATGGAGTTCTCCTTTAGCAATTGAAACTTATATATGGGATATACCTATGACTAATATTGAAATAGGAAAGAATATGGAAGTTTTGCTCACTTGAATTCTTTATTGGGTACCTTTGGTAAGTTACTTTGTGAGTTATTATATATGTGCTACATGAGGAAATAATGAGGATTTTTATTATATATATCAATACCTTTTATAAATATTTCACATAAAATTACTTAGGCTTACCATAGAAATATCTTTCATTTTCCAATCTGATGACTTTAGGTCACTAGACACTTAGTTTGGCATATGACACTAGCATCGATGTAGGCATCTAATTAGGATGTAAGTGTTTAGGAAGCTAGAAAATAGGTACATCTCCAAAACTTACAAAATATGATAATAAGCGGTTTTATAACATTTTTACTAGTATAAAAGTCCTAGTCATCAAAATAACATATGGTCAAACTAAGAGAGAATAAATAGGCACAAGAGATAGCATATGTGAGCCTTTTGGTAGTAGGAAGGTCTTAGGAACTGAAAGATATAGCCATGAGAAGTAATTTCCAAGTATACAATACTCAGGTTCTATGTAATTAAAATTTAATGTTTACATTCCGCGCCCTGTCGCGCCTCCGCCCCCGCCCCCCCCTCCCCCTTAATCTATTAATTAAATTTATAATTTAAATGAAAAGGAATTCATACCTAGTTTTGTATAACACACCTTGTTTTTTCATGAGTCCCACTTGAGTGATTTGTTGGTGATTGACCTAAAACCAAGAGAATGTTATAGTATATAATTAGTTCATATAATATGAAATTGAAAAAATTAAAACTATTTTAAAGTAAAGAGAGAAAGGTTATGATTACACCTGTGTATCAATGCAACCATCTTGCTTTTTGGTAATTTGATTTGAAGATATGCTTTATTATGAAGCTTTGGATATAAGATTAGAACAATTGTAAATCCTAAAGGTGAAAATGTATATATAAATATTAGAGGTCAAATTACCCCCAACCTTGGAGGAAAGGTGAGTTTCCACTTGGAAGTAGAGATTATCTCAACCAAGAAACCCAATCATACCTATAACCTGGTGATCATGAGTGATCCAAACCAACTCACACTATAAAATTGGTATAGGTGGATGATTTGACCACTCCATCCCATAAACTTGGTAATATTGAGTGATTTAATAACTTCAACCTTACCAAAATTTAAATAACTAATATAATATATTGGCTCAATAATAATTCATAAAATTCCATCTTGGTGAAGGCTAAAGTTCATAAATAGTATTTAAAATCTGAAAGTTGAATTGATTTTACAATTTAAGGTGATATTTTTCATGGGATATTCACATCATATATGTCTCAAGATGAAACATGGGTATAATAATAGTACAAATGTATATAATGTTTCTACAAGTGTGTATCTAAATCATATAACTTTTTAATTTGTCCAATTTTGAAAAATTTCAAGTGTGGAAGACATGTTATCATGACATGCCCCCACTATAATATGAAATTATTGAGTATTGAATAAGTGTGGAAGCCTTGAATTTTTGGCATGCCCCCACTAAAATATAAAATTTAGGAGTAAAATACATGCCCTATGACATGCACCCATTGATATGCTCCCCTTTTGAGGTGAGTAAAAATAGAAATTGGTAGTCACATTACCTCAAAATGATAAGACAATTGTATAATATGTGAATGTATCATGTAACATATAGGAGTAACATGTATAGGTAGATGTATAAATGAGTTACATCATATGTGATCACATAAAATATTAAGATTCATGATGTGAATCATGGAAACATCTACATATTAGTTGTACAAGCTCATCAAGAAATCAAGCACACATATAAGAGCACTCAAAATTAAATCAAAAGGCAATGGTCTAAGGAGGCCTCACACAAGGGGCATGTTCAAATGTTGCATAATTGAATGGAAATGAGTTAGTAAAATGTCCATAAAACATAGAAATACATGTTCAAATGTCAATATACAACAAACTATGACATATTTAAATGTCACAATAGGTAAATATAGGCATGGAGGCCATAATCAATGGATCATATTCAAATGTTTGAACAAGAAATATAATATAAGATAAGACACTCAAGGAAGTGCATATATAAAAATCATGAAACATAAGAAAACAAAGTCAAAATTTCATATTATTCTCTAGATATATGTGCTATTGAAAAACATTAAGTACATAGCATATCGAGTACATTGCAAAAGATATAAGTATGGATAAAGGCATGTATAAGTATATAAGCTCAAACATGATAATTTAAAATGATCATATAATGATATAACATATATGTATCATTATCAAAGAAGTATATGCCTCCAATGTCCAAAGGATATGAGTATTGGGAATGCCCAACATTTGAAAGTGAATAGATCATGTGCATGGGTATGCTTGTATCACACTTGAAAGATGTGTATAAAATGTGTATATAGAGAAAGACGATATGCTATCCACCAACATAGAACTAATAACATAGATGCAAAAGAGCTGATAAAACATGTAACAACTTTAAATATGTTTGAATTTTTGAATATTTAATTTTTTTGATAGTTTTGTGTAATATTTGAACAGAAAAAATTTTCATGTGATCTCTAGATGAGGATCTATGAGGAGTGGTAAATGTATGACTCGTCTTGAAAAATATGTGTCATATGTGTGCATAGTAGAATCAGAAAGTATATCATGCTCTTTTGGTAGATTTTTACTTGAGATATTTGGTTTGCATTTATCAACATTTGGCTTCTCATTTTCTAGTGATGGACTCAATTGATAGGTACTAGGTCTTGTAGGTATGGATAGATTACATGGTATGTCACCAAGTGGATCATAACATAGTTTGTTAAAATATTCATCTAAAGATTGATTAAAGTCTATATGAGTAGTGAATTTGGCTTGATTTGAAGAAAGGGTTGTAGTTTCCTCCTTTGTAACCACATTTTGAACCTTAGATTTTTTAACTAACTCTTTCTTTTTGAATTATTTCACTATAAATCCTAGTTTAACTATTTGATGTGCCCATTGCTCTTTTTTTGACATTACCTTTTATATCTACGCTTTATTCTTTGACTTGTTCTCATTTTTAGGTTCTTGCTCATTTTCATTAGAATTGCTAATATAGCCCAAGCCTTGAGAGTCATTCTGACTAGATGTGGAAATATGATGAGTGATGCCATGGGAATGGTTTTCCAATCCTTGACCATGATAACCAGAGCTTTGTAAATATTTATTTATAAAACTAAATTGTTTGGAAAACTAAGTATCATTATTGAGAGGTAAATCTGTATCCTTTTCTAGATCTATTTTTTCTTTTTAAACCTTTCCTTTATTTAATTTTCATATTTACAATTTTTTTTTGCTATGAATTTTTATTTGGTAACCACATTCATTATTTTGGTACTTATGGATTAGGAGAGGTACTTATAATGTGAGTGGTGTTCTTGGTTGATGTATCAATTATATAATCACCACTACCTTTGTGACTCTATATTTTTAAATCTAATTCAAAACAATAATCTATATGATGCCCATGCATTCTATGATATGCATAGTATTATTTGGATCTCCTGATAAGATGTGGAGGAGGTAATTTGATCACTTTGTATTGAATCATTTTTCATAGGATTTAGATTGACCTCTTAGTGACCTTGGTATAATAATTGAATGATTATTTTTAGATGTGTTTTTTGGTAGTTTTGCATTTGGATAATAAACCTTGTTTGGCACAACATTGGTAGATGAAGATGCAAACACATGATTAACACTAGCATAATTTAGATTTTGCATGTATGTATTCCAATGATGTGAGACTTCAACTGAAAAAGTGATTTTGATTTTGTATTACTTCTATTAACTTTATTTTATTGATTTTTTAAATCTTTTATCACTTCATAAGTACAAACCCTGGGTACCTCATATTGAATATGTAGAAATATACCATCTAACTTACCCCTTGAAGGAGTGATAACATGGACTTGTTTAGAGGGATGGTAGTTATCAACCTCCTTAGGGTTGGGAGGAATAGGCTCCATATTATTGTAAAAATATTGATAAAGATAAATTTGAGTTTTATCTTTATTAGGATCATTCTATGGTTTTGTGGTTGTAAGATTCCTAACAATGTAGACAATACAAAAAGCAATGACTACAATGAGATATTGGAAGAGAAAATGTTCAACATACATAACCATATTTAAGTTAGGAAAAATAAACTCTAATTTATAAAGTTTGAATATTTTAAAAATAGAAATAGGAAAATAGGAAAAATCAGGAAATCCTAGGTCAAATGGGGTTTTGAGACCAAAGGTCAAGTTGACTATAATGTGCCAAATGAAGAGAAAGAAATATAAAGTGATTTATATGAGAAATTTGCAATATGAAATATGTTTTTAGCAAAAAAAACAAATGAGAAGAGTTTAAAAAATAAGGAAACAAAAGTATAGTGTACGACTTGTAGCTTTAAATTTACAAAAAATAATAAAATACTAAATTAGAAAAATTGTACAATATTTTTTTAAAAAAAGAGGTTTTTGTCTATATCAAAATAATTATGAAAAACCTCTAAGGAAATGGAAAATTTATTTATTATGAATCATAAATAGACTAAAAATGTGGAATGTTTCATAAGCAAAACCCTAGAATATTCTCAATAAGGACCCAGTAATTATGATATAATAGAAATTCATTTCAGAGATCTCAAAGAATTTTTAAAATAATTTTTTTTGGATGAATACCAAAAATTTATTGGAAAATAAGTACACCATTCACCTTATATGTCGACATTTACTAAGAATAATAAATTTAAAAAAATTGAAAAATTAGTATTGAATTTTAGTGAACAAAAAGAGGTTTTTAAGTATACCAACCTGAGTAGAAAATAACTCTAATTAATTTTTAATTAGATCCATTTTTAGTCTAAAATGTGCTAATCAAGGAATACAAAACTTACAAGTGTATGAACACGTAACTTGGCAACAAGAGGAGAGTAAAAATTTAATGTAGAGTTTAAAATCTTAAAAAAATCATAAGAAGCTAAAACCCTAAGATATTAGAAACCCTAGTTCATGCTAGATTCTCAAAGGAAGACTTAGAGGTCGAGTTAACCAAATGTTTAACCCTAAATTAAGATGGGTCAGTATATCATAAGGTTAAGAATGTATAAATAAATAATCAAAATGGTGATAAATAGATTTATAGTAGACCAATTAATTTTCAAAATAAAATAAATAATATTTTGAATTTATCATACTAAGATATGCTTAAAATTGAAAGTATGGCTATTGATTGATATTTTAATAAACTATAAATAATATTACTTAGCTATTTTATTATGTGCATGTAAATTTGAGCTAAAATTGGCTAGAAGTGGACTTGATCAAGATCCTAGAAGAGTCATCAAATTTTGAAAATTTTCATTTTCAAGTCTCAGACACTTGCATCAGATCTGGATGGTTGTGTTTATTCTATTATTTGATTTTCACATAGGTGTCTCATATATAATATGAAGTATATTTTGGTGTGACCACCTATAGCCTTCTAGGTTTTCTATTACCTTTACTTTAGTGTGTTTAGGTTGTGCACATAGGATCTCTCTCTTTGTCAAATAATCAAACCCTAACTTATTTACCCTTGAAATGATTATGTGATAGTGGTCACATAGTGTTGAGCTACCCTAAGGACATTTGTTAATGGGAATTTACTACATATCTAATACTCCAAATAGGGTCACAGGCGTATGTAATTATTTCCTATGTTTTGGCTTGTGTGTGTATCAAGATGCAATGTGTGATAAGCAAGTTCATAGAGTGACCTAGTTTGTAACTTGGAAAGTATAGCTCATGGAGTGATCCTTTAGTACTTTAGACCTATTTATGGGTTATCCCTATGATTGATATTGAAATATGAGATAATAGGGAAGCTTTTCTCACTTGAATTCTTGATTTTGTACCTTTGTTAAGTTGCCTTGTGAGTTTTTAGGTTTATGTTAGGTGAGGAATGAATGAGGGTTGATTTTGTATATATAGTAATCCCTTTTAGAAATATATAGTATAAAATCACTTAGTTTGACTATAAGGATATGTTTCATTGGAAAATTTCATGACTTTAGGGAATTGGACACTTATTTTGGCATAGGACACTAGCATCAATGTAGGCATTTACTTAGGATGCAAGTGTCTGGGAAGCTAGAAAATAGGGACATGTCCAAAAATTGTAGAGGATTATAATATTTAGTTTTATAGAATTTTGATCACTACTAAAGGCTTGGTCATCAAAGTAGCATATGGTTTGACTAAGAGACAAGCAATAGGCATAAGAGATATTAGATGCAAACCTTTCAAAAATAGGAAGATATTAAGAACTAAAAGGTATAACCATGAGCATAACTTTCCAAGTATACAATACTAAGGTGTTATATAATTCATATTTAGTGTCTATAGGTTTTATAAATAAATTATTTTAATAAATGCTCTCATTAATACATTTAATAAAACCTTGAATGCTAATATGGCCCTGTATGTAGAATAGAACCCTAGGCTTTAAATCAAATATATTCCAAATGAAAATTATGTCTTTTCCAATATATGCCAAATGATCACCTTCATATCAATAACCATTAAAATATTAGTATTTACATTAATTCAAATCAAAACCTTAGGTAACGAAATCCAATTAACAAGTGTTAATAATGTTACCAATGTTATCATTTGTTACCAATGCTGTCAATTGTAATCAATTTCTAAGTGAATTCAAATTGGTATGAATTTCCATGAAATTTACATCCATAGAAAACACAAAGCTTGCAATATTGAGAATCACCTATATAGTTCTATTCATGTTACCGATATTCGAGTTGTATAGATACAAGATAGAGTCATAACGCAATAACATCATCAAGTCATGAAAGGTGTATTATCTAAACCATTTATGAACAAGATACCAATTCAAATGAAACCAAACATCACTAATATAACTACACATTTTAATGTTTTAAGAATTCTTTGAAAATACAATCATTGTAATTCTAAATGCAAAAAAAGTTGCTTTGTGATAATTTGATCAAGACTTATGTTATACAAAATTCACTCAAAATGTTATGATTTTAAAATAAAAAAACATTTCCTCACATCACATAAAATTATATGCATGAAAAAATTATCAATTTGGCCCCCACTAATAGTTTTAAACTTTATGAGCCAAGTCATCATATGCAATAATGGAAAGTTTTTAAAAAATGGAGTATTGAAATTTATTATAATATGGGTATGTGCATGAAGTTTGTGGATAAGTCCATGGACATACCCAATAATGCGTGCACATTATTACATAACATGTACACATTATGACTTAGGATACTTGAGCCATAATGTTTGTATAAGGAACTTGTGTGTATTCTTTTAGAAATAGGAATGCATATGTGTGATAGGAATGTGTATGCATTAATATAATTAAAAGTAACACGTATGCATTACTTAAACATTAAAACAAAAAAAACTTGAATTTCTCACATCAATTTTGCTCCTTTGCATCACATTTTGTTCTTTAACATTCTGTTTTGACCTCAAGCTTTTTTATTTGCCCTCCAACTCACATGAAAATTGTTACTTTTGCTCCTATATTCATGAGATCGATGATGCCTCCATGAAGAAGAGGTAAGTTTTATAGATTAAATCATTTTTTTTTAATGTTTTATATATTTTGATTTGTAATTTTTCTCTAACAATTCAACATGATCCACCTAACCCTCCACCTAATCCTCTACCTAACCCTCTGCCCAACCCTCCTAACCTTCCTAACCCTCATATAGTTCCACTAGATGAACCAGGCAATCAGGAGGATATAGATGCTCACATAGTGGAGAATAAAATTGAAATTGAGTAGATAATTAGGAGAATGAGAAATCCCAATTCCATGAACACCCACCACACCTATTTGGCCAATACCCTAAAGTAGGTATTAGGTCAAGTTGACTTGATAACAAGTTAAATTGATAGATGGAGATCATATAGGGATAGTTGTAGGGATTACTATGCTGATAAATTATCAGCATATGAGGTGAAGAAGAAAAAAACAACAAAATAACAAATTTGTGCCTTATTTATCAACCCAGCCACCAATGCACCATTTCTTGTAATGACCAAACATTTCCCAATCCATAAATACAAAAACAATTTGATTAAAGCCAATTTTTGGGAGTGATGGTGGATGGTGTTTGACTATCAACCTTGTAATAACTATGAGTTCCCTTTGTAATTTTTGAGGAAACTCTATTTTGAGTTTGTCCTCAATGAAATTCCAAACTATTTTGACTATGGTGAGTTTGAGGGCTAAGGGAAAGGCTTTATATAGGATTTACTAGGTGTAAATTATGCACCTAATCATCCTTCAAGGATCCCTACCCAAAATCCACTTCATTTAAATATTCCCTTTATGGTGAAGGAAATTTTGGAGATATACATTTTCATTGTGCTTTGTGTGTTTACTGATACACTCATTCATCATATGAGTAGGATTTAAAAGACATATGTTCAAGATACTCCACCTAGTGGCCGTACCCAACCCTACCCATGCAGATGTTATGGTTCTATATGCACTAGACCTTTAGACGATGATGGTGGCACTTCAAGGGGCTTAGAGAATATGGTATTGACTAATGAGTTATTGACACACACATGTGGTTTAGATAGGTTAAGACTCTCTACACATGTGAAATTATATCTTATATAAATCTCATGTTATATTTTTAAGTTATATTTGCAAATTAAAAAGGTAAAAATCAATTTACACATTTAATTTGAATAATATATATGTATTCTTATTATGTTTTAGGAGGAGACGTTGGCTTTGACAACGTAATTTAAATTTACTGAGCTAGGTATTGGGCTACCCCTATTACATCTATCCATGTCAGTATGACACCACATACATTTATAGAGGTAAAATTTCAAATGAATATTATATACTCTAGATGTACATTCATACACCTTAATTGCATCATTGGTAGATTTTGTGTAAGAAAATATAAAATACCTAATATAATTTTGTTGGACTTTTTATAGTTTGATGTATTAACATAGATTGGCATAGTGTTAGAAACTCATCCTCCATCTCAAATTTTTTCTTTTATTTTGACTTTCAAACTATGTTTTCAATAGCCAAAATAATGAGTTGAACATTTGCTTGATATCCCATTATATGTAGTTCCCATAGTGGGTTAATCCCAATCATTAGGATTGGATATATATATATATATATATATATATATATATATATATATATATATATATATATTATACCAAACAAATTTTATCAAATGAATTCTACACACACACACACACACACAATTCATTTGATAAAAGTTGTTTGGTATAATATATTTTTATCAATTTCCCAATTGAGCATAACATGTCTTCATCAATATGCACACCACTCCTTTCTTTTAAATACTAGCCTCATATCCATCCACTTGATTCCTTGTTATCCTAATCACATATAATGATTTAATCTCTATGATCGATGTCCAAAATGGTCAAGCTAGCAATTCAATTGCCATCAATTCCAACCAAGTGTAAAAATTTCATCTCTATCTATGGAGTTATAAATTTAGATGGCATAACATATTGATCCCATTGTACCTAGTCAATTCCAATTTCCAACCAAACTCTAAATATTTGCTTATATAGAGAGGCATGTCAATCTAACTTGAAGATAAACCCTTAATCTTGATGGGGAATAGTGGGTTGATCCTATACCCCTATTTGTCTCATTCCTAGAATATTCATAATATTTATATTTAATTAGAATTCAATTGATCTCACTTTACCAATGTTATTGATTCTTGTGTTTCATAGGTTCTCAATAAAATATAGTCAGTTTGGATTGATAGGGACTCAATCCCAATTGGGGATAGTTATTTGATCCCATTTGATAAGAGATAGTATGCCCCTCTCTATTGGTAGATACACACACACACACACACACACATATATTAGGCCATTATATCTCATTGGTTTGTTGGGAGAGCATCAACTATAAACTATAGCCTATATGAATATGGCATAAGCCTTGTGATAATATAAAAATAGGGGACCTCAACACCATATAGATAGATGTGGTTGAGTAGTTTGTAACCACCACCTACTTAGGGGTCCTAAAGATGTACTATATCTAGTTTGGGGAGAGGGCCTAACTATATCCATGCACTTTCATCACTCGCGTGACATGACAAATCTATAAGACTATAACACCTTTTATCAAGAAAGACCCCCTAAAATGAATATCAAGTGTCGATAAGACTAGAGTACCCTTTGTTGACCTCAACCTACTTACATTGTATACATATAGATGTTACCTTGTAAAAATTGAGGGAAATATAAAGATAGATAGTCGACCTAATATCACCTATAGGGTAACCAAAATCACACACTTGTAAAAAAAAGTATCTACTCACTCTTATATCTACAATATTCAATTATATTTTCTATATGTTTCTTTATATTTTGATGAGACCTATTTAATAAGGTTCTAGACACTCTTAAAATGATTGTATATATTTCCCCCATAAAATAAACCTATCACTCTAAGTGTCTTAACTTGATTAAAACTTAGTTTATAAACTTCTCAATAAACACCTATATAGGTTACTTGTCCTGTCACAATGACTATTTTTAAAGGCTTTTTGATCACACCAATACTCAGTTGGACTAAAAATTAATGAATCTATGTAAGTAAAGTATTCAAGGTGTTAACATGATCAAAATTTCAAAACAAATCAACTTAGACACCATAACTCATCAGATTGTCCTAAACTATACCAAGTCACTACCTTAAGACAATTAGGCTTAATGACCTTACTCAGGTCAACATCTGAAATACACCTCAACAAAGCTATACAAGCATCAAAACTAGTGTATATAGGTGTATCAAGGATGTTTCAACACAAAAATTGCATTCAATGAATCAATTTTACAAAATTCACTCATAAATCCTCCCTCGTTGTCTTGTCATTTTCCCTCATGAAACTAACATTTCTTGTATTCAATGTGGTGTTAAAAGTCACATGTTGCACATATCCACTTGTCACATTCATGCTTCATGTGACCTCATTAGATTTTTTCATAGCTTATGTAAGACTAAGTTTTTTATCAACTTGTTTAATCAATGATTTGCCCAAGTTATTAATTATTAGGTTGTTTATTTAGCTGATGACTAGGGTGGACACTCCTCCATCATTGTGAGTTGAGACAGAATCAAGCATTATTATGAAAATGTCATCTACATAGGCACTCATCAAGGTATGTATATTGACTTATAATTTTTAATTATAAATTAGTACTTTTGTTTTGATTATTTTACTATATACTTGGGAAAATATAACTTATATGCATGAATGTATTGTGTATTTAGGGTTATCATATGAAATTTGATAGTCCAATTCAGATAACTACTATGGTAGATCCTCATGTTTCTTCATCATTTGACATGCCTATTCATGCAGGTTAACTAGGCACTGACCCAATTGAGCATTAATGGAAAATTGAGAAGGACCATGAGATTGTCGTAAGTGCATGTTTAAATGATTTTTTTAATAGGTTAAAATGAGTTTATTAAACTTGATTTCATGTATACGTGTTAATTTTATAATAATTTTTATATTTGAACAAGTTCTACTATAAGTGAGCTATGAGCATAGTACCCATAGTCAAACCTTGGATCAATCCAAGGCATTCAAGATATCTCCATCTACAAGTAGGCCATCCCAGGGAGAGTCTTATTCAAAGAAGGCAAAGAGAGGGAGACTATTTGATGATTAGGATGTTGTATATGATGTACTTTTTTATATACCTATATGGCAATGTATAAATTTTTAGCATTGTACATACATATATGATGTATTCACCTGACATTAGATACTATGTTGTTATACATGATGTAATTTTTTGTATGCCTATAAGGAAATGTATGTATTATTGACATTGTATGCCTATATATGGCATTCATACATGGCATTCTTATTTTTTACATGAATATTTAAGAAAACCAATGAAGTAAATCTTGTTTTAATCACTTATGTTTAGATTATTATGAATGATTGTTTTTAAATTATTCTTAAGGATTACAAATGTTATGATATTGAGAACAATTTGTTAGGATAATGTTGTGAATCAGATTGGTATGATAGAGCCTACAGTTAGAAATATGGACATTTCTTGTTCTTAAGAAGCTTTGTTTCTATAAGAATGCAAATGAAATAATAATTAATGGGTGTTAAACCTATATTTTAATTATTTGAATCCTATATTGTTGATTGAATCAGTCTTAGGTTGGTATTTTTTAGACACCTAGTCACTTATCTCGATTCTGAGTCTTATGCATGGTATTTTAATAATGAATTTGAATTATGTTTGTATGTTGATGCATAGGTATGGATGATAATTTTATAAAAACATCAGTATCTATTTCTAAACCCAATTGATCACATTCACTTGATATGGTTTGATTTGAATCTTCTTTCACAAGCTAGCTCCTCTTTTGACTCTTTGGGATTAATAACATCTTACACTTACTAATTAGTACTTATTATTTGTAATATTATTATCACCTCTTGATGGAATTTAACTCTATCCATACATTCACAACTTGTCCTTTACCTCATTCCATTCATCTCATTCACAAACTTCCTCTCAATCTCTTTCTAATTTCTTACTAGGCACCTTACTTGGGTCTCAAGGACCAATTCTTGGTCTATGTTTCAAGATCTCAACCTATTGTCACATATCATCTTTGATGATCATAAAATACCTGGTATAACCCCCTTCAAGTACTCAAACAATCTTTGAATCTCAATCCACACCTTATGACACAATTCTCTCTCAAGGCTTGTAGCCTTTTTTACTATATTTTACCTTGTACAGAAAAGTTATGATTGATCAAGAGATTATAATGGAATTTATAATTAAAATCTTTCCTTTTCTATGTCTATGCCAAATTTCATATCCCAAATTCACCTCTAACTATCACTTCTTTCATTAGCTTACCTTCATTTAGGCCTAATTAGCCCTATTCCAAACCCTTAGCCCTAGAATCCATACACAACCATAAAATCTCAAGTTGAAACATTTTGATTCACCTTGTGAATTTATAGGGGATACATATTGAAAAGTTTCATTAAATTTCCATGGTTAAATCTCTTAAAAATGCCCTTTGTTCAGGTGGTCTAGCTTGATTTCTATTAGATTGTGCATTTCTTTATAGATTGTGCAAGGTATATTTTAACTATGTCACTTCAAGGGCATTCCAAAATTCACTAAGGTAATCATAAAACATTTATACACTTTATAATTTTACTAAAAATCAATATCATCATAGTCTCTTATCCTTTTGATCTTTCAAAATGCTTACAACTCACCAATTGACTACAAACAGGGGTCTTGATTAGATAGGCCTGTGTTTTATATCATGAAATGATTATTGTCATAGATGTTCACTAAATTTTGAGGATTATTATATACATTTTAACCCTCTTATTCCCTATCAATTCTCATTAAATCAAACCTTATCTCTTGCCTTCACACCTTTTTTATCTTCCTTAACACCCTACAAATAGGATTAGAATGCATATATAGGGTTTTATTGTTCAAGGGATTGTGTAATATAGTTTTAAATATATATATATATATATATATATATATACATATATATATATATATATACATATATATATATATATATACATATATATATATATATACATATATATATATATATATACATATATATATATATATACATATATATATATATACACACACATATATATATATATAGATACATATATATGTATATATATATATACATATATATATATATATATACACACACACACATATATATATATACACATGTATATATATATATATATATATATATATATATATATATATAATATCTTATTATATGAATTATTTACCAATCACTAATCATTCTACCTACATCACCTTTTAAACAACACAATGTTCCACAGATACAAAGACTTCAAACCAAAGACCTTATTCGATTCACCTTCCTTGTCATAAGATGATACAAAGGGAACCAACTTGTGAAATAGGGTAAAAACCAATTTATCTTTCTTTGAGTTTCATATATAATCATAATAGATATATGTAAATGTTAACCACATAATAAATCAATTCCCTTATTGATTTCTAAAGAGATTTAGACTTAAGTTTCCAAATTCTATTTTTAGGCTTATGCACCTAATTGACTCTCAATAGGTAAAAATCATAATTTTACTCTTAAAAAATATAAGACATACTTTATCAAGGTATTTAAAACATAATAAAGGTTATCCAATCCTTTTACCAAGCTATAACATTCACAAGTAATGAAAACTCACCTTTGAACTTTTGAAGCATTCTCTAAAAATGAGCATCTATAGGCAGGTGAAAACATATAAGAGTTATTGGAAACATATAGGATTATATGAGTTTAAAACAAAATTTTTACATGTTATTTACCTGATTCAACCTATATTCTTCCCTTCAAATGATAAAAAATCCAACTTTGCTCTTTATGCCTTTGAGATTGCATGTGGGGTTTTGAGCTTGCCTTTGGGGTTTGCATGGAGTTCAAAGTGTGAAAAATATTTAAAGGTATTTTATAGAATTAAAACCATCCTATTATTATTTTAAAACACTTTCATAATCTTTTAATCCATTTTTATACCTTAAACCTCCAAGAAACATGTCTGCACCAATGATGACCGTCATGAGACATGAAGGGGAATGTGTATAAATAGTGGGAACTCAAAATTGTCACATTACATTAATAATATTATTTATAGTTATATCAGGTCATGAGTATAAATAATACCAATTTTAAAAGCTTTTGGATGCATATTTTGGCTTATGGACCTTTTTTTTATCAAACTTTACCTTGAGATGCCTACTTGCTTCCTACATGCCTAAACTTGTCTTTCTTTAAACATTTGCTTTAAAAATTTAATGTAATAAATTAAATAGGTAAAATTATGTTTAAAAAATATTATTATACAATTTTAAGACCTCTCTAAGGCTTAAACTCCTCATTTTCACTCAAAACTGACAAAAGCTTTGTTTGTTCTCCAATGGTTGACAACTGACTGCAAGAGGTCTATGTAAGAACCATGAGTATTTTAACATTATTTAGGACATTTATGATTTAATTAAATGATTTTATTTGTCATTTATACCATTTTTACCAAATTCAGTGCTTTGACTTGACCTGTAGATGCCCTAATGGCCAATTCCTCCAAGGTAGTCTCTAATATTGACCATGATTACACATGGGGTTGACTATGATAAAATATTGAATTGTTACCCTTATAAAATAAACCTAAAAAATATTTTTTATAGTTATATTAGGTAATAATTAGTCTCTCCACCAAATTTTGTGATTAGATCATGCATATTTTGGCTTCTAGGCCCATTTTGCCTAAAGCTAGTGACATGTTGCCTGTTTGGTCAAGTTTCAAAACTTTGCTTCCTTCCCTTTTTACTTGGTTTGAGATATAAAAACGTGAATGTGATTTTAATATTACATTAACCTCCTTAAAATTATTCCACCTTTCATTGGTTTACCTTTACCCTTATGCAACCCTTCAGTATGTCTTCACATCTTCCTTAACTTCTCTTGCTTGTCAACTTTCTCACTCTTGGCTTATTAAATAATTAATATCTCCCCTTAAGTTATGAATGGATATTAACCATCCAATCACATCATACCATTCATCTTCAATACATAATATTTTAAGCTATCTCACACTAGCTTCTAATAGGCCTCAATGACCAAATATCTTCATGCTTGAACCAGGTCTCCTATAGGCATTCTTCATCTAGGATAACCTTTGTATCTTATAAGAACTTATCAATATAATTTAAATATATTATGACACTTACATTAATTTTCAAAATCATGCCATTCATTCCATTCCCAACTTCCTCTCTTTCTTTCACTAACTTCTTGTTAGGCTATTCTCTTAGGTCTCAAATACCAAATATTGGTATAGGTCTTAATGGATCAATATTTTATCTTGGTTGGTCTTAGTTGACCCTATAATATTTGTATTAACCTCTTATAACTACTCAAACACACTT
The DNA here is from genome assembly GCA_037957365.1 of Torreya grandis. Lineage (NCBI taxonomy): Eukaryota > Viridiplantae > Streptophyta > Pinopsida > Cupressales > Taxaceae > Torreya > Torreya grandis. The sequence continues at coordinate 729,058 of JARHVA010003605.1, read as the reverse complement.
CAACCTTCAATTCCACATATAAGGATCATAAGGACACTTTTAGGCTTGTAACCTTTTTTGTGCATTTCCTCTTTGTTTGGTCAAACTAGGCACTATTTTCAAGATGTAATCACATTTATAGCCACCCTCTATATACTTATAGGTGTGTTTGTCAAGTTTCATGCCATAAAGCCACACTGAAAGCACACTTCCTTTGTAACCCTTCTCTCCATTAGTCCTAATTAACCCTTAAGCACATCCATAGGTCTAAAAACCATATTATATGGCACCCTTTCAATCTAAAACCTCTTGATTCACATTTCTCATATATAACTAGGTATGACTACAAATTTTTAGCATTTTTCCATGGTTAAAACTCCCTAAAACATCAAAACCCTAATCTAGGGTTTCTCTTCCTCTGTATAGGCTTAAGAGCTTATATAATTCCATTTCTTGAGTTTAACAAGGTTTAAAAGGACCTAAATGCCACATTTAGATATTTTTTTACCCCCTTTGTCTATCCAACTCATTTATAATTCTTGTTCAATCCATCCAATACCTAAACACAACAAAATGCAATGGATTATATACATTTTTGGTTGATTATATAGGGTTTTAAGGGACTATGTAATTTCAATAAATTTTATGCCTCACCTAGGTCATTATTATGATTGATATCCTCATATTTGTGTCTATATTTCACCAACATACCAACCCATCCTGTAATTAGATCCACACATCCCTTCACTAGACAATATATGAATGAAAATAGGGGTTTTAATGTACCTACAAGATTTAAATAGTTTGATAACAATTACTAACCATTATAAGATTTCAAAATCTATTCTCTTGATCCATAAACATTTCCCCATGCTCATATTCTACTAAATCAATGACCAACCACATGGTCTCAAATTAAATCTCCATTACCTATAGGCATGCAATTTAGCCTAATTAGGCCTTGAGGGCCTAATAGGCTCCTTAAATGATTAGTAGCCTCTTGAAGTATTTTTGACCCTTGGAACACTTTTACAAGATTCAAACAAACATTTCAAAGGTCTTGAAATCTAATTCCAATGGCACTAACTTCTAGCCATGTGTATATGGTTCACTTGGACTATTAGGCCTATTAGATCTTTTTAGATTTTTAATGGCCTCTAACTAGAAAAATGACACTGCCAACACATTCAAAGGGGTAAATAATGTTTAGGAATAGGTTCTTGACCTACCATATGTCTCAATAGACAAACCCACCACTCATTTTGGGCTCAAGAATGCCCTTCCCAATACAAGAAAGATGTTGATTTTTAGCCTAACTTTAGGCATGCATAAAACCAAAACTATAAGTCATATGGAGAATCTTAAGATCCATTTTGTGCATGGAAGATCCCTCTAATTTTAACTTGAATATAGTCTGAATTAAATCTAAGAGTAATCCATGGTAGAAGTTGTAGTAATGGGTCCTAAAATGTAACTTTTTGGTATTGAAGAGACAACTTGTTGACCTCTAACTAGCATTTTTGCATCCAAAATCCACAAGTGAAAATACATAACTTGGATCACGTCTAAATAGGCAAATTACACATGCTCTAATGATCATGACATCTAATTATACCTGTAAGTGCATTTTCACTACTTTTCAGGAGCACAAAACCACTAACAACAAATGTTGTCAAAGTTAAAGCTACGGTCTGATAACTCCATTTTGGTGCTTATTGCTTGAAAAATAGCACTGCCAACACATCTTGAGGGGTGAATAACATCCAGGACCATGTTTTTAGCCTCTTATTTGGCTCGGTCAACAAAATCACCACCCATTCTAGGCTCAAAAATGCCCTTACCAATACAAGAAATATGCTGATTTTTAGCCTAACTTTAGGCATGTATAAAACCAAAAATATAAGTCATATGGACAAATCATAAGATCCATCCTATGCATGGTAAATCCCTCTAATTACACACTAAATCTAGTCTAAATCAACTCTAAGAGTAGTCCATGGTACAAGTTGAAATAATGGGTTCTAAAATTCAACTTTTTGGCAATGAAGAGACAACCTATTGATCCAACTAGCATTTTGCCTTTACGACCTGCAGGTACAAATCCATCACTTGGAGCACATCTATATAGGCAAATTACACATGCTCCAATGACTGATACATCCAATTTCACCTGCAATTGCATTTTCACTACTGTTCAGGGTTGCCATGCCAATGAAAATATGTAAATCAATGAAAAGTGTGTTTGTTTTATGTGTAACATTGGTATGTAATGCCATTTGAGGTAATTTTAATGCATTTGGTTTAGCTAAAATCCATTTAGAATGTTCTAAACAAGGATGTTTATGTGTTTGTAAGGTTACAAGGAGAAATAGACTTGTCATGAATAATTGTTCGGGAGCATGGATACACCAAGTACTTTTATTAAGCTTCTCATAGCTTCAAGATTATGAAATTATTTACTAACGGTGCCAACCACATGAAGGTCAAAGCTTATTTGGCACCATTATCCTAGAAAAAAATGTTAGTAAGTAATTAAAGATGAAATTTATGCATGTACTACCTAAAAAATCAAAAACATTTGGTAAAATTGATTACATCTACATTTTACAAGTCAACATACCTACGCATTTCAATCCACCGAACCACTTGGATCTACTCTAATCTTGGTAGTATCAATAATATCTTCATGTTTTGACTCATGAACTTTGCATAGATTCTTTTTTCTTGGCCTCCCATGATATTTTTGCAATTGAATATTCATTACAAGAACCAAATTTAAATAGTGCAGTATCTTCTTGTGTGTTTCAAAGTCTTCAAACAACTATACATTTGAATTTTTTATAGGATATCATCGAAGCCAAGTTCTAGTGACTACCAAAGACCCATTGCGATAATCATTATTTTCTCCATGTATAACCAAGGAATTTAATTTATTCTTCCATCTACATACTGACATAAGTAGTAATTTGTTCCCTCTTCATTGTCCTCATGTAAAATAACTATAAAAACATGGCATGCATCATAAAAAACAATTTTTAATGTCACTATGAAGATAATGAGAATAAATAGTACATAAAGATTAATCTTCAACCTAGTTGCACTAGGTCAAATATATCATCAAATTTATGTGACGATGTCATATCTATAAGTTGCAATGTTGGTGGAACATGATATGTGTTGATTGGAATCAGAGGTCTGGAAATCCAGTCATCCACCCACTCTTATGACTCACACTCATTCCAAATAGATTTCATACATGTAGAATCAAAAGCATGCCAAGTGTCACGTATGAATAGTCTAAGAACCTACATTTGAGATATGAAATTGTTAGGGTGTGGAGCTAAAAGCTTCAACTTGTTGCAGACACGAGGAAATAGGAGGTTGTTGAAGATCCAGAAGTACCGACATCGGCAGCATGATCGACGTCAGTCATTACCAGTGCAGAAGGCAACCGGCGTCGGCAGGAAGTCAGCCGACGTCAACAGCACCAGGCAAGCAGGGACCGGCGTTGGTCACCTGTGCATTCTAGAATTGCTGTTGATGAACAGTCAGTTAAGTGAAGCGAGTGTTTGCATGTTTAGGGACTAATTATAGTCATGAGATGTATGTCTAATTATTGTAATTAGAGTTCTATTTTTGTATGCATGGGATTCTATTTAAAGACCCATGAGACATGTATTGTAATTATCAAGAAGGCAAGTAAAGCATTGAAGCAAGGTCAAGGTGATCTACAGGTGTAAGGTCAAGGAGATCAGCTGAAGCATTTAAGGAGGGGATAACAACCCAGGTTGTTGAGTTGGGTTTGGTTGAGCAAGAGAGAGAGGGAAGAAGGTCTTGAGGTGTGGCAAGCCTTTGAGGTGGAGGAAGAAGTGGCATCTTCCTTATTGTATTTTCTTCTAGTAGTATTTAATACAAGAGTGTGTATTGTCTCTCAAATTATTTGTTGTCTCAAGTTTTTAGTTACTTAATCATTCTGGTATAATTCTATGTTTAATTGCTTATAAGAAAGTAATCAATTGTGCTTCCGTTGGATAAGGGGTTCCTAACAGTTGGTATCAGAGCTACGGTTTGCAGGGAGCAGGTTATTGTTTTTTTATTACAGGTCATTCACAGGCTTTTCTGATTGAGTGGGAGTTCAGCAATGGCAGAAGAAAGTAAGCTACGAATGGAGAAGTTTAACGGCAAGAATTATCAACATTGGAGGATGCAGATAGAGGATTATCTATATCAGAAGGATTTGTACTTACCGTTGGGTGGGGTTGCATGCAAGCCTACAGATATGAAGAATGAATAATGGAGTGTTCTTGATCAGAAGGCTCTCATTTCCATAAGGTTGAGCCTTGCATCATCTGTGATTTTCAACTTATCACAGTGTAAGACAACAGAAGAGTTGATAAAATCTTTGGCAAATTTATATGAAAAGCCCTCAGCGTCAAATAAGGTATTTCTTATGAAACAATTATTTACTTTGCAAATGCAAGAAGGTGGATTGGTATATACTCATCTTAGTGATTTCCATGGTTTGGTAAACCAGTTAGCTTCAGTCAATATTTTTTTTGATGATGAAGTAAAGGCTCTCTTGATATTATGCTCTTTACCTAAAAGTTGGGATAGTTTGGTTATGGCAGTAAGTAATTTTGCATCTGCTTCTAAAATCTTAAAATTTGATGATGTTGTGAGTGTGATCTTGAATGAATAAATACGTAGGAAAAGCACAGGTGAATCATCAAGGAATGCTCTAAGTGCAGAAAGTAGGGGAAGGCAAAGAGAGAAAGTAGAGCAAGGGAAATCAAGGTCGGGAAGGAGATCTGAATCCAAAGGTATTACTTGCTAGTTTTGTGGAAAGAAAGGACACACAAAGGAGTGGTGGTTGAGAGATAAAGAAAATCAACATGAAGGTAAAGAAGAAGCAAAAGATGCAAATATTATGGTACAGGATGCTCTCATACTTTCTTTGGATAGTCAGGTAGGATCATGGATTTTAGATTCTGGTTCTTCTTTTCATGCATCCCCAAACAGAGATTTGTTCCATGAGTATGAACAGGGAGACTTTGGAGTGCTTTATTTAGGGGATGGTACGCCTTGTCAAATAGTTGGAAAAGGGAAAGTGCAGCTGAAATTGTAGATGGACAACACATGGGTGTTGAAGGAGGTCATGCATGTCCCAGTTTTGAAGCATAGTTTGGTTTCTGTAGGAAGGTTGGGTGATGAGGGATGCATAATAACCCTCATAGCAAATTCTTGGAAGGTTACCAAGGGTGCACTTGTTCTAGAAAGAGGTAAGAAAGTAGGTACTCTTTATCTATCTACTTGTATTACTGATTCTACTTCTGGTTTATCTACTTCAGCTGTAGATTCAAAGATGTGGCTTAATAGGCTGGGTCACATGAATAAGAAGGGAATGGATGTTTGTGATTCAAAAGGTATGTGTTCAAATTCAGAAAGCATAGATAGAGTTCATTGCAGGAAAAGGAAATTTGATGCTTTTGATAGGAACAAAGAAGCCTTGGTGTTTACGGAGGAGATGATGGACAGAGATCAGTCACAGGGGCTGAATAATTCTGAGCAGGGCAGTATGGATAGGGTTATGATCCAAGATGAGCTCGTGGATAAAGAAATCATCACTTACAGGAAAACACAGGTACCGACGTCAGTGCTCCCATGGCACCGACATCGGCCAGACAGGAACCGACATCGGTCATGTGTAGACCAGCAGGGTCGGTAGAGTCGACAGGAGAAGACCGACGTCGGTTAGGCAGGAACCGACGTCGACAGGGGGGACATCGACGTTGGCCAGGGGTAACGACGTCGGCAGTCAGGGTCAGTGTAGGGAACCAACATCGGTCGAGAGTAGACTGGGAGATGGCTGAGATCGGTCACTAGAACGGATGTTGGGTGGACAACAAGCTGTCAAGGAGTCTCAAATGCCCATATAGAGGTCAAAAAGGGTAAGTGAACCTCATATTCGTTGTTTGCCTTCTTTATATTGCTTATTGATAGTTAAGAACTAGGAAGATGGAAGAAGCAATGCAGGTAGAGTCCAGAAATAGTGGGAGCTTGGCATGGATGAGGAGTGTGAGTCCTTGGAGTAGAACCAAACATGTATTTGTTGGTAAAGTTGTCAGCTGGAAGAAAGCACTGGATAGAGGGATGGATTTCATAGTTAGAGAAGAGAGTGGATGGACACGTGAGACAGAAGGATATGGTGTATGGTCTTGATTAGGTTGCAGAGCAATGGAGGTTTGACCATTGTATTTTATCTTTACCAGGTTGGATAATATTAGCTACATTATCTTAAAACTGTATTGTGTTGCTTGTTGCAGGGTTTCATATACAGGGAGTTTTTTGAGCTAAGGGTAGAGTTGGTTCAGAAGTATGTCATGAATAATTTGGGTGCAACAAAATTCTTTTGGCATAAGTGACAGGTATAGCATCACAGGTTTTGTGGTGGTTGGTCTTCAAGAGTGACTTTAAAGAGGGATACAGAGCCAAGGGAACAAAGTAGATGGTGTATAGGGATAGGTACAATTGCAGCTATTTATCTCCAAGTGGGAGATTGTTAGGGTGTGGAGCTAAAAGATTCAACTTGTTGTAGACACGAGGAAACAAGAGGTTGCTAAAGATCCAGAAGTACTGGCATCAGCAGCATGACTGACGTCGGTCATTACTAGTATAGAAGGCAACTGGCGTCTGTAGGAAGTCGGCCGACGTCGGCAGCACCAGGCAAGCAGGGACCGGTGTCAGTCGCCTGTGCGTTCCAAAACTACTGTTGATGAACAATCAGTTAAGTGAAGCGAGTGTTTGCATGTTTAGGGACTAATTATAGTCACGAGCTGCATGTCTAATTATTGCAATTAGAGTTCTATTTTTGTATGCATGGGATTCTATTTAAATACCCATGAGGCATGTATTGTAATTATCAAGAAGGCAAGTAAAGCATTGAAGCATTGAAGCAAGGTCAAGGAGATCTATAGGTGTAAGGTCAAGGAGATCAGCTGAAGCATTCAAGGAGGGGATAACAACTCAGGTTGTTGAGTTGGGTTTGGTTGAGCAAGAGAGAGAGGGAAGAAGGTCTTGAGGTGTGGCAAGCCTTTGAGGTGGAGGAAGAAGTGGCATCTTCCTTATTGTATTTTCTTCTAGTAGTATTTAATACAAGAGTGTGTATTGTCTCTCAAATTCTTTGATGTCTCAAGTTTCTAGTTACTTAATCATTCTAGTATAATTCCATGTTTAATTGCTTATAAGAAAGTAATCAATTGTGCTTCCGTTGGATAAGGGGTTCCTAACAGTTCTAAGAACCTACATTTGAGATATGAAATGAGTGGAGCTCACTTGAACCTATTAGAGTCATACAATCCTCATAGTTTTCTAAGTCTTTTTCTTCCATTAAATAAAAATATCTACAAATAGTAGAATTTGCTCAAGCATCATGACATGTGTTCTTGTTACACCATTCAACCATAGTTTTTGCATCAATCAAATTAGCAACATGGTCAAATTTTAACTCCTCCCTTGCAACAACTCTTTTTACACATGATCCAACACTATCATGTTCCCCTTTTCCATGGCCAACCTTAGTGAAACTCTAAATATGTTCTACACCAGTGGTGACATACATCCTACTCAACTAATAAAACATTCATGCATTATTTAATTGTAATGTGCAATTGTCTAACCAAATATAATGTTATTTGAAAGTAATGCTCCTCTAAGTCAATTGTCTAGAGAAATTATCCAAACAACCTTGCACATACTATGTACAATGTGATCGGTCATCACTAATTTAGAAATGGTACTCCCTTAATATTTTTTGATCTTCTTCTATACTATTAGGTTCTTTCATGAATGTTATATGCACGAATATGGTAACTTGTGTTGAGTTGTAATACTGTGATAAAACTTCCATTTATTGTTTGAATGTGCAATTTCTAGCTAAGTCAACTAAAAAAATAATAGAATCAAGTAGAAATGTGTCCTTGATTAGCTTGAAATGTTTATCCAACCATTTATCCCTATTTGTGTGCCTTGCATACTCATAAATAATTTTCTCCATGAATTTGACCATAAATTCTGAAATAGGTTTCTCTTTCATAACAAGCTCACACCTTTTAGATTATTTGCCATATTTAACTTGATAAGTCACAAATTTATTATTGCTTAAACCAACTAATTCCTATCTAATTACACTTGTACACTCCTCATGGATACATTTTTTTAATTTTGGCAATCCATTGTAAATTTGTAATCTCCATCGAAACATGCTTTCTTATAAAAGAACTATCCATCTGGCTTTTCAAAAAGAAAATTGGAATAAATGCCTTGGCTAATTTTATAAAAAATTCTATGCCACACTCCTAAAAAATGTTTTTAGTATGTAAAGTATAGCAAATATGGTGAAAAACATCATCTATTGCCTACAACAAGTGGTGCATGTGTGATTTATTTTTACATAAAAAGGTCTAGCCAACTCAAAAAATCTTTGACTAATAGAAATTTGTGGATGTTTTTCCAAAAACTAAGAGTACAATTATGTTTCATTCATATCTAATAAATGTTTTGGATGTGGTTCATAATTACAAGAACCAACTCTTCTTTTCACTACATCTCTTGTATTGGGAAAAACTCCTGTATTATCTTTCCAAAATTGTGCAAGTAAGTATTTCAAAGCATCAGCTATAGCCTTGTCCTCTCATGGAAGTCTACCATAGAATGACTAGAGCTCTTTTGTATTGGGTTCATTATCTTTCATGTATTGTAATTGCTTTCATTACTTTTTTTCTATGTATATCAAGTATTCAGCTTGTTTTTGAAATCAATCATTTTTTTCCCTATTTCAGCACTTATTGTATACGTTATCATTATACACCAGGAAACATTACAATCTGTTTTGTGTCATCTTAGGCCTACTATTTAATATGCATCATGTATATTTTCAATAATTTCATCATTTTCATCATCTATGTTAGATGTTCTTGGTCCTAATGTGTACATTGTAGGTCTCATCTTAACCAATTTCATCAACAAAACAAATAATTGACATCTTTGACTATCATACTCTAATCTATGAAAGAAACTATCCCAAATTTATTAAGCCAGTCTTCTTGACTGGTAGCTAAACATTTTGTTATGCACTGGTTTCAAAATATTATCATCAACTTCAATTAAGTACTTGTCTTTTCTACACACAAATCTTGGAGGTCTTGTTATTGGTGGAATCCATTTAGAGAGTGTTTCAAAATCATTATATGTTTCCATGAAATTTTATTCATTGTTTTTTTCTTTATTATATGTTTGCATGAAATTTTATTCATTGTAATTTCATCATTATTTATGTCGATTAAATTTTCTTCATTGTTTTTGGGTAAAGTATCATGCATAGGCTCTTCATCAACAAATTCATTATTAAATTCCTTATTGTCAATTGCCTCATCATCTAAGTCATTTATCTCATTAGGGTTAGTGTTTGTACCTTGCTTGGAATGAAATGCTTGCATTCATACTTTGCTTTTTCTCTCAACTCTTCTAATTGATATGGTGTTTTATTCTTCAAATTCTTCCTCTTCCTTGAACATGAATCTGAGCCCATTTTGACAGAAGCTACCAATAAATTACTTCAAGATGTGGGGTCCAAAAAAAACTACAAAGAAAGTATGCATAGAATATGTAAGGAATGTCTATGGGGACAACAATCTTGATTAGGGATAAAAATAGATGTTGAAAAGTAGGCTTTTATTTTACTTCAAGGAATGTGTATGCATTATATGAATACACATGTGTTACTATAACATGTACGCATTCCTTGAAGTATAAACATATACTATAAAAACAAGCAAAAAGGCTCATATTCAATGCATAAAATCCCTGATAATATTATAATATGATGCAATAAGACTTAATAAGATTATAATGTGATGTAATAAGACTATTAGATGTTGCAATAAGGCTATTACATGATGTAATAAGGATTAATATGATGCAATAAGACTATCATATAATGCAATAAGACTATCATACGATGCAATATCATACGATATAATAAATCTCTAAAATGATGCAATAAGGCTTAATATGATGCATAAAACTCCAATACATTATGAAATAATATTATCATATGATGCAATAAGTCTCAATATGTAAGATAAAATGAGCTAATTTTACCTAAAATCCTATCATAGGTCCTTACAAAACTAGGTGAATAACGGGTTCACAAATTGGATCTAATCACATTCATGAATTTATGCATTTGTGATGAAATCAAGGAACTTAGGGGTTATGTTTGTTATAAAATTTTGATTTAGGGTTAGGAGTTTAGTTTAATGGGTTTGTACATGTGTATATGTCATGAAATTAGGGTTTAGGGGAATTGTACATGTTCAAGTGATAAAATTACGTTTTACAATCAACATGTCATGAAACATGACCTAATTTAGCCCCTTTAGTCACATTATAGACTCCAATTTAGGTTCAATGGGCTCAAATTGGCCACATTTGTGTTCTTATTTTCATTTTTGATTAAATTAGGGCTGGTTAAGTGATACATTTTGCATAGATTATACAATTGATTGGGCCATAAATTTGGTTTAAGGACTCAATTTCTCCCAAATCACATCCCTAATTGCACCAATTGATTAATTGGTTTAATTCATGATCTAGAATCATACTTAATTTTGTCCTAAATCATATATCATGCTCTTATAGTTACATCAATAATGGGTTCAAATTAGCCTCCCATGCCTCCTTAATTGAATGAATCAACTCTTTGGCTCATTATATATATACATGATGACATTTTAGGGTTAATTTCAATCCAAATCACATCATGTATGAAATTTAAAATAGGTTCATACATGGATTATTTTAACCCTAATTGCCCCTATAATTGAACCTTGTTATGTTATGTGTGTACCTCATACATTCTTAAGTGTTAACACTATCAGAGATACATCAAGTCCTAAAATTTTTAGAGTTGGCAATGCCCTAAGAGGCTAAATATAATTACATATCACCATGTGTACCTTGTAGTGCTCAAAAGTGTTATCACTTTTAGAGGTGTTAGGTCCTAGAATCATTAATGAGCTATCAGAACCCTATGAGGCCTGATCTAATTAGATTTCACCATGTGTATCTTGTACACACATATAAGTGTTATAGATCAAACTATCAAGTCCTTGAAACATCATATTTGTTGGAGCTTCAAGACACCTAATTCAATAAAATACTTCCACATGTAGGTCTAGTACACATAGATAAGTGTTAGAGTTAGATATGTACATACATTCTAGATCCCAAAATCATCAGAGATGTTAGCACCCTGGGAGTCCTGATCTAATCATAAATGGCCACTTATACTTTTGTAAACAAAGTGGCTGATTCAAATATATAAGATCAATAGGCTAGGCTTGGCCCTACTATGTCAAGTCAAGAAAAGTACTAAATGATCCCATCAACAATAAGAAATAATTGGAAAAATATGAACATGTTGCAGATGCCATGAGGTCTAAATCCAGGCATGTGCACATTATTCACTCTCTACATTTACTAGTTCACATGAGTGGAACTCCTAATATTTGATACCTAGATAGGTCCCATCACCTCCAAAAAATTTAACTAAGGCCTAGATTCATAGATATCATACATATAAATAAGCTAAAAATGTTTAAAGATTGACATCGATCCATCAACTCATGTTTAGTAAATAATTCACATGATGTGAGCCTCTGATAGGTTGGGCTTGGCCCTATTGTGTCAAGTCATTAAAAGTAATCAATGATCCCATCAGCAATTAAAAAACACTTGGAAAAATATGAACACATCTTAGATGCCATAAGATCCCAATCTAGGCATGTGCTTGTTGTACTCTCTACATTTATTAGATCGCATGAGTGGAACTCATGATCTTTGATACCTAGATAGGTCCCATCACCTCCAACCAATCCAACTAAGGCCTAATCACAAATTTATCATACATACATATAAGCCAAAAATGCTTAAATATTGACATATATCCCATCAACTCATGTCTATAAAATAATTCACATGATGTGACCCTCTGACTTGCCATTATTGCATGAAAATTGTCATATAGAGCCCTTTAAGTTCCCATATAAATTGAGTGAGAACTAAATGTTATCAATTTTCTATGTATGTATTCAAATTATTTAAATCCCTCTACCTTGAATTACCTCTAGATCCCAAAGTACATTCATATTAAGTCCTACACAAATGAGAGAACACAATTCAACAATGGACTCCTCAACCTCAAATACCAAGCCAGAGCAAGAATTTTGAGATACTAATTTATTGTAGTCCACATCATAAGGTTTAAGCTCATTATAATGAAATATGAATAAGATGATTGAAGATAAGTTAAAAATATATAATCTTGAAACCTTTGATGAGGGGGTGCACTCTGGTATTCAATTTTGATCAACCATCTATATGAGGTGAGAAACATCATCCACATGAACACTTATTGGGTCCCTCTACACAACATCATCCTTGAGGGGAAGCATGCCTCAGATTTAGGGGACATTGTTACCTTTAATGTATATTGAATAAGCTCAATAGAGTTTGAGATGGGGTAAATTATACATATGTTGTACTTGGTTAATGTCAGGTATATGCCACCCTATATTTCTAAAACATAGCCATCCTCTAATGGTTTTGAATAAGGTCCCTAGTGCATTTAGATATTTTCTAAGTTATAAATTCATCACTATAGGTATAGCATCTAAAAAGAACATCTTAAAACCACACTATCACAAATGGATACACGTGACCATTTCAAGTTTATCAAGCTCAAAACCATATCTTATACAAAATAAAATGTGTACCCAACTTGACCAAAATATTTAAGAAAAATGAGTACCTTCAAACCATCATCCTACTTTCATATCTTATCATCCGAATTAAATAGTAAGGTATAGAACTCTATAGTATTGATAAGAACCAAGTGTTGTCTAGCTTGTTTTTTAGCTTACAATTGTTTCATCCATGGTGCATCTAGGACTACTCTCATGTCAAAGACACACTCTTGAGATGAGGCAGGAATAGATGGAGTGGTTGATGGTTGTCCCATGTGTGATGGAGGGGTAGATGAAGGAGGTGCGTGGAATGGAGGATTAACCATATTTTCAAAAGAGATCATAATTTTAGGCAAAATTTGAATAAGAATGCATTAGGGTAACCTTGAATAATTCTAACAATGGAAGATTCTTGTTAGAAATTCAATTGGGACCTTAAAATGCACCTATTGAATTAAATTAACTAAGTGATCTTGGAGGAAACTTAAGGGACTTTATTCATCACATTTTAGGAATGTTTTTGGGATAATCCAAGGCATGATTCATAGATATTGGGCTCCATTAGATATCATTCTTGAAATAGATATCCAGGAGATACACTGTTACACTAAGGGATCAATTATTATTTCTACTTACATAATATTATCTATAATACATATTCTAATTCAATGGGTTTGTCACTTGTTGATGCTTCCATTTGTCTCATAGGTGCTCTTAGTGAGAATCTAGGGCATGAGTTGCAGTTTGTGGTAATTCTAATTGCTTGTGATGGAATAGAAGCAAATTAATGCAAAAGTTGTCCACAATATTTATATGATTTAATGGTTGGGAGCCACATAGGTCCTGAATTTATGTATATCTTTGTTGTTGATGATAGATTATGATAAAAAAATCGACTACAAACTATTCTAAAAGGATATTTATAGTGAAATTTAAGCTAAAGTGAATCATTAAAAAAGGGGGCAAAAGAGGAAAGGTAGGGCAAAAAGAACACAGGTGATTTTTAGTCTTAACTTGGAACAAAATGACAAAGTCTCCATACATTGAGCATATATTGAACTAGTTAATAATGCAAAATAGCATGAGCTCAAATTTCATTACTAACCAGGCAACTTCTAAGGAGAGTATGAAAGGCACAAGTAAAGATCAAATCAACTTTATAGATTAGCTACCAAAATTTTAATAACATATGGACATCCAAATACAGAGCAAATAAAATGAAATGATCTCAAATCTTTTTAGCTAATCTAGTTCAACTCAAATTAGCAACCTTGAAGCCAAAATATAGATCAACATTCAAGAGACCATTCAAATTCAAAGCATTGACAAACAATTGGGAGAAAGATAATAACTATTAACACAACCACATAGACAATATTTATAGAATTTATTAGCTAAATTAATTGCTCCAAGTCTACAATTTGCTGAAAATTCCCCCTTACAAAATGAAAAATATTGTCTTTTATAGAAGAACAAGGTAGTATACCGGTTAGTCATAAGATATAAAATACCCCAAAGATAAGGATAGTTGTCCTTTTTACCAAGTTACATCATACATTTATTTTTCCAAAGTGGGCTAACATATAGGCAAATATTCTAACAAACTCGCATATGCCTTTTCAATGAAATATTTTATTTCAAAATATCACAAAATTCTACAAAATAGAAAATTATTAACTAGTCGATGGTCCCTATGTTGGTGAAGTCCCCTATTGTTGTTTCCACTCCCTGAAAAATGACTATGAAAAAAAAATGAATATGACCAGGAGGCCAACTTTAGGTCTTCATATCTTTTGATGTGTAGTAGTAGGTGAGCTAAAATTTGGTGCATATGATCTTGTAATAAATGTGAAAAAAACTATTTGATCATTTCTCTTGAAACTATAGTGTTTATGAGATATGGCCTTTGCTAATATGCTCACTTGGATATATTTGCACTCTAAAAGATTGGCCAAGTCTGGAAAAATAGTATAAAATAAATTGGAGGGAAACTTTCCATGTCTATAACTTTTGATGTATTATGTTGCATGATCTCAAATTTAGTGAAAATGTTCCTTGTATGAGGGTTAACAAACTCATTTGACCATTTATCCTGAAGATGTGTTACATGTGAGATATAACTTGTTCATTATGCCCACTAGGCTCTGTTTGGACCTAAAAAACCAGCTAAAATGCTTTGAAGGTCAACTTTGCATACACATAACTTTTGACGCGCTATGTTGCATGAGCTCAAACTTAGCGAACATGTTCCATTCATGAGGGTTAACAAATCCATTTGACCATTTATCTTGAGACCATACTGCATAAGAGATATGGCATGTTCAATATGTTTAGTAGGCTTTGTTTTTACTTCCATTTGACGTTTGTGTGACCATATTTGATGTCCCAAAGATCATCAAATTTAAGCTCATTTTTTTGATTGGGTTTAAATTTGACATCCACATGACCATCATTTGACGTTGGCATGACTGTCATTAAAGTCCCAAATAATGTCAAATTTAAGCTCTTATGAATTTTTACATGATATCAAATTTGATGTCCTCTAAACCGTCATCTATGTCTTGGCCAACTTTGCAATTTTTTAATTTTGAAGCACAAAACTCATCAAGGCACCACATTTGTATGGAATGGACTTAATACCAAAAGGAATAAATCCATTTTATCCATTGGTATTGAGAGCTTTATAAATTCACCTATAAAATGTTGAAATGAGCCCTTTTCCATGATTTTGCATGATGTTCATATACTGGTTAGGAAAATAGTCTAAAACTACTTGGGAGCCAACTTTGTACACTTATATATTTTTATGTACTATGTTTCATGAGCTCAAAATTAGTTAAAATTTTCATTATATAAATATTAATAAACCCATTTGACCATTTCCTTTGAATTTGTATCACATAAGAGATATTTCTTCATTAAAATGCCTACCAGGCTCTTGTGGACTCCCTTAAAAAAATGGCTAAGTATGAGAAAATGATAGATTTTGTTTGAGAGACTAACTTTGAATTCTAATAAATTTTGATGTGATTATGTAGAGGACCTAAAACTTGGGGCATATAAACTTGGCACAAATTTGAACACACCCATATGGTCAATTTTACTTGACTCATCCACATGTGGAAATGGTGATGTCAGCAAAGTACCTACTCAAATTTTCTACCACTTGATCAAAATGTCCAAATGAACACAATGAAGGACCAGATGAAAACCAAGCACTTCCATACTTATTCCAAACACTCTTGACACCCCATACGGTCCTTATAACCTATTTATGGCTTTTTGACTTTTTAATATCATGTTCGCTCTATTGGATTAAAAGCCGAGAAGTAGCAAGGACCATCGGATGATGATCCAGATAATTGCACATGATTGATCCCAAAGTTAATTACACATGATTCAGATAAAGTGAGAAAGTGAGGATCATTGGATCTCTCAAGATGCATGTTATTTAGGCCAAAACTCAAGTTTTCTTTGCTCCATTAGATCATGTCCCATGATGAAATAAGGATCATTAAATCTATGAAAAAATGAAGACGTTAAGTTAGGACCCATAAGATATAAATAACTTAGGTTAAGATTCTAAGTCTAAGGTCTTATTTGTATTAATAAATATGACAGGGCCTTAGGATTAAAACCATAGGCTAAGGCATAAACGAAAAGGGACCACGTTAAAAATATAAAAATGAAACCTGTAAAATCATCTTTAGACATGGTTAGGGAAAATAGGAAATGAAAAGGGAAAAAAATACATGAGGACTAAGTATATTTTTATGTTAAGTTTGGTCATGTTTAAGAAACACCACCAAACCTTAATATAAAATTAGCTTAAGTCTATAATAGGACCAAATGTTCCCACTAAATTGTTCCCACCAAGATTTTAATTTGAACAAAGGGTTTTAGGTGAAGGGTTTCACTAAAGGAGGGTCATGATCTACTCCCCACAGACCAAAGGCTGGTAAAATCCTAGATTGTACCATGATGCGAAACTTTTGATCAACATTTATCAATGTTATCTCCATGAAACCTGCACTTTCCATTCATAGGTAAATCATTAGTAAGATTAGGTAAATTAAAGTTCAATAATTAAAAGAGAATAAACCATTTTATCAAAGAGGATGATCTTTAGATTCGAATAACACTCAAACATGCCAAATTTTCAATGTTAAGGTTCAAAGCACTCAAGGGTCCCAATTTTCAAGAAAATGGAGGTATATTGGCCCCAACACCACTAAAACAAATTAGTTCAAAATTTATAAATAAAGGGGTCTGGTCAAATATATCAAAGGAACAACAAAAGGGTAAGATAGGCTTCTAGACAAGTAGGATAATATCAATAAGAAACATAAAATTTAAGGGCAAGTAGGATTTTAAGAAAGTAAGGTAGTAAGGTATATCCTTGCCCTACTATAAGAAACATGAAATTTGTTTTTTTAGTGTTATTTCAAGACAACACATATGTATTATATAACATATACACATTATATAATGTGTACACATTATGATATGTGCATGCATTATATAATTATTAAAATTAGCTACAAGATTTAATGAATCTAATAGAAAGCATAAATTAGAGATAAAACTATAATAGTAATAAACAATATATGTATATCTAAGATAATAACTAAAATAAATAAATAACTTAAATATGATAAATTACTCTGATAATTCAATATTAATCTAATGTAGAATACACATATAGTCATTACTTATATAGATCAAGGCATGCAAGATAAAGATCAAGGAACTCACACAACATGTGTAGTTCCACTAATATTTGATTACAAGATTAGTGTAGTGCAACTCCACACTAAAAAGATAGGTGTCCAACTTGTGTAAATTATCAACACAAGTTGACTACTACTTAATCAATCTTATCCTATCTTACCTTAAATAGTGGAGTAAAACTTGACTATAACAAGATAGATGTCCAAGTTGATTGCTAGCTAAGCAATCTTATCCTATTTGGTGAAAATTATTAATCAAAGTAATAAACTAATTACAATAAGTAATTAGTACACCAATCTAAATAATAAATGTAATAAAGCAAATAAATTCACCAACACCCCCGCACAATCGAAGCTTAGGTAGGGCTATACAGATAAGAATCTCAGCAATATGTAGCCATATTAGGTACTCTATACAAATATATGAGGAAAGGAGAAAACCTGAAGGAAATAACTCATCAAAATGAAGGTCTAGGAGACCCCCCTAAAAAAATGATGTTATCTAAAAAACTGATGTCCCACACACCCAAAAGAGATTGCAAGTGAAGATACTTGCTCTCAGTGAAAGGTTTGGTGAAAATATCTACAATCTACTCCTCCATATGACAATATTGAAGATTAATGATCTCTGCTTGAATCAGCTCCCTGATAAAGTGCATATATATCTCTATGTGTTTGGTTCTCTGATGATGAACCAAAATTTTTAAGATCTAGATAGTGCTCTAGTTATTGCAGTAGATGACTGATGGCTTCTGAAAAGAAACACCAAGCTCAGTGAGAATATTTTAAAGCCAAATAGCCTCAGTAGTTGCATTAATAATGCCACAATACTCAACCTCTGTAGATGAAAGAGAAATAGCATGTTGATTCTTTCTCTATCAACAAATGGGGTTGGATCCAAATTGAAAGTTATAACCAAAAGTAGACTTACGATCATCATAATCACCAACCCAATCAAAATCTATGTATCCCATCAAGTCTAAACCTGTACCTAATGTATAGTGAATCTCATATCTGATAGTGCCCTAAATGTAGCTCAAAATATGCTTGGCAACTCTCTAATGAAACTCATGTGGTGTCTGCATAAAGTGGGAAAGCATGCCAACTGCATATAAAATATCAGGTCATGTATGATTCAGATAGATGAGGCTACCTACAAGTTAGTGATATAATGTGGCATCAACCAAGGGAGTAAAACAATGAACCTCTAGTCTAACTCTAGATAAGAAAGGAGTCAGTGCAAGCCTACAATCAGCCTTATGAAAATAAGATAACAAGTCCATGGTATACTTGGGCTATGAAAATATAATCCTAAAATAATATTATGCTATCTAAATCTTGAGAAAATAGTGTAATAGGCCCATGTCTGCCATAGAAGACCTATCATGAAGTGCAACCTTAACACTGCTAATGATGGATGTTGTGCTCCTTATAACAATGAGATCATCAACATAGAGCATTAAGTACAATAATGAATCTTCCTATCATATAATATAGACATTTAGATCTAAGTGACATCTCAAGAATCCAAATGAAAGAATAAATGTGTCCATCTTGGAATACCAAGCCCTAGGGGCTTATTTTAGACCATAGAGAAATTTTTACAAGTGGCACACCAATAAGAAATCTTGAACGAACCTCTATGGTTGCTCCATATATATTTTCTCATCAAGATCCCCATGAATAAATTTTATTTTCACATCCATCTGATGTATAGCCCAACCATGAGCTACACTAATAGCCATTATCAATCGAATGGAATTCATCTTAGTAACAAGTACAAAGGTTTCTATATAGTCAATGCCTTTCACTTGAGAAAAACCTTTGGCCACTAAGCGTGATTTATACTTATCAATATTTCCATCCACTACAATCTTAGTATGATATATCCACCTACATCATACTAATTTTCTTCCCTTAGGAAGAGGAAAAATATCCTAAGTGTTGTTTCTAATCAATGAGTCATACTCTTCTTCCATAATTGAATCCAACTCAACTATCCATATGGCTTCATGAAAAGACTATGGATCAGAAGCTGTGGCAATGTAGGAATGTGGAAGATCATGTTGTGATCATGTTTTTCTATCTAATGAATCCCTAATAAGAGGGTCTACATCTGCCAAAGTCTATCTAGCCCACAAAGTCATCCATGGGCAAGGATTTGGAGGGGGAGGAGGAGGAACATGAACTACTAAACTATGATGGGGAGGAATTACCTCATCATCCCTATGAGTAGATGAAGTAGGATTATAATCATTATTGCTATCTGATTCTTCTAAGGAAGAATAATGAGAAATGTTAGAAGACAAGTCTGAAGGACTTTCTTCAAAGTAAACACTTTTTACTATAATAAGATCATGTGAATCTAGATCAATGAGATGATATCCCTTAACACCATCAGGGTATCTCATAAATATGCATGTCTAACTTTGTTGTTCTAAAGTGTAATGCTTGTTGAAAGATATGTAAGCCCATGTTGGACTGCTAAAGATTCTAAAATGATCCACTACTGGCTTCCTATTGCACCAAGCTTCAAGAGGTGTTATCCCCTTTAAAGCTTTGTGAGGAACCCTATTCTATATATATGCAGCATAATTAATCATTTTTTCCTAGTACTTAGATACTAATAATCTTGCATGAATCATAAAACTTGCCATATCTTTTAAGAATCTATTCTTCCTCTTTGCTACACCATTCTATAGAGGTATATGCAACTGAATATTGAAGATCAATTCCTTCAAGAGCACAAAATTGTTCAAACTTGTTGTTCACATATTTCCTCCCTTTATCTGTGTGGAGGATCTTGACATACTTCCCATATTATTTATTTCCTAGAGCTTTGAACTCTAGAAATCTATCAAATACGTCACTCTTGAGTTCCATAAAATAAACTCAAGTATATCTAGAATAGTCATCAATAAATGCAAGAATATAATGGGTTTTACTAAAAGACAAAGTAGGTAATAAACCAGCTAAATCACTATGAACAATTTTGAGGACTTGTGTAGCCATCCAAGCCTTCCTTTTATTAAACTTATCCTCTATATGTTTACCTAAGGCACAACCATGACATACACTCCCTAAAAATTGAATTTGTTGAAGCCCTATAACCATGTCTTACTGGCTAAGTTATTGTAAATAGCGGTAGTTTAGATGACCAAACTGCTCATGTCATAGCTTGCTCACTGAATCAGTGTTTGAGAGCAAAGATTTAGAGCAAGACTGAATCACAAAATGGGAGAATGAATAAAGCTGAGTATGCTTTTTGCCTTTTCCCACTATAACTAAGGCATTATCCTCTAATTTTTTGATTGATACAGAATCGGGTGTGAACTCAACTTTCCTACTAGTATTGAAGTGAGTGATTTGGTAGATAGAGATAAGGTTAGTTGATAACTCTAGCACATAGAGGACATCCTCAAATATACCACTATCAACATTAAATGTACCTTTTCCTATGACATCTACCTTATAATCATCACCTATGAGAATATGAGGCAAGAAACTTAGTTCTAATCCAAAAAATTGTTCATGATCAAAACCCATATAGTGTGAAGTACTTGAGTCAAGTACTTATGAATTGAGAGAATTTTCCAATGCAACTAGTGTTGTAGATTTCCCTTTCATTGAATTTTAAGGAGTGGAAAAATCTTTTGAAGTAGATTGATTGATGTTATTCTTCTTGAGAAGACCCTTAAGGTCATCAATCTCTTTCTTTGAATAATCTTGTTCACTATGAAACCCTTTTTTGCAATAAGTGCAAGGAGTGCCAGTCTTTTTTTGTGAATCTCCTTTATTATTAGTGTATTTATAATCTCCTTATGAGGAAGATTGTTTCCTTTTATTCTTATCTTTATGTGACTTATTCTAATTATTCTGCTTATTTTTACTTGAACCTATATTTGATGTTGATGTGGAAACTTGCTTATGCTAAGGTTGACTTGCAATTAGAGCTAGAGATTTGGATAACTTGATTAGACCCATAGCTATTAAATTTTCTTATTCAGCCATTAAAATCTTAGAGAATACCTCAAAGGTGGGAATTTGATAAGATGTGTCCAATGTGAGCCTATGAGTCTAAAAGTTAGAGATAAAGGATGAATATTCAGGTCCTAATTTGTGTAAGACACTAAAAATCAATTGAATATCCTTTTTATCAATTTTACATTCAAAAATTTGTTCTCTAAGATCTATGACTTTAGTGATGTAGTCTTGTATTTTAGCATAATTTTTAAGATCCAAACAAATGAGTTTGTTGTCAATTTGGTAACCATAAACCTCATCTATTTTTCCAGACAATGATGCTACTTTATCTCAAGCCTCTTTTGGAATTGTATATTTGTCAAGATGAAAAATTCAAATCTAAGAACATGCAAGACCAAATGCATCCAATTACCTTAGTAGTTTCAAAGAGAAAGTGTTGTAACTTTTTTGCATCAGTAGGTGGAGTAAGAAGAGTTGTTATGTAAGACGTAAATCATATCATCATTAATGTATTCCAAGCATTTTGTTTCCATGTGTTATAGTTGTATGTTGTTCATAATGGGAACTTATGATTCCCCATGATGCAACTAGAAATAAATCATCATAAAACATATATCAAAGTATAAAACACACCACAAAAGCCCTATTAATTAATTAGTTTTATCCCACCCAGCAAGTATTTGTTGGCACTTTATAATTGAGTAAAGTTACAAGGCTAGATTATAATTTGTTCAGTTTATAAAAAGCTCAATTAGGCCCTCTAGTCTAAAACCTCTAGTCTAAAAGTACAAAAAGGCACTTTAATATTAAAATTTCTACACCAATGTGTTGTGCTCAAAAAAATATTAACTTTAAAAAAAAATGGGACTTCAATATAAGGTCATATGTGAAATTTATGAGCCTCTGAAGTTGAAAAAATGAAAACAGGCAAGAGCTACTATATAAAAACCTAAATTCTAAAAAAAATATGGATAAATATAGAAAAAAATAAAAGTAAAACAGTGAAAAGCATAAAATTTTAAGCTATTTCTAAAAAAAATTGCTTAAAAATACCTCTCAATGTTCAAATGATGGGCTACCAAAGTTGCCCTTTCAAATCTGGCTACTGATCTGTGAGGCCTGTCAAAAAAAAAATCCCTTGAATAGTTTGTATGGTCCATATAGTTGTACCTAAGAGCAAAAAAAAATTGTCTTCCAGGTATCTATGTCCAAATTGGACAAATTTTATATGGATCTATAGGTTTTGACACCTTCCAAATGCAACTATGAGGTTCTTTTTACTCAAAAACACTTCAATTTTTAGGCACATGTTGGATTTGGGCATGATGCTTCTAGATCAAACCCTTACCAATTTCACCTCTTGTGCCCAATTTCGACAAAACTATAGACAATTTTGACTATCTCTAGTACTCTGAACTCAATGGTGAGCTTAGAAATTCTCCACAAAGCTCTAATTTGTGCCTGTATACAAAATCAAAAAACTGATCCTATATCTGGATATTTTTCTCTTGAATATTTATCAATTTACAAATTCAAGATAGCTCTAGTGCCATGTTAGAATTAGCTATAGGATCTAATGAATCTAATAGAAAGCATAAACATGAGATAAAATAGTAATAATAATAATAAACAATAACTGTATAGCTGAGATAATAATTGAAATGAATAAATAACTCAAATATGATGAATTACTCTGATAATTCAATATTAATCTAATGTATAATAAATAAATAGCTATTATTTATATAGAGCAAGGTGTGTAAGATAAAGATTAAAGATCTCACATAACACATGTAGTTCAACTGATATCTGACTAGTGCAACTCCACATTAACAAGATAGGTATCTAACTTGTTTAAATGATCAACACAAGTTGAATACTAGTTAAGACATCTTATCCTATCTTACTCTAAATAGTGGAGTGGAACTCCACTATAACAAGATAGGTGTCTAAGTTGACTACTAGCTAAGCAAGCTTATCCTATTTAATGCAAATTATTAATCAAAGTAATAAACTAATTACAATAAGTAATTAGTGTACCAATCTAAATAATAAATACAAGTAAATGCAATAAATAAATAAATACACCAACAATCATGGATATGCATTATTTGAATTTAAATTCAAAACTGAGCTTCTAGGATCAAAAATGGCTTGGATTTTCAAGACAAAGGCTTGTGACTGTACATCTATAGCCAAGACCAAGAATGTTAACAAAAATAAATAAATTTCAACTTCAATCACCAAATACGCTATGGATTTCAACATCAAAATTCAAAAAATTATTACCATCACAACAAGAACGTTGTCCTCTTTCCAAATATATGATTTTTATAATTTTTAGGCTATTTTAAGAGTTCAAACTATATTTATTTCTAACTACACCTTTTTTGAGCCACTACACGCCACACATATACATGCTTATTCATGTTTATATAATTTGTTTTTCATTGATCCAAATGTAAAATAAATTATATGGTAACAAACTAGGCCTAATTCTACACACATGTAAAAAAGAAATTGTTTTTCTAGGTAGTTGGGGTGGGGGGGCACACGGTCAGCCATCCATTTTTTTATCAGTTTTCGAGATCTACTTAATTGTAAAATTAATCAAAAAAAATATTTAAATTTTTTTTTAACACACTATAAGATCTTATCTAAATATTCACAAAAGAGTTTCAAATAATATGTAACGATGTTAAAAAAATAATGGGTTGCAAAACCATCTATCTACTATATTTTCTTGAATAAAATAGCAGGTCCTATTCGAATTTTATATGTTTGACATGTTTATACTTTACTATTTTTCAAAAAAAATAGTTTTTTGGAAACTAGACTCTAAATGACACAATTCATGTTTTTATACCATATTCATATTTTGAGTGTAGCCATCTCAAATTATCTACATAAGTTCAAATTTAAAAAATTTCAAAAAAAATCATGTCCATGGGTAGGCCATTTTTTTTCCCCCAAATGTGTGCACTTACCCACATGTTTCATTGACCAATCTCGATCAAAATGTATTTTAGGAGTATGTTTATTTTAAATGTGATAATGTGACACTATAGTCATGTCTTGTTGCATATGAGGACCTTGAACAGAGGATTTGATCTCATCAAGATCATGAGTAGATGATAATAGATATTCTTCTTCGCATAGTTGATTTGTAGTATATGGAGGTGGGGATGTGCAAGGCGATGAGCTCATTATAGAGTGATATTTGATCATTTTATAGTTGTTTCATTTAAAACATTTTGATATATATATATATATATATATATATATATATATATATATATATGACTCATGTAGAATATTTATAATTGTACATGTTTATGAGATGTGGTTTGTACTTTGATAAATTAGCTCATGTGATGATATTTTGTATTTAAAATTTTGATGTGTTTGATAAAAAAATGTGTAATTTGTATTTTTGATACATGTGTGTAATCAATGGACAATCTTAGTAGAAATAAGAATTATGTATCATAATGATTATTATCCATAACTACCTTTTGATATTGTATCAGTGGCTATGTAAATATTATTTAACCTATATTAGTTACTTTGGTGCATTTATTTGATACTGATCATTTGATATTACTTTTTATAGTTGTGATCTACATTTTCATGCTTTGGCTTCAGTATCCAAAATTGGGCATGTTTTATTATTATGGATCTTTGTATCTTTGTTGTCGGTTTTATTACTCTAAAATGTAATAATTCATTTATCAACAAGTTGTGTAATATTTCATTTCAATGCATAATAGTCATTATATTGATGTATAATAATACCATGATAATTTCAAAATTATTTTCCTTTTGTGTACTCATGATGATGAGGAAGATGATTTTAATTATGAGGGAAAGTGATTAACTTCTCATCTAAAAAAGTATGTATAATATATTGGTTGATCACTTAATCTATCAAACTAAAATGATGGCCTCTTGCTATAAGTAGGTTTTTTCACTTTAGGTGATGCTTTGTAAATGATTTCATTTCCTTTATTGAGTACCTTGACTTGTTCTTCCTTGATAGGAACTATATTGAGTGACTCATCTATTTTATGAATGAATTGAAGTGGGTTATTTCTTTTAGATGTTAAAACCAAATTCCTCCATTTAATGATAATTTATTTCTTGTATGGAGATGATTTTGACTTCGTAACCTTTTATGTTCTGGAATTTATCTCACATGTATATTTGAACACCTAATTTATAAAAAAGAGGAGTAAAGTGTATGCATGGTCCTATTTCTTTAAGTGGTGATCTAAAATACCCCTACGAGAGATAAATTACCTTCCAATTCTGAGCGCTAATGAGCTAGAGAGTGCAAAATATTTTTGAACCATAAAATGTAGTCTTCAATGAGCTCATTGTGACCTTATTGTAAACTTTTTAGATGTTCCAATGTGAGATTAGGTACTATGTGCTTATGATAATTTAAAAAGAATGCATCCTATACCTTTTTTAAGGTAAATAAGGAGTCACCAAGTAAACTATAAAACCATTATGAATCATCTCTTATGGGGATTTTATGAAAATCTTTGAGTAAAATACATCCATTATTCCCCCATTCTCTAAAAAAAAGGTATATTACGTCAAATAAGTAGAAGGATTTTCACAATCATAAAAAAATGGTAGTGTACGCATAAAAAAATATTTTGGATATAGATGCTCTCTGAAAATCATGTAAGAGGTTATCCTATGATAACATTATCTTTTATATTTTCAAAACATGCTCAAGTTTTTAAACTAAGATTAGGAACTTACATTTGGAGCTCTCCAATAACATGCATCATGGATACAATGTTGCTAGTAGGAATGGTAATGATTTGTAAAAGATTATGTATGGGTTGAAATTGATCATCCATTTAACATTGGTATGAGAGGATCATTAAAACTATTATTACATGGCTAAGTATTGCATTCTAAGACAAAATTAGTACAAAATAGAGGAGCATTGTTTAGTTTATCTTTTGTAAGTTGCATAGAAGAATAAGCATGACATTTCTATCCATTACATTTAAGAGAGGGTAAAGAATATTCATAGCTTTTATTATCATGCAACTCACATTGAATGGGTAAAGGATGACTATCTTTAGAATCATTGCATAATATTTCATTAACATTGCTTTGTAAATCTCGATCCATAATGTCACTTTGGATTTTTAATTCACATTCATTAACATCTTGTATCATTTCAAGAGAGGGAGATAAAGTTATAACATTAATCATTGCTTCCAAAGGAGGAGAGATATGATCACAATCTTTCATATCATTAATTATTTCTAGAGAAGAATGTGGAATATATGCATTTACATCATCTACATTTTCTAGAGAGAGACTAGCACATTCATTTAGATCTTTTTGTTATTTTTATGCAAGGGCTATGTTTTTGTAATTTATATTGACTAATGTGATGTAATTCAAGAGATAATTCAAAAAGTAAACTAAGTTAATTATTGATTTTTCACATTTTTATTCTTGTGAGAGATTAAGAGAGAGAAGATACTCATTATTAATATGCTCTTTTGTTCTAATTTTCAAAAAAAGGAATACAAGGTAAGAATGGGTTGTGTAATTTATAAATTAGTTATCTCATTTTCCTCTTCACTATTATAGCATTCATCTTGATTTTTATAGTCACAATCATATCTATTACAATCATATTTTTCATTAATTTGAGAATCATCAAAAATTGTACATGTATGACCATTAGTCCAATAATTATCAAACACATAAGGTGTAGCATTGCTAGAAAAAATTAAATCTAAAGGATGAACCCTAATGGGGATTTCATATTTATTAGCTAATTTAAATTTTTTAAACCATAATATAATAAATATGACAAATATCAAGCTCAAATATAACAAACAACCAATCATACCACAAAAAAAAAGGTTATCAACTAGGCAATGTGTGTTTGCTTTTTAGGCTTTCAAATATACTAATCCTAGTCATAAATAGTGAATACGATAGTGAAGGCACTAACTATAGAGCATTTCATCATTCCCATAGCTACACTATCCAATATCTAATTTACATTGAGAGTAACTTCCTTGGAATAAATTTTTATCAGTCCACTACAAGAATAAACAAATGAAAACTTATTATGGATGAAAAATAAAACCCTAGGCATTTCTTATATATTGTGAGGTACATGGGAATTGAAATATATGGATAGTGTTGTATAATAGATTGAATGTTTTATAATCACCCTTTACGCTATGGCTCAAGTAAATCTAAAGATCTATTTTCCTAGAACAACAGCTCTAATAAGTTTTAAAACTATTGGAACACAATTTCTAAGAAAATAAAAGAATTAGAAAGCAAAGAATTGAAAACAAAGGTTCAGGTTCGCCAATATTTTTTCATTATTTTTTATAAAATAAATAATTTTTTAATATGTTATAATATGTGTAACACTTGAAATATCATAATGCTAAACATGTACAATATTAAACTATTCTGATTTTGAAAAATTGTTAAATATGAGACATTGCTATTTTGGGAAAATATTAATAAGAAATATAATTAGCTCACAAATGGATATACTTTTACTATTATTATTGTTTAATAGTAAAAATTAGAAGAATAGGTGAGTATATAGGCTAAAGATTATAATAAGGAATAAAAATAGAATTTAGACATGTATGTTGTAAGTGGATGGTGGCACAACACATTCTAGTCTCTTGAATATAGATTTGTCCTAGTTGATTGTGACATGTTGACAAAAAAATAAAGAGAAATTAGAATCATAAAAATGATAGATCAGAGGAAAGAGTAGAGATACTTGTGGACACAATTGTTGTAAGTGGACAATAATGTAGTGTATTCAAGTCCATTGACGACAAACTTGTCCCTTTTAATGTGACACTAAACTGATTATTTCCACACCTGAACATACATTAATTAAGGTCATAGACATATTATCAAAACTATAATATCACATGAAGTACATGTAATAAAAACAATCTATTTTCCTACACAAAAACCAAATTGGAATCAAATTGGTGAGGCACGGGGGGCGGGGGATCAGGTAAAAAGGATTGACTTTGACTAACCTTGGTCAATCCCCATTGAAAAATAAAGTGTTGCACTACATTTCTAAGACTTTGAAGAGAGCTCAAACTCAAATGTAGTTCTCCCACTTATGTGTATGTATGAAATTATGTATGCAATTCTAGATGTTCTTTCTCCTATTTTAACCTTGGCAAAAGTATTCAGATGAGGATTTAGTCTTGAATATGTATTTAATAGACTTATAAATAGAACATGGAAATATTTGAATAGATTTTAAGAGTGATCAAAACCATCCTTAATGCCTTAGAGGAGCCTCATATTTATATATGTTTTGATTTTTAAATTTGGACTTATTGGCACATCAAATCCAACCTAAGATAAGACCCAACAAATAAAAATACTAATAAAATGAATCGCGACTCAAAATAAGCTCCAAAAGTTTGTTAAGTGCATGGCTTTGGGGGATAATTCAGTGGATATTTTTGGGTAATGCATATGAGTTATTGCATAACATTACATTCTATAAATTATAATAAATGTATACACATTTACTATAGTGTAAGAGACATGTACGCATTTCTTATAATAAACATAAAAACAAAAAATGCAACCAATCTCGAACCAATTTATTTTTTATATGTCATGACATCTCATGTTTTATGTATTACGATTGCATTTTGATGTCAAGAGGAGAAAAAACACTGCCATTACCCATCACCTTGATGAAATGATAATGTCACCATAGAGGGGAGGTAAGCAAGCAAGATTCAAACCTATTAACACTAGATTTTAGTAATTATTTTTTATTTGCATTGTTTTACTGTTAAACCCAAAAAAATTATTTGAAACCCTTATTCAAGTGTAATACAACAACCTCCTAAGCCTCCTAAAATTCGATAAGACCCCCTATGTAGCCAAGAGGAATTATTTACACACATAGTCAAGAATAAAATATAAATTGAAGAGATAATTAGGAGAATAAAGGACACCATTATACCAAAACCCACCATACATATTTGGCTAATACCCTAAAATTAGTACTAGGCTAATATAAGTCAATAACAAGTCAAATTGACATATGGGCATCATATAGGGATAAATGTAGGGCTTAATATGTTGAAAAATTATCAGCACATGAGGTGAAAGATAAACAAAAAAGAAAAAACCAAAATTGTGCTTTATTCATTAATCCATCAACTAATGCACCTTTTCCATTATCAACAAAATGGTTCCTAATCCACTAATGTTAGCATAATTTGATAAGAATAATTTTTTAGGACCAATGGTGGATGGTTTTTAATCACCCACCTTGTAAAATCCATGAGGTTCCATTTTATTTTTTGAATAAATTCTATTGCAAGTATGTCCTCAACGAGATTCCCAATTTTTTTGACTACTCAAAGTTTTCCATTGGGTTTTGTCTACATAATTGTATTAGCTTACTTAGAGCTCTAGAGGTCACTTGCATTAATTGGGAAGATTAGTCCCATATTCACTAGAATGTGTGTTATTTTTCCCTCTCCAACCTATATATTCATCTCTCTCCCTTTGTATTCTTCATTCAGCATGATATAGAGTATTTTATTTGCTCTCATTTCTTTACAATATTCTATGTATGATTTCATTTACTAGCAGCTAAATTTTGATGTGCACTTGCTAGACTCATGAGATCACTCCATCATATGCATTCATTGATCCGATGATCCTGGATACAACTCTTTTATGGTATCAAAGCACCAATATGTGTTTGTGATTGTCTAGTTGGTTGGTTATTTTACTATTATTTTTTTTATGAAATTCTAAGATTTGTTATTATCTTATAGGAATTATTAAGATAAATACTTAGATTTTCAAAAAAGAGAAAGGCATTCCTTTTCTTTAGATCTATTTTTTTTTCCACTATGGAGTCTTTTTTTCAACTCCCTTTTCTTTGTCTAGATCTAAGAAGAGGCATTGGAAAGGAAGAGAGATCTTTTGAAACAAGGTGTTTAAGATATTTTTTCTGGTTTATTACATCATATTTATGTTTGGCATTGAGATCTTGTTTGGAATCATTTGGTACTTTGGTGTCATTTTTTCAAGCTTGGTGCTTTGAATCAAGGCATTGGGAGTGGAGGTTCTCTTTTTTAGATTTGTTTTTTAGTGAAAGTTTTCACATAAAAAAAAGTGGCATCTCATTTTTTTTCCTGAACTTTGGCACTAGTTTTCTGAGTTGTAATCTAACTTGCAAAAGAGAGGTGTGGTTTTTAATTTTTTGTTCCTTTTAGATCTAAAATCTTTGCTGCTACCAATTGGCCATTGCTGGGCATTTTTTTTATCAGATTGGCATCATATTTTATCATTGAAATCTATTGTTTTCCAATTAAGTTGAAGGATCTTCATCCATTTTGGAGAGACATCTTAGATATGTAATCCACTAAAATTTTTAGGAGATAGAGGCATTGCATTAGGAGAGAAAGGCATTGGATATATTTGACATCATCCTCTTCTACATACAATATTTATCTCTGCATTATTTTTTCTATTTCAAATCTACGTTTCCTCCTTGGCATCCTAGATATACTAAAGGAGTGTTAGATGGTTGAAATACCAACACCTTGATCAACCTTGGTGACATCATCTTTCAGTTTCAAATCCTTTTTTCATTTCAAAAGATCAAAATCTAATTGAAAAAGACTAGGGTTGTGTCCTTTTTCTGCACAAGTTTGGTGCCTTTCTTCCTTGATGGACCCAAGCCCAGCCTTAATCTCACATTGGTATTTGCTCTTCTCATATTTTATTCTATTAATGACTTTATGAACTTTATATAACATCATTTAGTGTGTTGAAAATCAAGTTATTTGAAAATATTTAAAAGAGAGCAATTTTTTAGTCTTTGTAAACTTGTATCTCCAACTTATGAAGATGAAGTTGAGGCCCAGATTGGCAGGAGGTTGAATCCCCCTAAAAAGACCAAATCACTTTATTATAGACTCTGTGTCAGTTTCAATAAATGTTTGGAAGGTATATTTTACCTCTCCCAAGAGTACCTTTTTTTAAAGTTTTAAGTGCAAGTTTTTAGTCATAGGCCTATTTACAAGAAATTATTTTGTTAATATCTTGAAAATGAAATTGAGTAGCATATTTTTAAAGTGTTTATTTTATTATTTCCTATGCATTGGGCTAATTTACCTTGTAAAATACACTACTTTATAAAGTGCCAAAATTTAGGGGGGCTACCTGACATAGTTTCAGGGGGGTTGTATTGTGGTTATGATTTTGTTATACAAATTATCTCCTTTTCCCCACATTTGATTTCTACAACAAAAAAATATATATATCAATCTTAATTTTTCAGTGGATCTTAGCATTGTTAATGTACTCACACCCTTCAACTACTAGGAATGAAAAAGTAAGATTACAATGGTGTAGGCTTTTTTCACACTAGGATTTGCCTACATGGCCACTATTAGCTTGCTTAAGGATTTAGAGGTCACTTGGGTTAATTGAAAATATTAGTCCCACATTCATTGGAATGTGTGGTATCTTTCCCTCTCCAACCTATATATTCACCTCTCCCTTTGTATTTTTCATTTAGGATGATATAGAGTATTTTATTTGCTCTCATTTATTTGCAATATTCTATACATGATTTCATTTAATATCAACTTCATTGTGATGTGCAATTTTTAGACTCACATTATCACTCCATCATATGCATTCATTGATTTGGTGATCTTGGCTACAACTCTTTTGTGGTATCAGAATGTCTATCTGTGTTCACGATTGTCTAGTTGGTTGGTTATTTTGCTATTATTTTTTTAGAAATCTTAAGATTTGTTATTGTATCATAGGAATTATTGAGATAAATACTCAGATATTCCAAATAGAGAAAGGCATACCTTTGGTTTAGATCTGTTATGTTGCCATCATGGAGTATTTTTTCTAATTCCATTTTCTTTTTCTAGATTTGAGAAGAGGTGTTGGAAAGGAAGAGAGATCTTCTAAAACAAAACATTTAAGATATATTGTTTAGTCTATTACATCATATTTCAGTTTGGCATTGAGATCTTTCTTGGCATCATTTGGTACTTTGACACCATTTTTTTAGGCCCAGTGCTTTGAATCAAGGCATTGGGAGTGGAGGTTCCTTTTTGTATATTTGGTTTTTAGTGAAAGTTTTCACATCAAAAAAAGTGGTGTCTTATTTTTTTATCCTAAAATTTGGCATTGGAGTTTTATGAGTTTTAATATAACCTAAAAGAGAGAGGCATGGTCTTTAATTTTGTGTTTCTTTCAAGTCTAAAATATTTATTGCTATCAATTGACCATTACTGGGCATTTTTCTATCAACTTGGCATCATATTTTATCATTGAAATATATTGTTTGCTAGCTAAGTTGAAGGATATGCATCCATTTTGGAGAGACATATTAGATCTATAATCCATTTAAATTTATAAGAGAGAGAGGAATTTCAATAGGAGAGAAAGGTATTGGAGATCTTTGGCATCATCCTCTTCTACATATAGTATTTATCTATGCATTATTTTTCTATTTTAGATCTATGTTTCCTCCTTGGCATCCTAGATCTATTGAAGGATCATTACATGGTTGAAATACCAACACCTTGATCATCCTTTGCATCATCATCTATCATTTTCATATCCTCTTTCATTGCAAATTATCAAACTCTGATTGGAAAAGACTAGGGTTGCATCTTTTTTCTACACAAGTTTGGTGTTTGTCTTCTTTAGTGGGCCCATGCCCAACTTTAATCTCACATTGGTATCTATTCTCATATTTTATGCTATTATTGAATTTATGAACTTTATATAAAATCATTTAGTGTGTTGAAAATCAATTCATTTGAAAATATTTAAAAGAGAGCAATTTTTGAGTCTTTTTAAACTTGTATCTCTGACTTACGAAGATGAAGTTGAGGCTCGGATTGGAAGGAGGCCAAATCCCCCTCAAAATCCCAATCCAATTTATTCTATACTCTATGTAAGTTATAAAAAATGGGTGAAATACATATTTTACCTCACCTAAGGGTACTCTTTTTAAGTTTTAAGTGCAAGTTTTTAGTCATAGGCCTATTTACGAAAAATTGTTTTGTTAATATCTTGCAAACAGTAACTCAAAATTGAGTATCATATTTTTTAAAAGTGTTTATTTTATTATTTCCTATGCATTGAGTCAATTTTAATTTTAAAATTCATTAATTTATAAAGTGCCAAAATTTGGGGGAGTTACCTGACATAGTTTCAGGGGGGTTGTATTGTGGTTGTGATTCTGTTCTACAAATTCTCTCATTTTCTAAACATTTGATATCCAAAACAACAACAAAACATATTAATATTAATTATGTAATGGATCTTAGCATTTTTAATTCACTCACACCTTTCAACTATTAATAATGGAAAAGTAAGATTACAATGATTCTTAGAAGTAAAGGGTTGTTTCGCATAACTATGGGAGTAGAAATTGAGCTCATAGCTAAAGTAGATAAGATAAAATGGTTTAATAAATTTGATGAGGATTTTGGAATATTATGTCTTTTAGTATCATCATAACTCCTACTTCACATAGAGTGGGCCAAATCTCCCAAATAAGTATGAGACACCATAGAAAAATTCTTTGGGAAAATCGACACCATGAGGGGTTATGAGCTTGAGATTAAGCTAATTATTCTAAGCCCTAGAAAATTTGACACATTGGATGAATTCTTCACCAATATTAAGTTGCTTAGATTATATTTAAAAGAGTGTGGAATCAAGAAGAAAGATGAACAGTTAGTTCTTTCTATGCTTGCAAAACTACGATATGATTACTTTGTATTTGTCTCTACCTTTTATGATACCAAGACAACGATATGATCAAACTAAACAATGCCATCCTTAGATGAATTATTTTTAGATTTAACTAAGGAATAGGATAAATTGATCCATATGGGAATCCTCAAGTCTTCTAGACCTTCAATTCTCATTACTGGGAATGAGAAACAGAAAACCTCTAGCAACAAGGATAAAAAATAGAAGAGTAAGGATCCTGAGAAGAAGAAAGAATAGAAAACCACTATAAAAACTAGCACTAAAACCTTCTCCAAATAGAAACCTAAGAGAGAAAATTTTAAGTGTTTTTATTCAAGAAGAATAGGCACAATGAGCACAAGTGTATGAAGAAACAAATAAACCACCCTCCACATCTCCTAGAGAAAAATAACATAGGGCTCCCTGAGTCTATCAAACAATCATCATCAGCCAAAGAATATTCTAAGGTAAAATAAAAAGGGAAGGAGAAACCTAAGGGAAAATCTTTAGTTTTAATGGATTTCACATCTGCTTCATCTTGGTTTATCAACTCTGGTACTTCACACCATATGGGTTAGTCATAGGTTGAGTTTCTTGACTTAGAGCCCTGTAGCATGTCCTATTTCACTTTGGGTGATGACACTCCAATAAATGTTTTAGAAAGAGGGACTATTGAAGTTGAAGGTGAAATATTCACAAATGTTCTAAGTGTACCTTCACTATTAACTAATCTTATTTTAGTGTATCATATTACCTACATAGTGCAGGGCATGAGAGTCAAGTTCACACGAGATTTAGTTGAGATTAGAGAGCTACATAGTGATTCTACAATTATATTAGGGAGGGATAATCACCATTCTAGGCTATACATCCCCCATTTTTCTCTATATGTTCCTCCTACCCCATTACTTACCCATTTAGATAAAGATGGATGGTTATGGCATGAGCAATCTGGCCATCTTAACTACCACTATCTTGAGCAACTAAGTCAGTAGGATATGTTTACAGGGTTGCCTAGAGTTAAATTATCTAAGGGAATTTGTGAGGGTTGCACCCTTGGAAAACATCTTGAAAATAAATTTGATAACAAAAAAGGCAAGAGAGCTTCAGTAGCTCTTAAGTTGATTCATAGTGATGTTATGGGGTCGTTTCCCCATCCTTATTTTACTAGGGTCGGATACGTCATCACCTTCATTGATGAATTTTTTAGATACACATGGGTCTACTTTATTAGATAAAAGTCCAAAGTTTGATCATTTTTAAGACTTCAAGGCTCTAGTTGATAAGCAATCTAGAAAGTGCATCAAAATCCTTTGAACATATAACGAGAGGGAGTACATTATTGGTTGAATATTTTGTCAATCAGCGTACTGATAAACAAAATAGGTCTGATCAGTGAAAGTAGGAAGATTAGTCATCCAAATGTGTAGGTTTACCACATCAGAAGGGGACTAATCTCTCCTCTCATCAAGGGGAGGTTCCATATATATATATATATATATATATAAACAGAAAATAATACTCAAGGGTAGGACAAACCATCCATCTCTATTTCTTCAAATATGATGTGTGCAGATCAAAGGATAAACTCAAGGAAAATGACAGCAAGCACTCCTCTTCTTTCAGAAGTACTATTCAGCAAGCCACAAGAATACTCTAGGTAATAACAACAAAATTTAACAAAGGATGTAATAACCATAAAATCAAGATGCAGCACAAAGTCTATGCCTGAATTGCTCAAGAGTAAGATATGAAGGACAATGAGGGCACAAAGTCGCCCTAAGGTCCTTTACACAGAAATGAAAACAAAACACACTAAAGGCAATTATGGGGGCATAAAGTCTCTCCATAATTGACTCTTCAGGACACCTTCCTGATTTTTGTCACTAATTTTGCTTTTTGAATTAAAGGAATAGAAGATATATTAAGGAAAAAGACATAAGAACAGTTTCCTCAACAACAAAGATATTACAGCACAAAGTCTGAAAAACCACTTGCTTTCTTATTCCAATAAAAAAATATGATAAACAAAATGAGCTCAAAGTCTCAGAAGTGTCTTTCAATTTGGGAAAAGTTTCATTTTGATTGTCAAAAAGAGATCCATTTAAAATAGAAGAGTCCCTTATATAGCCTCTTCAAGAAGGACTCAGGAACAGTAACACATCATGTTGCATTGGAATCTGTTAAGAAGACAGGATGGAACTTAGGGGCATTTACCCATTTGATTTTATCAATGCAAGGAAACAAGTCACGCTATTGAAATTTTGTAACTTTCAATGTCCACCTCACGATTTGATCCTACCTTCATCATTCCTCCTTTTCTAGTTAGTTGAATCGGGTCTTGGATTCAATTTGCTGTTCTGTTCCTTCCTCACTTTCTACTAGTCTTGGCCTTGAAGTCTATGAATGCATTTGGGTCTATAGATTCAAAGGATCAATGTCTATTTATGATCTTTAAAATTGACGTTCACGCGCCTGTCACTATGTTTTCAATGGCTAGTTCACTGTGTTGAATTTGACGTCTTCAAGTGCGTCACCCCTTGGTCCTTCGACTTTTCTGTTTGGCACTTACCTGGAAAGAATCTAACCTTTGGGCAGTCTTTGAATGGCCTTTAGGCTTCTTGTTATACATCTTCCCAAAGGGAAGGTGACCCTTCAGCTTTGGGGAAGTTTCCTTTTATTCGGCAGCCAGAAGTCCCCCGCAAGGGCACCTACCCTTTGGGGTCCTTCGGCGGTCTTTTCCTTAGTGGACTATTTCTCAGGTTTTCCTGCAGACAATTCTTGCAGGTATTTTCCCTGGGCTTTTTCTACGAGTAAATTCTCACAAACAAAAAGTATGGGGACAAATTCCCATAGACAAAAAGTCCACAGAAATTTCCCGCTCACTTTTTGTCTTTGTAAAATCCTTCAAGTTTTTTCCACCCGCAACTTGTTTGAATTCTTTTGGAATTTTTGTCTGAAGTAATTCCTTCAGAAAAAAAGTTTGAAGGAATTATTTCTTGCCTTAGTCTTTTTTGAATTCTGAAAGAATTACCTTTGCGGCCTTTTCCTTGAAAATGACCCTTCTAAAGGGTACTTTTGTTGACCAAGTGCCCTCCACAAGGGCACTTGTGCTTCGAGAGGTTCTTTGAAATTTTACATTTGAACTACTCCTTTGAACTATCTGAGTGAACCGCTCCTTTGAACCACTTCGTTGAACCACTTGATTGAACCAAACGTTGAACCAAAGCATTGAACTGCTTGGTTGAACCAAATGTTGAACCAAGTCGATGAACCAAATCAATGAATTGCTTAATGAACCGCTCTGTTGAACCACAAGACGTTGAACCACTTCGTTAAACCAAGGCTTTGAACCAAAATGGTTCAAGCCGATGGTTCAATTAAATGAACCAAGCCTTTGAACTAAGTGTTTGAACTAACTGTTGAAATTGCCTTTAAACCATGTGTTTAAACCAACCGTTGAACCAAGTTTTGGTTCAACGGTTCAAACAAAGCCTTGAACTGATTGAACCTTGAACTCGTTGAACCTTTGAACCAAAGTGGTTCAAGCCTCTTTTGCTTGAATCCTTATAGATAGACATTTTTTATTGAACCAAGACACTGAACCAATCCTAAAAATGACCAAGTGTTAGAAACTGATTCTTTTGGTTGAACCCGCCTGCAGAAGCCTTTAAACTTATAGAAATGAACCTTCTTGCAGAGTCCATAGAAACCAAGTCCGTAGTTTTCTCAAACCTTGAAAGAGTCCATAGATTTCAACCTGTAAAGCTCATTAAACTTGGCCTGCAAAGTCTGTATATTTTCTCTTCCTGCTGAGTCCATAGATTTTCTCTTCCTGCTGAGTCTGTAGATTCAAGCATGTAGAGTCCATAGATTTAAGCCTGCAGAGTCTATAGATTTAAGCCTGCAGATTTCATAGATTTAAGCCTGTAGAGTATGTAGATTTATGAGAAGCTTTAAAAATGAGGAATTTGAATGCCCAGGACAAATTTTGAAAAGGGAAGAGACAATTTTGGTCTGTAGGACCAAAATAGTTCAAATGTTGTCCCAAAAATGAGTGATATTTTTGGGGAAAAACATACATCAACCATAGATTTGAGTATTTTTGTGCCATTGAGGGGATTGATCTTTAGTGGATAGTACCATACACTCCTTAGCAAAGGGGTGTATAAAAATGTAATAATCAATCCTTAAAGGAGATGGCCAATTGTATGATTTAATTTAGATCATTGACTCCACAATTCTGGGTAGAAGCCATCAATTATGCATGTTACATACAGAACTAGGTTCCTCATAAAGCTTTAAAGGGCATCATTCCTTATGAAGCTTGGAATATTAGAAAAATAGAGGTACATCATTTTAGGGTCTTCAAATCACCGATGATGGCATGTATTCCCCAAAAGAAATGCAAGGCTATGGAGGTTCAAACTAAACCTTGCATCTTTGTTGAATATCTAGATGGGGTCAAGGGTTATAAACTTCTTCATCCTATGACTCATCATTTGTTCATCAAGAGGAGTGTTAGGTTTTATGAGAGTCCCACTAACTCTTTTCTTGATACTTCTCCCTTTACATTTGTTTCACTCAGTTTGGATGAGCAGTTTGAGGATTTAGATCATTCGCAATAGATTCATGAGGCATAGGTCACTTATTCTTCTTCTTATTCTAGTTTTAACAATGATAAAAGTGATAGAGATTCATCCTCATCCAATTTTAAGCATGCATCAAAGGATAAGGATTTAGCACCTGACTCACCCATTTTAGGCCCTCTTTGGGCTAGGTAGACGCTTGAGAGTGCAAGCACTTGGGTAGGGGATCTAGATGATGATAGACATACTCAGACAAACTTCAGATTGGAATGCATGCCTTTTTTACTTTTATGATGGATCTATAAACTTTCAGAGAGGCTTCTGGCATACCAAAGTGGGATAGAGCCATGGCTGAGGAATATGATTCTTTGATTAGCAATCACACTTGGAATTTGACTTTTCTTCCTAAGGGAAGGAAGATGGTTCAATGTCTCTAGATATATCAGACCAAGTATGTTGTAGATGGGTCTATTAAAAAGTACAATGCTAGATTGATATCCAAGGGATTTTCACAAGTAGTCAGCATTAACTACTTAGATACCTTTACACCCATGGCCAATATTACTTCGATTAGACTCACACTTGTTATAGCCATAACACATTAATAGAGTGTACATTAGATAGAGATAAAGAGTGTATTTCTTCATAGAGACCTTGAGGAGGAGATCTACATGGAGTAACCACCTGGTTTTGTTCAGGATTCTTTTTTAATATGTAGACTTAAAAAATCTATTTATGGCCTCAAACAAGTCCCTCGAGCTTAGTATGCTAAAATGGATTCTTTTTTTTACTTCAGGTTTCACTGTATGCCACTCATACCCTAATATGTACTTCTTACATCAGGATGATTTATTGTTGATATTAGTTTTGTATGTTCATGACCTTTTGATCACATGGAGTTCTTTGACTATCTTAATAGTGAAGAAAACTCTTCAAGACAAATTCACCATGATTGACTTGGGCCTACTACACTACTTCCTTGGCATTGAGATCACTCAGATAGATTTAGGGATTTCACTTTCACAACCCAAGCATTCTCTTGATCTATTGGCATGATTTCATATGGTTAACTATAATCCATCTCTAACTCAATTACTATCTAGAGTCAATCTTTAGGCGAATTGTTCTACTACATTATTTGATGCTACCTTGTATTGATAACTTATTGGAAATTTTATTTACTTGACTCACACCAGACTCAGCATCTCTTATATTATTGGAATTATTTTAAAATTCATCTAAGAACCCCATGAGTTGCATTAGAAAGTATCTAAGAGGATCTTGCACTACATTTAGGGTGCACATAGGTATGAGATACATTACATAGCTAGTTTAGATTATGACTTGGTTAGCTACATAAACTCAGATTGGGTTGGTGATACTGAGAGTCATAAATCCACTTTAGGTTATAGTTTTTCATTAAGTTATGGACCCATCAAATGGGTCGATCAAGAAGCAGAACATTATTACTCTATATTCCATAGAGGTAGAGTTTAGGGGAGTTGTTAATGTAGCTACTAAGGCTATTTGGCTTCAAGGGATTCTTTCTAAGCTTGGTATCTAGATTAGGTGGCCTACAATCATACTTTGTGACAACCAAAGCACCATTTAGATTAGAAAGAATTTGATCCTTCATCAGATGAACAAACACATTGATATTCACATGTACTTCATTTGAGAGTTGATTCATGAGCAGGTCATCAACTTAGTATTTTGCCAATCTTTAGAGCAGGTTGCTAATATCTTCACCAAACCTTTCACTAAGAGTAAGTTAATTCATCTATGAGATCTTATTGGGGTGTGATCCACTTTGATAACTTCATCATCTTTAGGGGGGACTTCTAGCCTCCTCACTTCTTCTATGTCTTGGTTTTTAGGGGGAGTTTTTCCTATGAGTTTTCTCTTTTTCTCTATTTTATGAGAGATTTCATTGTACATGGGTACCTTATCAGGCCTTGTTATCAAGACTCATTTTTTGTATCATCAACCACCTAATTTGTGCTTATGAGGGGTGTTGGTGTAGGCCTTTTTCCCACTAGGTTTTGCCTATAAAGTTATATTACCTTGCTTACGGCTCTAGAAGTCACTTAGGTTACTTGGAAAGATTAGTCCCATATTCAATGGAATGTGTGGTATCTTCCCCTCTCTAACCTATATATTCACCTCTCTTCCTTTGTATTCTTTATTTAGGATGATATAAAGTATT
Source organism: Torreya grandis (assembly GCA_037957365.1). NCBI lineage: Eukaryota > Viridiplantae > Streptophyta > Pinopsida > Cupressales > Taxaceae > Torreya > Torreya grandis. Next base: position 687,951 of record JARHVA010003605.1, on the reverse strand, counting down.
TTATTTTCTCTCATTTATTTTCAATATTCTATGCATGATTTCATTTACTAGTAGCTTCATTGTGATGTGCACTTACTAGACTCATGAGATCACTCCATCATATACATTCATTGATCCGATGATCCTAGATACAACATTTTTATAAATGCAGGGCTTAATATGTTAAAAATTTATCAGCATATGAGGTGAAATATAAACAAATAAGGAAAAACCAAATTGCGTCTTATTCATTAATCCATCAACCAATGCACCTTTTTCATTATCAATAAAATGGTTCCTAATCCATTGATGCTAGCATAATTTAATAAGAATAATTTTTTAGGACCAATGGTGGATGGTGTTTAACTACCCACCATGTAACATCCATGAAGTTCCATTGTATTTTTTGAACAAATTCTATTACGAGTGTCTTCAATGAGATTCCCAATTTTTTTGACTATTCAGAATTTCAGGGCCAAGGGAAAGTCTTTGCATAGGATAGACCAAGTGCACATCATGTGCCTAATCAGCCTACAAGATTTCCTACCCAAAATCCACTTCATCTTGATATCCCCTTTGCATTGAATGAGGTCATCAAGATTGACACTTTTTATATGCATGGTGCTCTTACTAACACACTCGTTCAACATACGAGTAAGCTTTTTGAGATTGATGCTGAAGACGGTGGACATGGAGATAATTCACCTAATGTGCCTTGCCAAATTTGCCCTTACATATCCTATGGTGATATATTCATTGGACCTTCAGATGATGATGGTGTTACTTCTGAAATCCTATATGATATAGTTTTGATCATTGAGTTTTTGACATAAACGTTTAGTGTGCAGATGTCGAGTACACATATGGAGGTATATTATATATTTGAAAAATTATATTTTAGTTATATTTGTATTTAAAATGTTATAAGTAATTTGCATATACATTTAATAATATGAATATAATTTTTTATGTTATAGGAGGAGACGGTACCATCATCTTCACCACTAGTTTGTGGGCTATACACTACTACATTTGTTGTTAATCAACCAATGTTTACATATGCTGAGATAATTTTTTCATTAATAGTATACTTCATGTATATGTATTTATTTATATATACCTAAGCTCAACTATCAATCATATTTTGTTCGTTCAATGTATGACCATAGTGGAGACTCCTCCATATTTACAGGTTGAAATAGACATAGACATTGATATTACAATATCATCTACACAACAAATCACTGAAGTATGCTAACTTGTAATTTTAAATCGTAAATATATATTTATTTCAATAATTTCATTCTATAATTGGGCAAATATAACTTGCATGAACATATTTTGTACTCATGGTTGTTCGATGATATCTAGTAGTCCCATTCAGATGTTTAGTAGGCCATGTTAGGTTGTGGAGCTAAAAGCTTCAACTTGTTGCAGACAAAGAAAAGGAGGTTGCTGAAGACCCAGAAGCACCGGCATTGGTAGTATGACCGACGTCAGTCATGACCAGTGCAGAAGGAAACTAGTGACGGTAGGAAGTCGACCGACGTCGGTAGCACTAGGCAAGCAGGGACCGATGTTGGTCGCCTATGTGTTCCAGAACTGTTCGTTGCACGAACAGTTAGTTTAGTGAATGGAGTGTTTACATGTAAAGGCTATTTCAAGTCTTGAGTTGCGTTTCTATAATTATTAAAATAGAATTCTAAGTTATTGTTTAAGTTTGGGATCTATTTATAGACCCATTGGCATGTATTGTAAAGAGTGTTAGTGAAGAGAACAAAGTGTGTGTTCCTCCTAGTTCCACTAATGAGCTAGAAAGGAAGGCAAGGAAGATCCTTCCATGGTGAGTATGGTCTGTTGAATTGTAGGTTACAGGTTCATGGGAGATCAACTTGAAGTACTATAGAGTGCTTGGTGTACTAGCAGGGTTATTACTGACTAGTTGGAGAGGTGAACACCAATTTTGTGTGTGAGTTGGTTGTTAGGACCATTTTTTTGGTAGGAGAGTGTTTTGAAGAAGAATTACTATACACTTGAGGTGTGGGAAGACTCTATAAGGTGGAAGAGTGTGGCGGCTCTTTATTGTATTCTTTTCTGTACAAGTATTAATATATAAGAGTGTATATTGTCTCTCATATTCTGTGCTATTGGTGAATTCTAGTTACTTGTGTTTCTAGTTATTTCCGCATGTTTAATTGCTTAATTTTGGTAATCATATTATGCTCTTTTTGAGGAGCAAGATCCTAACAATTGGTACCAGAGCATGTTTGTTGTTCTAGGGGTACCTGGCAAGTGGTATCAGAGCTTTTGGTTGGAATACTAATAGGTTGGATTAGATCTGGTTAGTGTGTTTTAATTACAGGTTACTCACAGGAATTTCTGTTTGAGTGGGAGTAGAGCAATGGCAGAAGATAGTAAGACTACGAATGGAAAAGTTTAATAGCAGGAGCTCCAAGTTTAGGAATGGCAGAATAACCTGCTGGAGATATGGAAAGAAAGAGTAGAGAAAAGAAGATTGTTGGTTGGTAGCAGATCAGCATGAAGGACATGAAGAAGAAGCAGATGTTGCAGAGTTTGTTGCACAGGATGCTCTGGTATGTTCTTTGGATAAAGTAGAATCTAGGGTTTTAGATTCTGGTGCCTCTTTTCATGCATCCCCAAATAGGGTATTTTTTCATGAGTATGTCCAGGGAGACTTTGGAGAAATTTGTTTAGGGGATGGAAAACCTTGTCAGATGGTTGGCAAAGGGAAAGTGAAGCTGAAACTGTAGACAGGTAACACATGGGTGTCAAAGGAGGTCATGCAGGTCCTAGTCTTGGAGATGCGGCTAATTGCTTCAGGAAAGTTGGGTGATGAGAGATGCACAAGAACTCTCACAGCGGATGCACTTGAATTAATGGGTGGTAAGAAAGCAAGTACTCTTTATCTACTTGCTTATATTACTGATTCTTCTTCTGTTGTGAAGACGTGGCTTTATAGGCTTGGTCACATGAGTAAGAAGGAGATGCATGTTCTTGAGCCAAAGGGTATAGATCCAGATTTTTGTATGCAGAAGAAGAAGGTAACGTTTCTTGAGGAATCCGATGTTCATGACAAGAGTAGGAAAGCCTTGGTTTTCAAGGAGAATATGATGGAAAGGTATCAGTCACAAGGGCTGAGGAATTATGAGCAGAGCAAGGGTGATTTGGACAAGGGTTTGATCCAAAAGGAGCTCACGGGTAGAAGTCAGTTCTCACTAGCAAAACACAGAGACCGACGTCGGCAAGAAAATTGGCATCAGCATCCAAATAGGGACCGACATTGGCTATGTGCAGACTGATGTCGGTGACTCAGGGCAGATAAACACCAGCGTCGGCAAGGGGATAATCGACGTCGGCGATGAGGCAGTCGCAGGGAACCGACATCGATCGGGAGCAGACTGGAATGTGACTGGCATCGGTCACTGAGACAGATTTTGGGTGGACAGCCAGCTGTCAAGGGAGTCTCAAGCACCCATATGAAGGACTTAAAGGGTAGGTAAGCCTCAAATTTTTCATTTCCCTTCTTTACACTACTTGTTGCTCACTGATGGTAAAGAACCAGGAAGTTGTTAAAGAAGCAGAACAGGTAGATCCAAGAAACAGTGGGAGCTTGGCATGGATGAGGATGTGATTCCTTGGAGAAGAACCAAACAGGGATTTGTTGGTAGAGTTGCTAGCTAGAAGTAAGCATTGAGAGACGAATGGATGTTCAGGATAAAGAAGAGCGGAAATGGATACGTGAGACGAAAGATCAAGGTATATGGTTTTGAGTAAGCTGCAGGGCAATGGAGGTTTGATCATTGTGTTTCTCTTTACTAAGTTGGATAATATTAGCTACATTATCCTATTACTGTATGATGTGCTTGTTGCAGGGTTACATATACAGGTATTGTTGAACTAAAGGTAAAGCTAGTTCAGGGGTGTGTCATGGAGAGTCTAGGAGCAGCAAGATTCTTTGGCATGAGTGTGTTCTAGGGACATGGAAAGTCATATGTTGACTTTGTTTCAGGATGATTGTGTGAGACCGGTTAGCACGCCGATGGTTGGACAGTTCACAAAACATGTGTCTTGATTCACATAATGAGGTTAAGTGCATGGTATGTACTAAACTTGAGTTTTCCCAAGTAGTGGGAGTTGTCAGAAAGTTGGAGCCAATCCGGGAAAGAAGCATTGGAGGGCAGTTTAGTGGATTCTTAGAGGGACCAGCAGCAGGTGCACATGCTATGCAGGGTCAAGTTATTTTCTACATGGTTTGTAGATGCGGATGTGGCAGGTAATTTGGATGACAGGTTTTGCACTATAGGTTTTGTGGTGGGTAGTCTTCAGGGGTGATCTTGAAGAGGGATACAGAGCTAAGGGAACTAACTAGACGGTGTATAGGTACAGGTACAGTTGCAGCTATTTATCTCCAAGTGGGAGATTGTTAGGTTGTGGAGCTAAAAGCTTCAACTTGTTGCAAACAAAGAAAAGGAGGTTGCTGAAGACCTAGAAGCACCGGCATCAATAGTATGACCGATGTCAGTCATGACCAGTGCAAAAGGAAACCGGTGATGGCAGGAAGTCAGCCGATGTTGGAAGCACCAGGCAAGCAGGGACCGACGTCGGTCGCTTGTGTGTTCCAAAACTGTTCGTTTTACGAACAATTAGTTTAGTGAATGGAGTGTTTGCATGTAAAGGCTATTTCGAGTCTTGAGCTGCGTGTCTATTATTAATAAAATAGAAGTCTAAGTTATTGTTTAAGTCTGGGATCTATTTATAGACCCATTGGCATGTATTGTAAAGAGTGCTAGTGAAGAGAACAAAGTGTGTGTTCCTCCTAGTTCCACTAATGAGCTAGAAAGGAAGGCAAGGAAGATCCTTCCATGGTGAGTATGGTCTATTGAATTGTAGTTTGCAGGTTCATGGGAGATCAACTTGAAGTACTATAGAGTGCTTGGTGTACTAGCAGGGTTATTACTGACTGGTTGGAGAGGTGAACACCAATTCTATGTGTGAGTTGGTTGTTGGGACCATTTTTTTGGTAGGAGAGTGTTTTGAAGAATAATTATTGTACACTTGAGGTGTGGGAAGCCTCTATAAGGTGGAAGAGTGTGTCGGATCTTTATTGTATTCTTTTCTGTACAAGTATTAATATATAAGAGTGTATATTGTCTCTCATATTCTGCGCTATTGGTGAATTCTAGTTACTTGTGTTTCTAGTTATTTCCACATGTTTAATTGCTTAAGTTTGGTAATCATATTGTGCTCTTTCTGAGGATCAAGATCCTAACAATTGGTACCAGAGCATGTTTGTTGTTCTAGGGGTACCTGACAGGCCACATTCTCTTATATTTTCACCCTTTCAAATGCAAATTGAGCATGACCATGAGATTGTGGTAAGTTCATATTTAGATAATTTTTGTATTAGTTTAAAATTAATTTTTTAAATTTGTTGCATGTCTAGTATGTAAAGTTTCTAATAATATTTGGATATGAATATGTCTAGCTATAGGCAAGCTATGAGTGTATAATGACACAGCTGAACTTTGGAGAAGTCCAAGTCATCTAATTGATCTCCATATATGAGCAAGGCATCCTAAGGAAATTTTTATTTAAGGAAGACAAAGAGAGGGAAATATTTTGATGAGTAGGATGTCTTAGATGATGTACTTTTTTGTATACCTATATGTCAATGCATATGTTTTTGGCATTGTATGCCTATATGCCATTTACTCGATATTCTCTTATGTTTTTAGATGATGTAATTTTTAATATGCCTATATGACAATGTACATATTTTTTGCATTATATGCCTATATGTCACTTACCTGACATTCTATTATGTTTTTAATGTGTATGCCTTTATGGATTGTGTGTGTGTGTGTGTGTGTGTGTGTGTGTGTGTGTGTGTGTGTGTGTGTGTGTGTGTGTGTGTGTGTGTGTGTGTGTGTGTGTGTGTGTGAATGTGTGTTCACATTTTTTGGTGATAATATTTCTATGTACAATTGGGCTCACATTATTTTTGAAAAATTTAAATTTAATGGTTCTATGGCCATATTTTAATATGATCATCTTTATTATTAAAACTAACTTACAATCCTTCTAAATATGTTGCAATTAAAACTATATTGGATAACAAGGTATAGTTTTTGGTATATTAGTGTGAAGTACCTCTCATGATTGGGCTACACTAGATGATGATATTCTTTATGATCCTTAATTGGAATGGGGTACTATGTTTGGTTATTTTTGGATAGTCTTGTCATCCTTATTAACTTTGTTAATGGCATTTCATGACATTTCACTATTTTAATGTAGATGCCCTTACTAAATTGGTTTGATATCATTTGGCACTTACTATTCACATTTTATATTCATGAAACTTATGAACATCATTGAGGCCTTGGAATATTTTTGTGGTTATAGCTCTTTTGATTAACTTCCTAAACTTTTTTCTCTCCCTCTCCACTAAACTTGGCTTGGCAATTTCTTATATTCTCATCATATGCCAACATGAGAATGTTAAAAAGGATAAAACCTATTTGATGAAATGGGCTGCTCTAACTTATGCTTCTCAAATAAATGGGATAGGTGTTGAATATTCACCCTTGAAGAATGAAATTCCTTATTACCTTTTCATGAAAATGGGGTCAATTCCATTATTTCTTCTTTTAAAAAATAGAACACCCAAATAAATTTGAGGTGATTCTGAAATATACATGTCAATCAACATCTTAGCTTTTCAAGCATTCTAAATATGAAACTAATAATTAATTTTAATTCACTTTCAATGGTGATGGGGACTCCTTTATGGGTTGTTGCTCCTTGATGGATTCTTCCTTGGTATCTCTTCTTATTCATTTTCTATCTCTTGACTTGTAGGTGCTATAAAAATTTCTTCCTTCCTAACTTTAGACGCCTATTCCTTCATGGAATGCCCCTTGCAATTCTTTGGGTGGAGTTTTGAATTAAATTTCCAATATTTTGCATGCCAATTCCCACACATGTTTCAATAAGTGCAATAACACTTGTTCATGTCCTTGGACAAAATTTCATTCTTCTTGCCCTTCTTCTCATACTAATTTAGAGAGTGGTCTTTACAACTTTAATCCTTCTTTATTATTAAACCTTGATCTATTCGTTATCTTGGAAAGTGGTGTAATATATATATATATATATATATATATATATATATATATATATATATATATATATATATATATATATATATATATATATATATATATATATATATATATATATATATATATATATATTCCTTTTGAAATACTATCGATTTTTAGTGATAGATTTCTTATTCCAACTTGTGGCCAAACAATGGTTATTCATTAAACAAAAAGAACATGGATAGGTATCCAACATTCGTGGTATATGGCCTTTCTTTATATAATTGAAGCAAACAATGAAATACTCATTGTAGACACCAAAATTATGTCACACACACGTGCGTAACTACCTATGTCAAAACCCCTTTAAACCTGTTTCCAATAAAAATAATTACCCTCTCTAACCCATGTTTTTACCCCTTACACATTTAATTAATTTAAAATACTTAATTAAGTTGATTGAAAACCCCTTTTTCCACCTTACCTAGCCACCTCGCCCTATGACTAATCTCACTTGATGAGTCACCTCAAGACCTGGTCCCCTCATCCTAACTACCCAAGACTTATTCTCACTTCCAAAATCAATTCCTAATCAACTACCTCCTTCTTAACCTCTTATTTTTACCATTTTATAAGTGCCACACTTGGCTTGAAGAGTAATAGAAAATAGGCCAAAAATAATAAGTTTTACCTATTTTAGGGCTACCAACGTTGGTCAACCCATGGTCAACATCTGTGGGATCACCGATATCAATTGTATAAGCCAAACTCTAACCTTATGTCCAGGTCAGTATAAATCAAGAAAATTCATTCTTACTTGGATTAAATCTCTCGGCATTCAAATTTCAACATCCTAGCTTACTATTATCTTGTGTAGTTCAATCATGATCAAAAACCAAGCTCTTGAGGACTAACAACACTCACTTGTTCTCTCTATTTAGGCCATAAGTTTAGACTACCTGATAAGAGCCATCAATATGACACTTATCATTCAGTCACCACTAAAGCTAAGTACATCACTCATTCTATAGGTCTTTTAAGCATTTACTTTGCATTTACTTCATATCTATTATTAATTGCTTTACACATTCCTGACCAAACCCCATGAGGGAGTTACAAAGCTTTCCTGATTATTTCCCCTTGACCTGACACACCAAACCTCTGACCAAATCTACCCAAATCATACTCTCTCTCATAACTATTCCCAACCTCCTAGACCTAATCAAAACTATTTCCTAGACTCAAAAACTTTCTGCAAGCCTTTAGGCAATTATTGCCCCTATCGACCTCGACAGCCTAATCGACATCAATCACCTTCATCCACCAACCTTGATAGCATAACTAATATCGATCACCTCCTTACCAACATCAGTGACTGTGGATTTCCTAACCTTTCTAAAACCTACCCAAACAACTTCTAAAATACAAACAAAATATACCACCTGCACTCTGTTACTCTTTGTTACACTCAAGTTGAAAATAATAGTAACATTATCTCTCTTTCTCTTTTTACCTCTCTTTTAGTTATTTATTACTCTTTTATCTCTCAAAAGTGGACTATCATGTCTAAGGAAGTTTCACACTTCTTGAAACAAGCACATAGCTTGGCAGCCCACTCATTTATCTACTAACAAACATATTGTCATAGTATTTTCTTACTTTTAGGTAGTCTTTCTCAGCCAAAGAGGAGTTCTCACAAGGTCTGGATATGGCACACAAACCAATCCAGGTTCATTCTAATCACTTATCCATATCATTCTTCTCTATTTTTCTTTAGACTTGAAATAGACAAATTTTAGTGAAACATTTTTGGCACACCTGGTGAGACCCTGGAGTTTTCCTTGGGTTCATTGCTTGTTTTAAGCATTCATATAGGTGCATTATAGTGAAAATTTCATTTTTTGCACTTTCCTCTTCTCTTCTCTCTTAAAACAAAAAATTCAACATTTTATTTTTTGTTTAAAGTATTCAACTAAAATTTTCTTTCTTTTCTCGTTGCCTCTAAAAGCAATTTATCATTTTTTCTTACAAGTTAAAAAGAATCTCTTCTTTACTTTTTATTGCATGCACATTAGGATATTGAATTTCATTCTCTATTCCTATTTCATCTTTATTTTCATTCAAATCTAAACATTTCAAATTTTGGTTTAAAACTTACTGCATTTCATTGTTTGTCTGTTGCATATTAACTCACCTAGTTAATTGCAAGCATTATGAATAAATTGTAGTGCACCTGTGTTACACAACCAAATCACACTCACACAAACAAACATCTAAACTCACCTGAGAAAAGGCATATTGGGATTTCATCACCTAGTGGATCACCTTACCCTACCTAGCTATCCTACTTGGATTTCACCACCAAGGGGAGAACCCACTCCATTCTCTGGTGGAGTATAAACTCTAGACAAAAGGTATATTTTGGCTAAGTGGCCTGGCTTGGCTCTAGGTATGTGAAGTACAGAGAGCAAGATCCTATAATAAACTACGTACCTAGTCTAACATAGATTTTCTTTTGAGCACTATAACTACCCTAAACCATCTTTAGATTGCTTTCTAGTACCTTCGATAACTAAATTCTCTTTTCACTATCTGATTAAGGCATAAGCCAACATGAGACTAAAAATTAATCTCTATGAGTTAATAGTTGTTAGTTATATGTTCTTTTATTCTTTTTTTTTGCCTTCTATATTTTGGAGTTGGTAAAGATGTTTCCTATTTATTCATAAAATCAACATTAATTCTAATACTCAGTTTGCATAATTTATTATCTCAGGTTTTTTGAGTGTTCTTCATTCTTACATAAACCTCTTCCATCCACTATTTTACCTACTTTCAACTTCTAGGTTTCTAAAACATTAGATTTTTCATCTCCCAGGATATCACAGTGACCAATATCAGTTAACTCTATCGACATCAGTAGATTTTAGCTACCAACATCGGTTAATCCAACCAATGTCAACAAAATTTTACTATCGACATCAGTCAAGTGACCAATATCAATGACTGTGTAATTTTCATTTGCTCAAAACAACAAGTTGAAATAACCCACTTACATGCACTCAAACCTAGTTTTTCTTTATTTTGTCACTAATACAAGGTAGTAAGACTATTTATACTTCCTCTTGAATGGTATTGATGCAAGTTCAAGCCAAAATTCTTGCTGATTACATAAGCCATCAACCACTTCCACCTTCTCTTATTATTGAGTCTGACATGGAGCACACTTCAGATATAGAGCATACTCCCAGCCCCAACCAAATTCCCATTGTGCTTGAAGGAGATCAAGATTTTTCTAAATTTCTTGATCACAATGTGGCAGCCCTTCAGCATTACCTTGCTATGAGCCAAACCCATAATTCTTCAGGTGACCCAATCTATGGTATGCCAACCTCTCTAAAGGAGATAACTTTAGTTTCAGTTGCCTCCACTACTTACCCCATGGTTACTCAAACTACCACTTTGGCAAGTAACCTAACTATAAATAATGTCCAAATTTTAGGAACACCAACTACCTAATCCCACCCAAACCCTGGCATGACTTCCCTACTTTCACAACCACAAGCAGTACAATCAAGTCTTACCCCATTCCAGAATTTGGTGGTACTTATTCCATCTACTCTTACACCTATAATTACCTGAGTTATAACTCACCCTTCATCCAGTCTAAACATGCCAATAACCCAACCTACAATAACAACTAATCGAAGCATAGTCTATAACCCAATGGGACAATCCCCTTTTCTTTCTGCACCCAAGCCTATGACTCATTATCCTTATGTTGCCCCAACACAACCTCAACAAGCTATGCCATATGCTCCCTTTGGTTCCTATCAGGTTCCCTATAATTTATGAGGTATCCCCCAAACTAATACCCCTCTAGACCTCATTAATATGTTGATGGACAAGATGTCTAATCACGAGACATCCATTTCTGGTTCAAAGAATGTGTTATCTTATGATCAAATATGCAATGAACCCATCCATCATTATGTGCCTATTCGCTCTTATCCAAGCCAATGGGAACTCCTTAAATTTACTCATTTCTAGAGTAAAGAGGACCCACAACAACATTTTTGAGCATTTAGGCATGCTTTTTATTTAATAGGGCATGATGATGCATTACTTCTTCACACTTTCCCTATGTCTCTTTCGAGTGTTGCCTTAGATTAGTATAGCTCTATACCCCACCACTTCCTTTTCTTATTTACATAACTCACAAAGATATTCCTAGACCATTTCTTTATTAACATCTCAAAAAAGGTTTCTATTATAGACCTTTATTCTATCAGATAATTTGATGATGAGTCTATCATAGATTTTGTCACTCACTAGAGAGGCTTAATCAATCAACTCTCTTTCTCCTTACCCCAACCTGAACTTATTGAGATCTTTTCAAGGGCATGTGCTAAGCACATCTCATCCACACTCTAGGTATAGACTTTCCACACATTTGATGAGGCCTTTACAATGGCATGGAAACTTGAGATTCACGCTATAGACGAAGGCAAAGTCAAGTTGCATAGTAAGAACCCCAATTCTAAATCGAATGACTCCTCTTCTAAAACTTCTACTTCTAACCAAAAATCTAAAGGCTCCACCAATGTGGTGGTCATTAAGTTATCCTCTTCCACAACCACAAACCAATCAAATTCCTTGACTTCCCAAAATCCAACCAAGCAATTCCAACAACAGTATGAACAAAGACAATACACTCTTATTGGGGAGTCATATACATCTATTTTGGAAAAACTATTGCAACAAGGTGTCATAACCATTCCTCAAATCAAGCCTCCTATACATTTTGACCCCTCTTGTTCTATTCCAACTTGGTATAAGGAAGATGAGTTTTACGGCTACCATCGAGTTAAAGGCCATAGTTCTAATATTTGTAAAACACTCAAAAACATTGTTCAAGACATGCTTGATAAAGGTGATCTCATCTTAGATAATCCTAATGCACCCCCTAACCAAAGTATGGATGTATTCAAACACCCTTTTCCTAACCATTCACCTAATCAAAATATTGTTCAAACCATAACTAAATTAGGTGATCATAATATCCATACAATTAATATGGTTTTTCCTTTACCTCTAGTTCCACCTCCCCCTCAATAGAGACACCCATTTCATCGACTCCCCCCCCACATTCAGTGGTATTATTTTTCCCATTCTTCCTCCTCAGGTAGAAGAGCCTATTTCACCTATTCCACTCCCTCGTGAGGAAGAGCCTCCTTTACCGCTTCTTTTTCCACCTAAGGAGCCTATAATTCCAATTACTTTTGCACCAATATTACCTATCCTCTTACCACTTGAAGACCACACCTTACCCATTCCTCAACCACATGGTGAAGGGAGCATCATTCTTATGTTATACCCTCTTGAGGAACCTTCTTTGCCTACCTCTCCTTTACCTATAGAGATTATTACCTCAACCACTCCACCTTTACACCTAGAAGAGTCAGTGTTAACTGCTCTCACATTAGACGAGAAACCTATTATGCCTGCTCCAATTGTACCACTCTTACCCCTTCTTTTACCTATGGAGGATCATACTTTACCTATTCCTCACCCACATGTTGAGGGACAAATTATACCTATGATCTACCCTCTTGAGGAACCTTCTTTGCCTACCTCTCTTCCACCTATGGAAGACCATGCCTCTTCTCCCGTCTCTATTGAAGAAGACCCAATTACAACTCTTTCTCACCTTTGGAACAAAGTAAAAAAAAACCAATAATTTCCCTCTTTCCCAAACAACTTAGCCTTATAAAGATACAACCATAAGGCCTACATTATCTAAATCCTTCTCATGGTAGGTGAAAAGTCTAGAATTTCTTGACTCCATGAAGCTAAATCATGTGACATTTTGGGACTAGCTTATAACTTCTTATCCAACACAATGAGTGTCAACCTTTATCACCAACCCTCTCAAAACCCTTTACCCCAAGGTCTTTGACAAAGCTAGAGCTTCTTCACCAAAAGCACCTGAAGTTCAACCATCTATTCAGAACCCTCACCCTTGTAGGAATCTACCACATTAAAGCAGATCAGGCCCTTAGGCGTACATCTTATCTCTAATTTAATTCATCCATATGTGAAATTAGATTTAACTCCTCAACCACAAGTTGGATTTTTATGGCCTGAATTATAGAAAAATGCTGAGCTTCCTATATCTCATCGATCCCCTCTTTAACCCTCAACTTTACCATCTATTTTGGGACCACACCCCTTTACTTTAGTTGGAATATTGCTGACCCAAGAAAAGTAAAAGGTTAAGTTACCTTCACTACTACCTTTTCCACCTAGTATCCCTTTCACAACTAACACCAAGATACCTAACACCAAGAAAGCATCTCCAAAACACATAATTCTACTGCCACCAAACAAGACACCATGCATAATTACCCTTCAACACCTAAACAAAAGATGGTGTCCACTCATATTAGCACAATAGGTGTGAGCCCACTTGCAGGCTCTCAAAAAAATTTCCAACATTAGTTATTGCAATCTTCCATAATAACTCTTCCTCCCATTAAGCCTTATAGTCCTTTTGAAATGAATACGTCTTAGTTTAATGATACACAAGTGTGTTTATATCATCATTCACAAGGACATGATACTAAGAGTGATAAAGCCCTCACAATAGTCATTCAACAACACTTTGATGTCAACACTCTCTTTGATGATACTCCTATTAACCTTCCTATTATTCTACCTTTGGCATCCATAGTGCCTCTTACTATTCCACCTAAATTCAAACCTAAATATGTGGTCATACCCCCTTTGCCACCTCCTTCACCTACATTTCAGATCAACACAGTTAATGTGGCCACATGGTCACAAAACCAAAAGGATAAACATAAGGAAAAGTTCATTTCTCCTTAGGCTCATCCCTTCACCAAAGACACTCCTCCTCCTAATCCTAATATTTCCATCTTGGGTGTTCCTAAACCAACATCTTTGGATGTTATTCAAATCTCAATGGTGAAACAACTTCACCAAACTCTTATGAAAATGTCGTTGTATGAATTAATCCAAAACTCATCCCAACACCATCAAGCTTTGATTAGTGCCTTGAAAGTGATTGAGGTATAATCAGATGATCCCCAACCTCTTGTAGCTTTGGTCAGCTCCCTTAATTCCATCTCCCTAATTTCTTTCAGTAATTTAGAAATTCCACTTCAACACCCTGAATATCAAGATTCTACCCTTTTTATTACTACATATATCGATCAAACTCATGTCAAGAGAGTCTTGATTTATGGGGGAGATAGTATTAATATTATTTCCACCCATGCCTACAAACAACTAGCCCTTCTCGATAATTGCATGTCTCAAATCGACGTGCTACTCTGCTCCTTTAATGATACCATAGCTACTATGTTGGGCACTATTGTCTTACATATTCATGTAGGTCCCTACATAATTCTTGAGCTCTTCTATGTTGTGGAGGGAGAGTTCCAATATAACATACTAATTGGATGATGTGCTATGGCATGTGTGCCCTCAACTTTGCACCATTGTGTCAAGTTTGAGCATGATGGACAAGTGCATGTTATACCTATTGACCCACCTCTGTTTAAAACATGTAACATGACTTATAGTCCCAATGATGTTCTCATTCCATTGAAAACATAATCTTCCTCACATGATACTTCTGAAGCTTCCATAAGCTCCACTCCCTCGGTTACATAAATACCGGCAACATAAATTCCTAACAAAGATACATGGAGGAAACTTTTCAATGTTTTTCACTCGATGAATATCATTTGTTGATGCTTGGCATGTTTTATACTCCTCAAGAGTATGAAAATCTTCACATGCATCTAAATCATGATCCTCACATTGAAATGGTCATCCCTTATGCCCCCCCTAACCTTCGAACCAATTTCACATATAAAGAAATTGATCAAGCTCCCACTGTTGGCAATCCATCTTCTTCACCACAACCATTTACCTATAGCTTCTCTTTCCTAAGTAACCATAGATTTGCTTACACCTATCTCTATAGGTGTGTCTAGAAATGATTTGGTTTGGGTCATTATAAAACAAGGTGTCTATATGCCTATTGAATATCCCACTAGCCCAACCATTGAAAATACCAAAAAGAGGCATGGAGTGGGATATGACAAACTAACTAAACTCACTAAAACTTCCCATGAACCAATTATTGAAGAACCAATCTCTCCTTCTCCACCATCACCTACTAAATTAGAGGTATCTATACATCATAATTTATTTATTTTTCTTCAATAAATGCCATCCATTTGGGGCCTCCCACCTATCACCAGGGTAAGGAAACAAGGTCCCTTCCTCTCGTTCATCCTAAAATAATTGATAAAGACTCTCCCACTATTAAAACTATCCAATGTCAAGATGATGATGCAATTCTCACATACATGGGTATAAATGATTCTTATATCTAATGATTACTCCCATCTGAAACATAAGCTATGTTAAATGAATCAACCATTGATATCAATTTGCCTTTTCATGATAACCCTCACATCCTCAAGATTGGCCAATCTTTAGATTCCTCTGAGCAAGCTGATTATGCGACATTTCTTAATGACCATAGCAAATCCTGTTGGGATAAATAACCGGAAGCACACAATTGATTACTAAGCAACTTAATATACGGAAATTAACCAGAATACACAAGTAACTAGAATTCAGAAATAATACATGATATGAGAGACAATACACAACTTGTATTAAAAACTCTTGCAAAAAAGAATACAATAAAGAAGATGCCACTTCTTCTCCACCACCTCTTCAGAGGCTTCCCACACCTCAAGTGAACAGTACTTCTCTCCTCAAAGCTCTCTCTCATAGGTCCCAACACCCAACTCAAACACTGAGTTGGTGTTCACCTTATACCCGTGCTCCACGCACTCCACAAGTACACAAGCGTACTCCAAGTAGATCTCCCCTGAACCTGCAACAACTTTCACCTCAATAGACCTTACTTATGGAAGGATCTCCCTTGCCTTCCTCTTTGCTCTATCTGAGTACACACCTGTACTCCAAGTAGATCCTGCCTGATTCTACTCCCTATTGTGTTGCTATCCTATCTGATCTTGCACACCTCCAAATCAACCTGGTTCTGCACACCTGTGAACCTTGACCTTGCACACACATGCACCTTCATATCAATGATCTTACTTACCATGTAGATATCCTATAGAAGCCATGCACACCAGCTGACTAAGATCATACACCCCTGAAGAATCCTGCTGACTCTCCAAAACCAGCACCCACCTTGGTACTGTGGCACTAGGAGGAACACACCATTGCTCACCTCACACACAGAAGGAGCTTATAATATTGCTCTCTTACTCTCTAGCACACATTTACAATACAACCATGAGTCTATTAGATAGATCTCATCCAAACAATAATTAGACATCTAATTACAATAATTAGATCCGTAGCTCTCAGTCTAAAATTAGCTCTCATCATGCAAACACTTGGTTCGTCAACTAACTGCCCGTAATATACTCACAGTCAAACCACACAGGTGACCGATGTCGGTCCCTGTCTACCTGGGGGTCACCGACATCGGCCAACTTCTGACTGACGTCGGTTGCTTCCTGTCTCCTACCTACCGTCATCAGTTGGCCTGACTGACGTGGGTGTCTGTGACACTCTGCAACCTCCTCTGCAACCTCCTCCATGTCTACATCAGTGAAGCTTTTAGCTCCACAACCTAACAATCTCTCACTTGGAGATAAACAGTTGCACTGTACTTATACCTGTACCTTATCTAATCTATTTCCTGGCTTGTATCCCTCTTCAAGCTCAATCCTGAAGACAACCCACCACACAACCTATGATGTACCTCCTGTCATCTGAGTACCCTACCGCATCCGCATCTACAAATCCATGTAGTGAAGTCTTGACCCTAAATAGCATGAATCCCTGCTGCTGGTCTCTCTCAAATACCTGAGAACCCACTTCTCAGAATTGGCTCCTAACTCTCTGACAACACCCTACGCTTGGGCAAACTCAGGCCTATACCAGACCTCATGTGATTTCGGACACTTAACTGTCCAGCCCTTAGTGTGCTCTGATTCTGCATCCTGCGTCTTTCCAACACCTAATTCACATCAGCTCCCACTGGAGACAAAATCAACCTGTGATCTCCCATGTCCCCCATGCCAAAGAATTTCGCTGCTCCAAATTCTTCATAGCAAACCACTGAACTAATCTTACCCTTAGCTCAGCAAAACCCTGTATGTACAAACCTGCTAGCAAACATACCATCCACATACAGAAACAGAATGATGTCATGACTCATCATCCACCTGGCAAGACAAACCATAGTAGTTACCTGACATTGACTGAAGCCATGCTTCGTCCTCCACCTATCAAAACCTGTACCACTGTCCTGCAGCTCCTCAAGACCGTATGCCTTGGTCTTCCGTCTCACGTATCCATTCTCTCTATTCTTCAACTAAGGTATCCATTCATCTCTATGCTTTCCTCTCGCTGGCAACCCTACCAAATCTCTGCTTGGTGTCTGCAATCTCTCCATGCCATGCTCCCACTATTTCCTGGATCCTTCCTGCTCTGTAGTAAGCAACTAGTATAAAGAAGAGGAACAACAAATTTGAGGCTTACTTACATCTTTAGTCCTCCATATGGGCATTTGAGACTCCTTGACAGCTGGTTGTCCACCCAAAATCTATTACAGTGACCAACCTCAGCCACCACACAGTCTGCATCTAACCGACATCGGTTCCTACGCATGTCCTGACTACCAACAATGCCGACGTCGGTGTCTCCTGCTACCGACGTCGGTCCTCATGACCAACGTCAGTCTTACCTACTATCGACATCAGTTTTCCTGCCGACGTCGGTACCTGTGTTTTCCTGTAAGTGATGACTTTTTACCCGCGAGCTCCTTTGAATCAATCCCCATGTCCAAACTGCCCTGCTCAGAAGTATCCAGCCCCATCCACTGGTCTCTGTCTGCCATCTCCTCCAAGAACACCAAGGCTTTCCAATTCTTAAGCCTGTCAAATATATCTATCTTCCGCTTAAGAACATGCATCTCTTTCCTGCTCATGTGACCAAGCCTACGAAGCCACGTCTCCGCAACAAAAGAAGAATCAGTAATATAAACAAGTAGATAAAGAGTACCTATTTTCTTACCACCAGCTAATTCAAGTGCATCCGCTGTGAGAGCTCTCATGCATCTCTCATCACCCAACCTTTCTGAAGAAATTAGCCATATCTCCAAACTTGGGACCTGCATGACCTCCTTCAACACCCATGTGTTGGCCACCTGCGATTTTAGCTTCACTTTCCCTTTGCCAATTCTTTGGCAAGACTCACCAGCTCCTCTCCCTGGGGCTGCATGGAAAGAGGCAACATAATCTGTTATCCAAGATTCAACTTTATCCAAGAAACCTCCCAAAGCATCCTGTGTAACAACACCTACAACATCTGCATCTTCAATTCCTTCATGCTGATCTGCTACCAACCAACAATATTCTTTTACCTGCTCTTTCTTTCCATATGACTGTTGGTGACCATCTATGCTTTTCAACTCCTCTATTCTTAGCTTACTTTGATCTGCCATTGCTCTACTCCCACTCGATTAGAAACCCCTGAGAGTGACCTATAACCAAACACAAACCCTGCTCCCTACAACCTTAGCTCTGATACCACGTGTTGGGATAAATAACCGAAAGCACACAATTAATTACTAAGCAACTTAATATGCGGAAATTAACCAGAATACACAACTAGAATTCAGAAATAATACATGATATGAGAGATAATACACAACTTGTATTAAAAACTCTTGTAGAAAAGAATACAATAAAGAAGATGCCACTTCTTCTCCACCACCTCTTCAGAGGCTTCCCACACCTCAAGTGAACAGTACTTCTCTCCTCAAAGCTCTCTCTCTTAGGTCCCAACACCCAACTCAAACACTGAGTTGGTGTTCACCTTATACCCACACTCCATGCACACCACAAGTGCTCCACGCACTCCACAAGTACACAAGCGTACTCCAAGTAGATCTCCCCTGAACCTGCAACAACCTGCACCTCAATAAACCTTACTTATGGAAGGATCTCCCTTGCCTTCTTCTTTGCTCTATATGAGTACACACCTGTACTCCAAGTAGATCCTGCCTGATTATGCTCCCTGTTGTGTTGCTGTCCTATCTGATCTTGCACACCTACAAATCAACCTGGTTCTGCACACCTGTGAACCTTGACCTTGCACACACATACACCTTCATATCAATGATTTTACTTACCATGTATATCTCTTATAGAAGTCATGCACACCAGCTGACTAAGATCATATACCCCTGAAGAATCCTGCTGACTCTCCAAAACCAGCACCCACCTTGGTACTGTGGCACTAGGAGGAACACACCATTGCTCACCTCACACACAAAAGGAGCTTATAATATTGCTCTCTTACTCTCTAGCACACATTTACAATACAACCATGAGTCTATTATATATATCTCATCCAAACAATAATTAGACATCTAATTACAATAATTAGATCCGCAGCTCTCAGTCTAAAATTAGCTCTCATCATGCAAACACTTGGTTTGTCAACTAACTGCCCATAATATACTTGCAGTCGAACCACACAGGCGACCGATGTTGGTCCCTGTCTACCTGGGGGTCGCCGACGCCAGTCAACTTCTGATCGACGTCGGTTGCTTCCTATCTCCTACCTGCCGTCATCGGTTGGCCTGATCGATGCCGATGTCTATGACACTCTGCAACTCCTCTGCAACCTCCTCCATGTCTGCATCAGTGAAGCTTTTAGCTCCACAATCTAACAAATCCTTCACTTGGTCTTATAATGACATGCCAGGTATTGACCCCTCTATCATCACCCATAACATTATCACCAATTGAGATGTCAAACCTGTAAAGTAGAAGATTCACAAGATGCATACTCGTATTGCTCTTCTTGTCAAAGAAGAGCTCTAATGCCTCCTTTCTGTTAATTTTATCCAACCCATCAACTACCTACAATGTATTTCTAATATAGTTCATGTAATGAAGGTGATTGGGGTAATCTACATTTGCATCGACTATCATGACTTAAACCTCGCTTGTCCAAAAGATGACTTCCCATTGCCAATTATCAACTAACTTTTTGATCTAACAGTTGGGTATGAGATGTTATCACTTTTGGATGGATTTTCTAAATATAATCAAATCTTGATTGGTCCTAAAGATCAATAAAAGACAACTTTCATTACCCCATGGGGGACTTTTTGTTATTAGGTCATGCCTTTTGGTTTAAATAATGTTGGTGACACCTATCAATGCGCCATGACTTATATTTTCCATGATCTCCTACATAAAATTATGGAAGATTACATGGATGACTTACTCGATAAGTCTAAACTTTTACAAGATCACTTGACAATCTTCAAAACCATATTTACATGTCTCCTCTAATATAACATTCAACTAAACCCAAGGAAATACATCTTTGGTGTTCTTTTTGGTAAGCTCTTAGGTTTTATCATTTCTCTCTATGGTATTGAAGTCAATCCTGCTAAGGTTAGAGCAATCCTAGAGATGCCTCCATCTACTAATATCAAACAATTCCGTAGCTTATAAGGCAAACTTCAGTCAATTCACCGCTTCATCTCTCAGTTGTCAGATCGTTTCCAACCTTTTCACCATCTCCTTAAAAAAGATGTTTCCTTCTATTGGAATAAAAATTTCCAGGAAGCTTTTGACGCACTCAAACAATACCTCCTTTTCCCACTGGTTCTTATTCCACCTAAGAAAAATCAACCTTTCTACCTATATATCTCCATAACAGACCATTCTCTAGGTGTTATGATTGCACATCAAGACCAACATTGAGAAGAGGTGGTTTATTACATAATCTACACACTTATTGATTATGATACTTGATAATACCCATATTGAAAAAATTTGCCTCGCATTGGTCTTTTCCACTTCCAAGATTCACCATTATCTCCTAAATCATAAAACCTATGTAGTCACCCATACTGATCCCCTCAAATACATGCATTCCAAACCATATCACAACTAACGTGTATCTCGGTGGCTCATGCTTCTTACCAAATTCAACTTCAAATTCATTGAATAAAATTTTATTAAGGGGCAAACAATCACTGACCAGTTATCTACCGCTCCTTTGCCTGACAACCAACCTTCAAACCTTGAATTCCTTGACGAATCTATCACAACACTATCCACCGATGACATCTCTTATCAAATGATGATGTTCTTCAACGGGTATAAATGTCAATATGGTGGGGGTGTGGGAGTCATTCTTATTCCTATAGATGGTGAGCCTATGCCTTTGTCATTTAAACTAGATTTTGAATGCACTAACAATATCGCTGAATATGAGGCTTTGATCCTAGGACTTCAAACATCTCTCTTCTTGGGTATCAAATCCATAACCATTTTCGGTGATTCTCAGCTAGTAGTTAACCAAGTTAATGGTTCCTACCTATGCAAAAATGAAATTCTATAGTAGAATAAAAATCGTGTAGATACGCTATTAGGATCATTTGACTCTTATCTCTTACAAATTGTTCCTTGATCTACAAATAAGTTTGTTGACATAATGGCTTCACTTGATTCACACATACCCTCTTCATCCTCTTCCTCGAGAATTTATGTCACCATGCATCACTTAACATTACCCTCTTATGTATCAACTAAAATCCCCTTTATCAAAAATATAACATCCAACCCACATGACTTATGTTAAAATCAACTCACGGATTACCTTTCCTTCTCTATTGCCCCTTTTGATCTCTCTAATAATGGGAGATGTGCCATCATAAAACATGGAGCTTATTACACTATGCTAGGGGGACTTCTCTACAAGTGAGGTTTTGATGGTCTTCTTCTTAGATGCCTCACTAGTACTGAGACTCCCTTTACTAGTAAGGAAGTCCATGATGGGATTTGTGGTGAACATTTCAATGGTCATGCAGTTGCCAAGTGTATCCTTTGACTTGGCTATTATTGGCCCACACTCCATCAAGACTGTGTTGATTATGTTCAGCATTGCATCAAGTGTCCAACAACACACTAACCTCCTTCACATTTTGAGTCATGCATTACAAGTTGCGAAAGACTTTTTCCCCTTCTCCTAATGGGGCTTAGATCTAATTGGGGAGATTAACCCTCATTCATCCCTCTGTCATCGTTCTATCATTACTACCACTAAATACTTCACCAAGTGGGTTGAGGTCATCCCTCTCATCTCCACTAAAGATAACAAAATTATTTACTTGATCAACCATCACATCATATGTTGTTTTGGTGTTTCTCATAAAATTATAATAGATAACAGTAAATTTTTCAAAAATAAGACTATTCAAAATCTTTGTGATGCATTTGGAGTCAAATTAAGCTTCTCATCATCATACTATCCACAAGTAAATGGATAGGTAGAAGCTTCTAAAAAAACATTGACTGAAATTCTCATGAAGGTAGTCAATGATATAGGCAAGGATTGGCAAACACACATTTATTTTGCTTTATGGGCTTACCGCACTAGCATTCGAACCCCTATGGGTGCTACACTTTTTTCCTTGTTATGTGCAATGGAGGTTGTTTTGCCTCTTGAGGTTCAGCTTCCTTCTCTTCACATTTCTCTAAAATACATACTTACTAATGATGACTTTTGTCAAGAACGTTTGACTCAACTCGAATTACTTGATGAGGGTCATCTCATAGCCCTCAACCACCTCCAAATCTATTAGGAGCATATCAAATGCGCTTATAAAAAAACCTCAAATAATGAGATTTTAATATTGGAGATCTCATCTTAAAATAAAATCAACATGTGACAAACATGGAGAAAAGAAAATGGGGTAAGTTTGCTCCTAATTGGCTTGGACCCCATATCATAACTGACAAGTAGGGCTCAAAAACTTATCACTTGTCTTCTCTCGAAGGAAGGCCAGAACCCAAGCCTTTAAATGCCTTATAGCTTTGACCATTCTTTTGTTAACCAAGAATCACTTCACCTCATGTTTAACTTAAGCTCATCCCTTGAGCATCCCTATTACATTCATTTCCCTTCCTCTTCACCCTTACTCATATACACTTAGTTAACTTATGCAGTGGTATGGTTTTTCCCTCAAAGTGGAAAACTCCTAAGCCTCTATATTCTTGTCCATGACAAAAAGTAAAATAAAAAAACAAAAACAAGTGGGATATGTGACAAGTTATAAAATCTCAGGTCATGCTTCTCAACGTAGACTTCTCCCTTGAAGGATAGCTATGTAACTTCTCTTTGCTACCATCAATAGATTATTCCCTTGAAGGACCACTATTTAAACTTAAAAACAAATGCAAATACAAATTAAAAAAAAACTTCTCATATTGATCAGTTTATACGACCTTAACCCATACAAAATCCCATTGTAGGTTTCCCACATTGATCAACTTACAAAAAAAAAAGAGATTTAAGTCATGGACTTGCCTATAGTAACTCTCGGGTCACCCACAATAGGGGTATATCATCCCCACTTCGTAGGTTATGCTACCCAAACATTTTCCTTCATTTTACCCTTTTTCCCTCATACTCTTTCAAGGGACTGTGAAGCTCACTTAACATAAGGTAAACACGACGCTTCTCTAACAAACACAATGGTTCAAAGATATAAGGCATGAAAGAGGCTCATTTTTTTGAGCCTATTTATGTTCTGATTATGGTCTTTGTCAGTGCATGAGTATTATGCCTCTTTATTTTCTCATCCACATCACATGTCGATCTCTCTATTAAGATGGAAAACAACATCATACCAACACTATCAAAGCCTACTCAATTTATTTTATGCATACACCATCACAAATATGGAAAAATGTTGAAATAAACTAACATAACTAACCTCTTCATTTTAAGCATACACCATCACAAAATATGGAAAAGTGTTAAGATGAAACTAATAAACCAACTATGCATATACTATCACATATATGGAAAAAGCTAGTTTAACTCAACTAACATGATCAACATTCACATCAAAATTAACACAACATTAAATAATCAACATCAACATGATCACAATCATAATAAACACATCTAAAAATCACAAATAAATAAACATCTCATATATATATATATATATATATATATATATATATATATATATATATATATATATATATATATATATATATATATATATATAGGATCAATAACTGTCCATAAATACATCATCATAATATCATCTCTCTCTCAAAATATACATTTAGCATCTTTGGCTCATAGGCTAGTGTACATATAACATATGTAACAGAAACACAAACTCTGGCACTCATAGTCCTCGAGGCTCTCTGTGTGGTCTTGAAGAAGTAGTGTCATCACCACTCTTTGCTCATCTACATATACATGAGCTAGAAGTTGTGGCCCGTGTCACTGATCTCTCCTGTTCTCTAAACTCAGAGTACCTCTAAATATGTGAAAACTCCTTGATGGCCCTCTAATAATAGGAAATCTCATCTAGGGCAATAATATATCTTACCATAGATACAGTATGTGGTGGTCCCATAGTACCTACTAATGGCCCAGGCTATAATGGTCCCTATGGTGGAGGAGGAGGAACATCCTGACCTACTACTCTTAGGCTATCCCTCTCTGCTATCACTACAATCACTGACCCTATAACACTCTGACCTGGACCTGTAGTGCTACAACCTAGCCTTGTAGTGTCCCAACCTGGCCCTACAACATCACCACCTACCCCTGTAAGGCTAATACATGTGCCTATGTTGTATCTCTAGCCTGCACTACTGCATCTCATTCTTGTATAGCGGCATTTTCTTTCCCACCAACCCTTATAAATATGATGGTGGCCTCTTGACCTCCATCATGGGATGTAAACTTGCCCACTAAGTTGTATATGTCACTGTGCACCCTGGATCTCCAACACTTGGCCTTATTGGTAGCTCCTTCAAATCTGACCCATCTATCTCTTGGGGCAATGGAAGGGGTACCTCTATGTCATCCCTCCTATATCAAGGGAAGGTAGGTGGTATAAATTTTAGTAAACTAAACTACCTCCTAACTCGTGACATGAGTACCATCTCTGACTCATCAGCTCATCTCCCCCTAACCCATAGTGAGCTCTACAATCCAACTAGTTGTTGTGCCTATTCTCTAAATATTGGGTATGTCAGGTAGGGTCTTCATAAAATATCCATAGGGATCAAACCCTCAATTGTGCACCTATAATAGGCAATGTTGTGCACTACACTATCCACTTAGGTTTGTGCCATGCCCTCTCTCCACAATCTAAAACCAACCCTAAAGCTATATAGAATCATGGTAGGTAACCCCAATGGTCATGTCACCATGATATGCTCATATGCCCAGCATTTTAGTAGATGGCCAACGCACAAACTATATTTCTATTGCAGTCTTAAACCCCACAGCTCTCTGTATAACTGTGCCAAAAATACTGGACCCCATGCAAAAATAGTCTACTGCTCAACCATATATGCAAGTACACCTATCAATATAATTAGAAATCTACCACCATCTACATCTAGTAATGCATACACTTTTATCCCTATCATCATTAGGATGCTCAATCAATGCTACTCCTCATCGGCCATATATAGTGACTCGTAGGTGAAACTTGTTGAATGATAAGTCACCTCATTGACATGCGCACCATACAATGCCACCATGTGGATATCATGCTCCTCTCTCGAGCATGCAAAGAGCTCCTCACCCTGGAGTGGTAGTTATAAAATCTTATAGACATCCTCCTAGGTCACTGTCAACTCATTGATCGATAGATGGAAGGTGTTAGTGGTGTGATCCCACCTCTCGATCAATGCTATCATAAGGCTCACATCTTAGATGACTCAACCACATCATCACACTCCTCCTAACCCCATGGCTGTCATGTGTTCTCACTCATTTGGAGTGACATCCCTCCTCATACGTATCAAAAGCCTTGGTAAATGATCCCATACTATCAGCTCTATCCTCATCTGCATCCATACACACATAATTCAAGTAACATACTTTCTAATATAATTTATCATCTCATTTTTACCTTCTCTTTGGGAGAACTACATTGGTCTGAAGCCCTAAATTGAGTTATGTAGGTAGTACTCAATCGACATAGAATCTACAGAGGATAGCTCAACCATAGACCCACCTAACTATCTACCCTACTCTCTCCTCTCTATCATAGGCTTTACTATCTCTCTCTCTCTACCCTAGGCTTCACTACCTCTCTCTCTCTACCCGAGGCCCATTACCTATCATAACTCTAGGATTCATGACTTATGTACCTACCCCTCAACCCTATACCCTATGTTTTAAGCCCTAGGTCCTTTGACCTATCTTAATCTCTTATTTTAAACCATACCTTAGATATTTTTCCTTAGGCTCTGGGAGAACTACATTGGCCTAAGGCCCTAAACTAGGCTATGTAGATAACACTCAGTTGACATGGGATCTTCTGAGGTTAGCTTGGTCATTAGACTAATTGACTACTTCTATTAAGAATACAAACTAACCCATTTTCCTATGTTGTTAATTCTTCATAGTCATCGATGTCGGCTTTAGTGCCGACATCAGCTCTTTATAGGCATAAGTGTTGGCCAACGTTGATAGACACCCATTGACCTTGATGTTGTGTCAGTCGATGTTGGTGGACCTTATCGATGTCGATGACTAGTTCAGCCCTAGGGCCAAACAAACCATCCCCAAAACTATAATTTTAACCTTAAAAACTACCCCAAATTCCCCCCCCCCCCAACTTATCCTAAAACTATCCTACCCCAATTCCTGCCTCTCTACTAACATTTTCTATCCCCCCACCTCTAAATTAGCCTAAAAACTCAAAATAACCAAATGTAGTTTCCAAACACCTCGTAGAGACTCTTACCTCATCTCTCTATCTCCTTCAGGTAAGCACAATTGAATTTTGTGGTGGCATGCCTCCCATTGGGTCCCCTCCTTACTCTGTCATCTCAGTCGCTCTTATAGTTCTATTTTTCTCCAATCACAAGTTGTAAATGAGTTTGTTCAGCCGCCAAACCCCCTTTTGTCAAGTTTGGCTAGTTGTTAACATCAACATGCTTGACCTAATCCACCGATGTTTACACTTTTACCTACCGACATTGACAACATTACCCTAATATACTGACATTAGCATTATTTATTATCGATATCAATAATGTCACTAACGTCGGCACCATTGAATTATTATTTTCCCCAACAAGCAACCCAAAATTTTTAGACTTTACCCATACTCTGGGATAACTTAGAGCTCACATATATCTCCTTGACCACAACCACTAGCTTGGATATCATATATATTTCTCCAACCCTGACAATCACCCTTGGAGATCACTTAAATATCCCCCATAATGACTTTGCTTGAAGATCATGAATACCTCCTCACTCATTGACCCTTTTACACCAACCTTGCATTGCTTGTCTTGACCGCTTATGCTATTATGCTATAGTTGGCTATTATACACACACATGTATATTAAGTGTTTTGGATGGCAACCAAGCTTGTCCTGTCACCTGCAACCTTTTTATGTTTTCTAGGGGCACTTTCTACCTCGAATACCTGGTACACCTAGACCATTAAAGCTACAAATTTGACTATTTTGACCTTCAACTATCACTTACAAGCTATGCTTTGGTTATTTCTATCTGAGTCCTCCTTAACCTTACCCAATTCACTTCTTATCAAACCAGTACCTGATTCTGATTTCTCCTCCATCATTTTCCATTTTGAGGGAGGATACCTCATCTAATACTTGGAGCATCTAACACCTATTTTTGTCTTGCATCTTGATAATTCAAATTAAAAGACAAAAAGGGGTAAATGTAGACACCAAAATTATGTCACACACACCTGCATAACTACTTGTGTTGAAACCCCCTTAAGCCTATTTCCAATAAAAATAATTAGCCTCCCTAACCCATGCTTTTACCCCTCACATATTTAATTAATTTAAAATAATTAATTAATTTAATTAAAAATCCCTTTTGCCACCTTACCTGGCCACCTCACCCTATGACTAATTCTCACCTGATGAGTCACCTCAAGACTTGGTCCCCTCATCCTAACTACCCAAGACTTATTCTCACTTCAAAACTAAATTCCTAATCAACGGTACCTCCTTCTTCACCTCTTATTTTTACCATTTTGTAATAGGTGCCACACTTGACATGAAGAGCAACATAAAATAGGCCAAAAATAGTAAGTTTACCTATTCTAGGGCCATCGACATCAGTCAACCCATAGCCGACGTCGATGGGATTGCCTACGTCGATTATATAAGCCAAACTCCAACCTTATGTTCAGGTCAGCAAAAATCAAGAAAAAATATTCTTACTTGCATTCAAGCTCTTGAAATTTAACTTTTGACATCCTAGCTTACTGTTATCTTGCGTAAGTCAATCATGATCAGGAACCAAGCTCTTGAGGACTAGCAGCACCCGCTTGTTCTCTTTGTTCAGGCCATCAGTTTAGACTACCTGATAGGAGCCATCAACTTGACACTTATCATTTAGTCACCACTACAACTAAGTATATCACTTATTCTATAAGTATTTTAAGCATTTAATTTGCATTTACTTTATATCTACTGTTCATTGCCTTACACATTTCGGACTGAACCTCCATGAGTGAGTTACAAAGCTTCGTTGCTTGTTTCCCCTTGACCTAACACACCAAACCTCTTACCAGATCTACCCAAATCATACTCTTTCTCTCTCTCATAACTCTTTCTAACCTCCCAGACCTGATCAAAATCATTTTTTAGACCTGAAAAAGCCTTCTGCAAGCCCCAAGGCAATTATTGCCCCTATTGACCTCGACAACCTAACCACATCGGTCACCTTCACCTGTCGACCTCGATAGCATAACTGATATCGGTTACCTCCTTACCAACGTCGATGACTGTGGATTTCCTAACCTCTCCAAAACCTACCCAAACAACTTCTAAAATACAAACATATACCACATACTCTCTGTTGCACTCAGGTTGTGAATAATGGTAATATTATCTCTCTTTCATTCTCTCTTTACCTCTATTTTAGTTATTTATTACTCTTTTGTCTCTCAAAAGTGGACTGCCATCTATAAAAAAAATTCACACTTCCTAGAACAAGCACATAGCTTGGCAGCCCACTCATTTATCTACCAACAAACATTTTGTGGTCATGTTTTCTTACTTGCGGGTAGTCCTCCCCAGCTAAAGAGGAGTGCTCAAAAGGTCTGGATACGACGTGTAAACCAATCCAGGTTCATTCTGATCACTCATCCCTATCATTCTTTTCTATTTTTCTTTAGACTTGGAATAGACAACTTTTAGCGAAACACTCATATCTTGCATACCTTCTTGGGATGCCCTTATACTATATTTTATGTGTGCAAGTTTGATGAAGTGGTTATGTTATATGTCCTCCTTTAGGATTTTCTCTCTTTAGAGATGCTTTTCATTTTTTTTTTATGATTCTACCTTTATTGAAAGGTTGTACTCTTTTTGGAGTCAACTTGCATTCACCCACATAATCATGAAGTGATTTTGTGTTATGTCATTCTTTATAGAGTTGTTTCCCTTATCTTAATTACTCTTCTTTGTCCCTTTAAACTAGTGCAATGTTGTCTTCCTCTTCAATAGAAACCTATCCATTATTTAGACACTCCAATTCCTCATTATATTTTACAAAAAAAATGACCTTACAATTATGTTTTTGCTAAGCTAGTGACTTGGCATCTTTGTCTTTGCAAGCTTGACATGCTTCAACTCTTTTGGAGCATTCTCCAACTTCTTATTTTCCACCAATATACCCCAAACCTACATATTGAGCCCTTTATTAAACCCTGAAGGGATTTATCATTCCTTACCCATTATTTCCAAGTCATTTTCCATCATAACCTGGATATTGGATAACAACTTAAATCCAATTCCCTCTATATGATTTTGAAAAGTACCAAAGGACTCATTCAAATATTGATTGGACAAAAAAACATATGGTGGAATGCTTACCAAGCATACTTCAGTCATGGTTTGTCCATCTTTGGTAGAAGTTGGTATCCTTGCATGGTAAAATAGAGTTAAATATTAGAAAAAAACTCCACTTAAATATTAGTATCTTAAGAATAAATAAAAACACAAAATGTTGGTGCCAATTGTACCATTGGAGCTAAGATACCAAAGAAGCAATGACATTATCTCAAAAATATAATTGTTGCACTACTCATAAAGCATCCACTAGAGTCGATAAAGCTTATACAAAATCAAGTGACACCCCAACCAATAAAAAATTGTATTGAAATCATTTCCAAGTTGTCACTTTCCATTAGAGAAACATCTAGAAAAATTGATAACCAAATAATATTACAATCCAAGGATCTCCATCATCCTAAAATTATACATTGGCTAGTACAGTTACTTCTCTTCATCCATCATGTTGCATTTTTAGGGTATACCTCTTTCTTGAATCTTGCATTTTCTCAGATTTAACTTTGGCCTAGCTGCTCAAACGCATTCCTATGAAACCATTGAGAAGTTATTTTCTACTTGAAAATCTCACTCCTCACTTAATTCATGTCTATGAGAAGTTGTTTTCCACTTGAAATTATGTCCATTATCACTTAGATAATCATCATACATATATATCCTCCCATTTACAATATTTTTTTATAGGATTTCCATGATCATTATGTGCTTTGATACCATTCAAAATCCTAATTATGCTCTCATGTTCCTTGAAACTATTTATCCCATTTTGATAATGGTCTCCTTCCACCTTTGAGACATACATATGCAAATCTATCACTTTAAACACATATGGATAGTTAAATGACATGTGATTTGTATGGATAGGTAAATGGCATGTGATTTGAATACCATGACCTCCAAATCTATATAGATACATGTTTTCACACCTGTTTAAGAGCTTTGAAACATTGATAACAAATATTGTCAAAGTTGAAGCGATAATTGGAGATCTCCACCTTCGGTGCTTCATGGAAGGAAATTGGTGCTACCAACATGTCCAAAGTGGTGGACAACATCTATGATCATGTTCTTGGCCTTTGATCATGCCCGGTTGAGTGAACCACTACCCATTCCAGCCTAAGGAACACCTTTCCCAATACGAGAAAATGTAGTATTTTAGGGTAACTTCAAATGTGCTTAAAGTGGAAACCAGAAGTCATTTGTAGGAACTAGAATAATCTCACGTGCATGTTGAATCTATCTAATTTCCCTTGATATCATGTTGATATAATCTTGAAGATGAAAATTTGGCACATGCTATAGTAATTAGTCTTGAAATGTAACTTTTTTACAGTGAAGAGACAAGTTCTTGTCTTCTAACTAACATTTCTACCTTTGAGACATCCACATGTAAATTCATCACTTCAAACACATCTAGATAGGAAATTTATAAATGTTCCAAAGACCATGACCTCCAAATCCACCCATATGCATGTGTTCACAATTGTTCAAGAGTTTGGAAACACTGACAACAAATGTTGTCAAAGTTAAAGCGACAATTAGAGATCTCCACCTCTAGGGTTTCATGGAAGGAAACTAGCACTGGCAATGCATATAGGTTGATAGATAATGTCTAGGAATAGGCTATTTTTCTTGGATCACGTCTAACTGAGTGATCCACTACCCATTTCAGCCTCAAGAATGCCCTTCCCAATAAGAGAAAATTGTAATGTTTTAGGGTAACTTAAAACACACATAAAATAGAAATCATAAGTCATTTTCATGAACTGAAAGAACTTTCAAGTGCATGTCAAATCCCTCTAATTTCACCCTATATCACGTTGATGGAACTTTGGAGACGAATCCTTGGCACACGATGTAGTAATTAGTTTTGAAATGTAACTTTTTGGTCTTGTCCTCCAACTGGGATTTCAACTTCTAGGACTTTCACATGTAAATTCATCACTTTGAACACATATAAGTAAATAAATGATTTGAAGACCATGACTTCAAAATCCACATAGATGCATGTTTTCACAACTATTCAAGAGCTTAAAAACACTAACAACAAATGTTGTCAAAGTTGAAGCAATAGTTGGGGATCTCCACCTTCAGTGCTTCATGGAAGTAAATTGGTACTGCCAACATATCCAAGTTAGTAGATAGCATTTAAGACCAGGTTCTTGGCCTTCGATCATTGCCCATTCGAGTGACTCACTACCCTTTTTGACCTCAAGAATGCTCTTCCCAATAAGAGAAAATTGTAGTCTTTAAGGATAGCTTAAGACATGCGTAAAATAGAAATTGTAAGTCATTTAAAAAAATCAAAATAACCCTCATGTGCATGTCAAATCCCTTTAATTTCACACAATATCATGTCTATGAAACCTTAGTTATGGATCCTTGGCATAGGTTGCAGTAATAAGTTCTAAAATGCAACTTTTTTGTAGTGAAGAGACAAGTTATTGTCTTTCAATTGATATTTCCACCTCTAAGACCTCCACATGTAAATCCATCCCTTTGAACATTTGTAGATAGGAAAATGACATGTGCTCCAAAGACCACGACCTCAAAATTCACCCGAATGCATGTTTTCACAACTATTCAAGAACTTGAAAACCATGACGACAAATATTGTCAAAGTTGAAGTGATAGTTGGAAATCTCCACCTCCAATGCTTTGTGGAAGGAAACTAGCACTGTCAACATATCTGGGGTGATGGATACATCTAGGGCCGGGTTCTTGACCTATGAACACACTCGATCGAGTGATCGACTACCCATTCTAGCCTCAAGAATGCCCTTCCCAATAAGAAAAAAAAATGTAGTTTTTTAGGGTGACCTCATACACACGTAAAATAGAAACCCTAAGTCATTTGCAAGAACAAAATTAACCCTCACATGTATATTGAAGTCCTCTAATTTCATCCTACAGAGTGTTGATGTAACCTTGAAGATGAATTCGTGACACACATTGCAATAATCAGTCTTGAAATGTAATTTTTTTTAATAGTGAAAAGACAAATTCTTGTCCTCCAAGAGTAATTTTTTTAATAGTGAAGAGACAAGTTCTTATCCCCCAGTTGACATTTCCATCTTAGAGACCGCCACATGCAAATCCATTGCTTCAAACACATTTGGATAGAAAAATTACACACGCTCTGAAGACTACGACCTCCAAATCCACCAGGGTGTGTGTTTTCATAATTGTTCTGGAGGCTTGGAAACATCTGAATATTATCCTTGATCTCAACGGCATGAAGAGATGACCAAAGGTCGTCTTTTTGTGACTCACATCGACTGCATAAGGTCATCATAGAAATCCTCTCCTCTTCTGCTACCAGGGATTGATTGCCTCGTTCAAATACTCATAAATCTTCCTTTCGCCCGTCAGATCAGGGCAATCTTGTGTTTCGTTGCTATAATAAAAACAAATATTTACTTTGATGCCTGTGTAGCCCCTTCATGCTACTCTCATCGAGGACTTTGGAGTAGTAAGGAGCAGGTGCAAAAGGCGGCCATGAGTGGATGTGTGGCGGGGGAAGATCTGCGAGATGTTCTCTTTGAAGATGTTGAACTTACCTCTGCAGGACAGAGATGGCTCTGATGCAGTCGTACACTAAATCTTTTGAGTCTCGCCTCCGCCTCGTATGCC
Source organism: Torreya grandis (assembly GCA_037957365.1). Taxonomy (NCBI): domain Eukaryota; kingdom Viridiplantae; phylum Streptophyta; class Pinopsida; order Cupressales; family Taxaceae; genus Torreya; species Torreya grandis. The sequence continues at coordinate 654,200 of JARHVA010003605.1, read as the reverse complement.
AAGGAATGCATCGCATATTCCCGCTGGCGTAGCGCCAAATCGTTGAGAAGTTTCGTCACATTGCTCGCTCCGAAGAATTGGTGTACATCGGCAAAATTCGTAGGCTTTTCCGGTGTAAAATACGGCGCAATAATGTGCATTTCCACCTCAAAAAATGGCATGCTGTGCGGGGATTTTAAAGCACTGTTTAGGGTAAAAAGACTTAAAACGACTAAGAATTTTGATGTTTTCACAATTTATAAAGAAGAGTCAGTGAAGATTTCTGAGTGAAACTCTGTACATGATTTTTTAAAAGTTTTAAAGAATAGCAAGATGGTTACACATCGGCAGAGTAGAGCTCAGCATGTTTTCAATTGATCTTTCCATTTACCCTGCCGATGCGTAACGAACTTTAAGATCATGTACACTAGTTGCATCGCTTCAGCCACATCGGCAGAGTCACGGGAAGATTTCTGAGTGAAAAAATAGCAAAGATAGTTACACTATTTAGCAGGGCTAATGCAAATATATAATTTGTTTCTTAAAGTTATGTACAATACATTATATCAAATAATCATTCAGATCTTGCCTTGTATTTGTACTATTTTAAAATTAAATCTTCCTCCTCTACGACTGGGCTCGAATTTGTCTACCTTTTCGTCATCTTTAACCTGCAACATCTTAAACCACTCAGCAAAGACGTTGCCGGAGATCATAAGCCCTTTCCGGCACCACTCTTCTTCATCCTCTTCATCGTCATTGTCAGTCCAGATGCACCAAAACAACCAAAATCTGCACGAAGAATGCCAGCCATTGCTAAATCAGACAAGGTTTGCAGTTGAAATTAGTGTCTGCGCAAAGATTCGATTTAAATTTTGAATTTTTATTTGATTGCTGCCCATTGTGGTTGATATTGCATTTAACAAAGTCGGCAGGCCTCCATTTACAGGTTCATCCTTTTTCGACACAACTGTTGTACGTGATGGGTGGTGGATAAAATAATAAAGCGATTGAAGTAGGTCTGTTGATGTGGCTATGTTAAGAGTTCGCTTTGGGAGGAGGTCAGACAGGATCAGAGAAGGTCTAAAAAGCATTAAGGACTTTAAAGTATTGTTGCTGTAAAAAAGGCACAAGGATTTTAAAGTATTGTTGCTCTTAAAAAGGATAAGGACTTTAAAGTATTGTTACTATAAAATAATAAAGTGGTCGATGTGGGTTTGTAGACGTGGTTAACGGGATACAACAATTACTGTATGTTAGCGTTCGTTTCAGAGGGAGGTCAGAAAGGATAGAGAAAGTTTAAAAAGCGTAAGGACTTTGAAGCATTCATAATGTAAAAGGACCGAAAAAAAAAAAATGATTATAAAATGTCAAATCTCAACATCTAATTTGTTTCCTGCAATATTACATACAACACATTATATCAAATAAAAATTTAAATCTTGCCTTGAATTTACATTCATAAATACTAAATCTTCCCCTCGCTTACGATTTGGTTCAAATTTGTTTAGTTGTATGTCATTGTTACCTACAACATTATAAACCTCTTAGAAAAGACATTCCTAGAGATCATAGGATCTTTGTGAAGCTTCTCCTCCCCTTCCTCTTCATCCTCATCATTAATTGAATCAACGGTCATATTAAAACAAGCAAAGACATTCCTAGAGATCATAGGATCTTTATGGCGCTCCTCTTCCCTTTCCTGTTCATCCTCATCAGTGGTTGAATCAGCAGGCACACTAAAATAACCAAAGACATTCCTAGAGATCATAAGATCTTTACGGCGCTCGTCCTCCCTTTCCTCTTCATTCTCATCATGAGTTGAATCAGCAGACATACTAAAACAACTAAAAACATTCCTCAGATCATAAGATCTTTATGGCGCTCTTCCTCCCTTTCCTCTTCATCCTCATCATCAGTTGAATCAGCAGGCACACTAAAAACAACCAAAATTTACACAGAGAATATGAGGTATTACTAAATCAGACGGGCTTTGCATTTGCATTTGAAATTAGTTGCCCCACAGAAATTACTGGAGGGATTTTCCATTTCATTTAAATTTTGAATTTATATTTGATTGCCGCCCATTGCAAAAGTAGTGTACAGGATCAGTGGTGGATACAAAATAAAGCAGTTGACGTGACTCTGACGATGTGGCTAAAGCGATACAACTACTGCTGCAACATGTTAAAGCTCAAAGGTCAGAAAAAACAGTTAACAAAGGTAAATATTTGAGTCTATCTAGGCAAAATCAATATTTCTTTTCCGTCTATGCTTGATAATGCAAACCAACCTTTATCTTTTACGTTTATATTGTAGCTTTAGCAAACAAATTTACCACCCAGTTTTCCAATAGTTAGTGGAAAAACGCAAACCCAGGAAAAACGCAGCACAGCCGAGGAAAAGTGCAGGGCACGCCTGCTAGGGCAGACAGGCCTGCGCACATGGTCTTGGCAGCCGCCACCATTGCAGGCAGCTGCTACCGGTCTAATCTAGCTGTTTTTTTCTTGTTTATAATGGAATTTTTTGGGTTTATTTAATGGTGCTACCAAGAGATTTAAGTTTAATGTAGATCTAAAAGTGCATGTTAATAATATAAGGAATGAAAATCTGTGGATGAAGTTTGGTTGTATTATTGTTATTGAGAAAGCTTTGATTATTATATTTGATCACAATAAAGTGGAGTAAGAAATAGTTGATCTGATCAATTTAGTTTTGATTTATAAATTTGTGGGTTCAGGACCACATGAACAGGGATTGTGGTCTTAGATTTCAAGGCACGGGAAAGTAAAGAAAGAGGTGGGTATCCGTTACACGGCAAGAAATAACAAGGCAAGATGTTTTTTCATTGTTGTTTTTACTTTTGAAGAATAGTGAGTTCAAGTGTTTAAACAGGGCCGTGGGTTTTTTTGGTAGCTCAAGGCTTTTCATGATATCGTCGAACCTCGGTTTTGATTTTACATAAAAATTTCAAAGGATGTTCAAGTTTGGGTAATGCTATTTATTGTAAATTTGTGAATGGAATCCATTCTTATTGGGATAGTAATTCCTTTAAAGAAATGATGTACATTTCCATTAAAAATTGTAATAAAAAACATATTGTTTGTGCTAAGATTTGTGATCAAATGGACGTAAGCTCGTTGTTCTCTATGAAAAGGTTTGATTAAAATCTTCTTAAAGAAACATGTTTGAGGAGGGTGTTGATTAAGAAAGTCTTCTCTTCCCATATTACATGTGTCATTCCTATAGTCATCTAGTCCAAAATTACCTTGTACAAGTAAAGGTTGAAAAGAAGGAATTTCAAGGAGATTGTAAGAAAAGTAAGAAAGGCCCTACATATAATTCAAATGAGAAGGAAAAAGTTCAAGTTGTGTTGTACCCTAACCTTTTTGTAATTTAAGTATTAAATGAGAGGATGAAGAGATTATAGTTTCATTAGAATTTATGAAGGATTACTAAAAAGATAACAAATATTGTAGGGAAGACTCTTGGGTAACTACTAATTTTGATTCCATGAAAGAGTATTGAATCTGGGTCAAAAGAATCGTAGGAAATGGACATCAACTAGATCTTAAAAAGAGCAATGAAAGTGTGGTGGCAACTCAAATTGTTGGGTTATAGGGTAATTTTGGTGTTGAGTTTCAATTTAGCTCTTTGATGTAGAACAATAAAATTATAGTCGTAACTCAAATTATTAAGTTATGGAATAAATTTGATATTGAAATTCTTTAATATATGGAGTAAACAATTTCGTTAAGAATAAACCCACCCTACATTCTTTTAAAAGGTATTGAACTTTTCTTTTTTAATTTATGTTTTTATTTTAATATTTTGAACCATTTATTTATAAAAAAAATTAAAAAATACATACATGGAACAAACAAAACTAAAATCATTAAAAATAATTAGTAGAAAATACATACATGGAGCAAACAAAGCTATAATCATTAGCACCATCCTTCCATTATTGCATGGCCTTTTTAATGCGAAATTCACCCCCAGCCATATCCGAATGAATACTAATGATGCATCTTGCTTAAAAATCTGCGATACCAACCCCATAAAAATAGTGGGAGTCAAAAAGCGTTGCCATAGCCCACTAAATACGCTGATGAAAATTTATCAAAAGGAGGGTAAACCTAATAAAAGATATCTAGCCGATGAAAACTTAAAAGTGTTTAGCCAATGCAAATTTATCTAAAAGAGGGTATGTTTATATATTTTTAAAATATTATCAATATATTTTTGATAAGATTTATTTTTTGGGATAATTGTATAAAGAATTTTTCCCTGGACGTTTCATATCATTTTTGAAGAAGGATCACTAGAGGTGATTCGAAACATCGAGGCAAAAATTCTTTACACGATTATCCCAAAAAACAAATCTTATTAATTATATGGACTATGAAAACATTAAATCTAATATATTTTTATTTTTAATAATTTATACACTTTTATCTTATTTTAATGATCATTTTATTTTAATAATTATTTTTTACTTGTCTCAACATGAATGTATAATTATGAGGGCCTTCCATCCCTTAGTGCACACGATCTTTATTTCATCCTTTTCATTTTTTGGTACTTCGATATGAGTTTGTATATTAATAGAAATTTAATTTGAATTCAACTCATCTATAATTATAGAGGTGTTTTTATTCATTTAGGTATCATAAAGACATTCAAGAAGAAAAGGAAAGTTAGAGAATTCATTTATTGCTCATAAAAATTTATTAGACATGTGTAAATATTTTAGAAAAATTGAGCAATCAATAAATCATTCATTGAAGTACATAGATCTCTTTTAAAGTTACATTGCACAATATTAGTTTTTCTCGATCATGAATTATTACAATTATTAGTATTTTTTATTTTGTATATATATATTTTTTGATAATGGGTAAAATAGAGAGTTTTGACAGGGCCCCTCAACCCTATACAGAGTCGTCCAAAACATCACCAACAAAACCATAAACCCCAACACACCCCTCAACCTAACACAACCAATCCCTCTAAAGAGGACTATATCCAAGACATCAGTGAAAACTCGATCTAAACTCTGCACAACTAGGATTTAGTGAAAAAGCCATTAACAATCCACAGGGAGTACCCTGCGTTCGGCAAGAATTCAAAGACAAAACCAAACTTAAACAAGGGATTTCACATAGTTTTCGATTCCGCCATCCACCCCCTTAGAAGGGTAAGGGATCGACAATTTAGCTAATGAATGGAGTTAATCTTCTTCTACGTTGCGAGAGAAGATCTTTTATAGTGCATTGTGTATAGTTCTTCACCATTTCTTTTGCATCTAATCTCAGCATTTGAGCCTTCATCCTGCAAACTTTCTTTTTGACTGAAGAATCCATTGGCACTTTTAGTTTCTCCAAAGTGAGGCGATAGGATGAACTAGTTGAAACTTGAGGAAAAGGATTCGAAGATACAGCGTGAGCCTTAGCGTAAATCTAACCAGTCTCCCTCCTCGGTGAGAGATCCCCAACCGGGGCAGGGTGAGGGGAGATAACTAACTTATGGTAAAAGATGCCATGATTCTGACATAAGAACTCTTGATTGGAAGCCCCATCTTTCCTCCTCCAAACTAACCGCGAGTGTAAACCCGAACTCTAAAAACCCTTTGAAGAACTCCTTGCAATGCTATTGTTGATGAGGTTGCACTGAAAACATCTGAAAGGAAGGCCCTTGAAGTTGAGATTCTGGATCCATAAATCGTGAGACGAACAAAGCCTAATAGAGTGACAAAGGGCCTCGGACAAATCAACAATCACACAAGGTCTAATAATTTTTTTCCTTCAAACTTCTCATCCAGTTTAACAAAGGATCCAACCCAATTGATCACCTTAACAATGTGCTCTTCTTTCCTTAAAATTGGCAGAACATTGTATAATCTAACACAAAGAGGTGCCGTTGTGATCTCCGCCTTTCCAAGGTCAAAAAAAGGTGACCAAAGGCAAAAGAATAATCCGAAGTTGCCAACAAACCAAGGACCCGACGACCAGATGTAGTCCCGATCAGCTGCACAACTAAAAACCGCTTGGAAGAAACCATGACTGAGCTGAGTGAAAGATGGAATGTCCATGGAACTCCAAGAAGTTGAAGCCCATCTCACAAGGTCAATAAGTGAAAGTGGAGAGCCCACACACTTTCCAAATACACTGTGATTGCCAATAGTGGAATCCATGTCCAAGATGCCTCGGTCTAAGATCTCCAAGTCGAGGGTATCCTCTGAAAACGTCACTGGAATAACACTAAAAATATCATCATGCATAAATGGATTTCCGGTGACAAGCAACACAAATACCCATAAATAACATGTATAAAAAAGTGATTAATTTAGTTAATTATTTTTTAAAGGTAGACTAAAAAAGACATTGGAAGTGATCTCAAGATAGTTTTCAGTGTGTGATAGTGGAAAATAAGGTGTATTAAGTGATTAAAAGATGAGAGATGACTTAGAAAACTTATGATGATCAAATAAGGATGTCCAAAATGTCTAGAGTATAACTTGACACTTTGGACATCCTTCTTTGATCATCATAAGTTTTCTAAGTCATTTTTCATCTTTAAATCACTTAATACACCTTATTTTCCACTATTAAACACTGAAAACTATCACCAGATCACTTCAATATCTTTTTTATTCCACCTTTAAAAAAAACATTAACTAAATTAATCACTCTTTTATACATGTTATTTATGGATATTTATGTTGCTCCGTAGTGGAAATCCATTTATCCATATTACATGGTACAAAAGATGATTATAAATTGCAAGCGAACAAAAAGACAAAACTAAAAGATGAGCAATAAAGTATAAATGTCCTCAAATCACAACAAAGCGAGAGGAAACCCTTGAAAGTATAAAGAAATGCGTTAGAAATTACAGTGGTAGAGACCTAGTGCTATGGTATCTTCCTCATTAAAAATGTAATACAAGGACAGAAACATGTCATCAAATGACATGAAATGGAGCCTCCTGAATCCTTCTCTCCTACTCAGCTCATGTTAACTTGTAAGTAATAAACATAAGAGATGCAAGTGCAGTCTACATACTTCTTACAAAATTATAAGGGGAACATACACATTGGAAGTATAACTTGGATAATGGCACACATCTTTAGCTCTGCCCTAAAGAGAAAGAATGGCAATATAACCTTGAAAAGATAGTGCTGCATTTATAATTGAATTCATAAACACTATCTGGCCACTGGCCAGGGAAAAAGAGCTGCAAAATTAAACAAGTGTACATTTGACTTCCATAATGACCAACAACAACTTCAAGCAAAGTCTTCTATCATATATATTTTAAGCTTGTCTCAAACAATCTGTGACAAATGACAAATTTTGTTGCATTAGTAGTCCCGTCCAAAACTCAGAGAGATCTGGTACCACCCACAGATTGGGTAATCCAGATTCTCATGTAACCACAGAAGAGCTGCTCACTGGTAAAAAAATTATATACAGAGAAAATATTCTTAATCAATAATCAGCAAGATTATCCTGGAAGCCAAGAGAAGATTGCATTTCTGCAACACTGTCATCACCTCCAACGATAAATACAAATACCAGGATTGCACATTGGATTGCAGCTTCTTATAGCATATAACTAACTTAAAAATCAGCTGTCACAAATGTCTTGCTTCAGGGATCTTGCCTGTAATGAAGTTTTTTTAAACCACAAAAAACTTGAAGCAATCTAAGAAAAATGTATGAATTCTGGAATTTCTGCATACAAGAATGGTATTCAATTCCCAATAGCAGACAGAAGCTTATGCCCTTCCCTCCTCCATCAGCAACATGATACTTCTTTGAAAAAAAACTTCTGAATTGTTAGTTTCTGTATGATACAGGGAATCATTGCAGAGGCCAGTAATTCTACCTCCAAAATGGTAAGTAGGGGCTGTATTACGGTTAGAAAGGCAGACTTTTAATAGACTGTTATTAACAAGTCAATTGATCCAGACATTTTCATTTCCCTGCATGCTGATCTTGTCCGTTTCCATTTCCAAGATTTCCAACCTCCAGCTTCTCCTCAGACTTGTGATTGTAGGCATCCCCCACTGACCCATTTCCTATAGCATCAGCTGGAGGAATGAAGCAGTCCATTGAAAGGCCAGGAACATTGAAAACCACATCATCAATTGTCCACGTTTCTTCCATTCGAGTTTTGGAGTGGTTCATTGAAGTCTCTCCAAATTTGAAAAGGGTCACAACTGACCGACCTGAGTGAGCAATCATCACTCCATCCACTGCTTGGTAATCATTGATAGTTGTTTCTATGGTAGTCTCCCAATAAACAGTATTTATTCCAGTAGCTTGAATTCGAGCAAGGTGAGAGTCCTCCATATATACAAGAAGACCAGTTTTCTGACTGAAATATCCGAAGAGTACATGCCTGATAATTTCTGCAGGACCATCACCCCTTTCTTTTAGGGTTGAAGGATCGGCAGCAAGCTTCAAGATAAAGCAATCTTCATCTCCAATTCTCTTTTCTCCTACGCTACGAGCATTTGCAAACACGATTGCTGTCGTTCTAGGATCTAAACCCTGAGCACAGAAAGTTGAACGGGCACAAAAAAATGCATCATTAGCAAACAAGAAAAATGTAAACAGTTAGATGAACTACAATGAATAACTATCAACTTGCACCAGTCCCAAGATTATCCTATTTCTGTTCTGAAACTCCCTGTGTGCTTAAACTCTTAACCTTACTTGATTGAAACTTCATTCGAAAAACCCTGGAAGCAGCCATGCACACTTTGTTTTTAAACACAACCAGCTGACTTTTCCCCTAATACCTAGCAAACACTCATAAAGACAACAAACTCACTGGCTCCTGTAATTGAGAATCTGTAAATAGGCATACTATTTTTGTCCACTTACAGAACACCTAATATTCAGACTTCTTTGAAATGATTCATTCAAAATTGTCAGAAATTACTTAACCTAACCACAACATGTAAACAGGCACATTGAGAATTCAAGTATACCGAACTATAACTCGTGGTTAAACCCACTCTGTATGCAGTCATATTAATCTTACAATTCTACTGACCCGCGACTTGTTGCCAAGTCCACTTCAGTGAAGAGTCATTAAAGTTATCAGGTTTCTACAATTCCTAATTCTAGGCCTAGTCTGCAAGCAGTCAGATTAAAAACAGAGTCAAAGATCTTAAACACCATAAACAGACATACCTGAAGAGCACGGCGCAGGGGCCGAGCAGGACCCCTGGCAGTATGCGAACCAAGCCACGGTGTATGGCGCCACACAACCTTGCCATTGCTTCCAGCCTGCACTTTACTTTCAGCCAAAACCAACTCCATTGACCACATATCAGGCATCATTTGCCACAAAACAAAGCACCCATTTTCTGTAGCCTTATAACTTCGACAAACTTTGGTAGCTATTTCGCTTTCTGTAGATACCATTTTGACTTTGCCTGCCATGTATGAACTCCTTATAGAGTTCTGAAACTTCATACAGCCAGTTGCAGCTATGTATTGCTGCACAATATACTGCGCTGTTGATGTTTCCTGCCCAAATCAAACAGATCAATAAATATTAAAATCAGTAAATATTCATCCCCGCCCAATTTTTTTTTAAAGTAAACAATCTGTCTACAAATATTTATGTTTTGAGGCATTGACTCGTTTAAAATGAACTGGAACCCAGATCAACTTATCTAACACAAAGGTTTGCTATTGCAAGCGCAACTAAGGTTTAAAAAGGATCTTTTTCAGTTGAAACAAGTTTGGCTGTACCAGAGACGTTTCTGGAGAAACAATTGATTAAATCGTGCTCGAACAATACCATATCTAAAGGTCAAAGAGGCATCCACCCTTCTTGCTAGAGTCTAGGGGTACATTGGAGTGCTTACCTCAGTGGGTGTGCTCCCTGTGATAATCCAATGCTAAGTCTAATTTTAAAATAGTGTAATGTACCCTCTGAAGTGTGAAAGAATCTGAGAATGTTACTAGATTTTCCAGTGCCAAAAAGCTCAAAGAGGAAACCACTGCCTTACACAATAAGAAAAAAGGAAAACAATAGTAGAAATATGCTATATCAATATTAGTCTCAAGTTCTCCATTCAAATGACAGAAAAAATGTACATACAAAGCATTATCTGCCATACCCAATAGGGTAGTGCATACGTTCTTGACAGTTGAGATACGACTGTTGGGATTTTACAGTTTGTAGGGCTGGTGGTGAACCTCCTGAAATTAGGTATAAATCTTCAGATCAACAGGATCACTTGGCCTTGGGGATCGGTTCCTACCCAACTGCTGAGGAAATTCTCCACAACTAAGCTTTGAACTTGGACAGTCAAGATAAACGTGGGGTAGCATTTCAACGAGCAATCTCATCACCTCAGAAATAAAAAAATTAAAATGATCTATCAAGTATACCACATTTCATGTGTTTCAGAAAATATTGGTCTGCCCAACATTTGCTGTCAAAACCCAATGACACATATATGCCTTTATCAAGGCCAAACGGTCCAAGACCTTTACCAATAAACCAAATAACGAATGCTGTGTAAAAAAATAGCATTTTCAATAATCCAATGATACAGGTACGTTACCCAGAAACCAAAATTAACATTCAATGTATCCAAATCAAGGACAGATACAGGTTACAAAGTGCATCATTCTGAAGCGTTTGGAGAAACCAAACGCATTTCGAAGAGCATCGTTTTCACAAAAATCGTAAGGCTCTAGCCCAAGGCTGAAGCAGGTTCAAGCCCAAAAGCAACCACTTGGAATTTAAGGTTAGTGGTGATCTAACACGTGATGGAGCATTCCACCGCATTAAAACACAAGCAGCAAATGAAATACAAAATGTGCATTGAAAACTAGACTACCATGTAAATATTCAATGGACCTCAAAAAAGAATAGCAGCAATGCAGAGCTATCAGCATGATGAACCAATAATCAAAGTTTGATAATGCATTGCCAGTGCATTAAAGACTGCAGATTAGTATTAAAATTGACCTGGAAAAACTAGAAAAACAAGATCCCAAAAGAAAGGGCTTTATTCTGAAGGGCTTGAGCAATCTAAATATTTTTCAAAGAAGCAAAGCCTCAGTAAAATCCTGAGGCTCTTGTCTGGCAGGCCATGGACTAGTGATAAGGCAGAGTGATCTCCATGATGAGCCACTAATCTAAGTTTGATGTTGCAGCTAAAGACTGCAGGCTAATATTAAAATTGACCAGGAAAAACAAAACCCCAGATACTTGGACCGTACACAGAAGGGCTTGAACAATATAAAATCCCCTGTCCAGCAGGCCATATGGTCTTGTGGCAAGGCAGAGTGATCACCATAATAAGCATCTAATCTAAATTTGATGTACATTGCCAGTGCATTTAAAACTGCAGGTTAGTGTTCAAATTGGGCTAGACAAACAAAAAGGTTTGATGTACATTGCCAGTGCATTTAAAACTGCAGGCTAGTGTCCAAATTGGGCTAGACAAACAAAAAGGACACCATTCTGAAGAGCCTAAACCTCAGTAGAATCTTGAGCCCTGTGTCCAACTGGACATGATCTAGGGGCAAGGCAGATCACAATGGCAATAGGTCTACCTTAAAGCTAAAACTTGATCTAAGGTTGATGGTACATTTCCCAGATAGTAACATGCCAGTGGATGCTACAATTTGCCAAGAAATCATTTGAATAGGGGAATGGCATTTTACATGCAAGTGGTTCCTAGAGTGGGAATGGGATTTTTTCTTTCGTCTTGGATTTAAAAGAGAGACCCAGATGAGAGGTTACAACACCCTTGTCTCTGAGAGCAATCCCAAAAAAAAATTAAAAACAAAAAAAACAATAAGTGCCCCTGATATGCAAAAATAAAAGGACTAAAACATTTGGAAAATGAAATCATAGCGAGAAGCTTTTCCTCAATAAACAATCAAAGAATTGAGAAAAAATAATAATTAGAGTCTGGTTAATCCCAATGGCAACATGCATAGAAAAGAGGGAATTGAATTGAATTGAATTGAATTGAATGGACTACTTACAAAGGGAACATCTTTGATGGAGAGGTGGGGGAAATTATCATTGACAATGCTAACAGGAGCAAGGGGGCATCCGAGAACACCCACCAAAAGCTTCAGATCGGAGCACTGCCCGCTGTTTCTTCCAAGCCATGGATTACTCACGCTTTTCTCCATTTGGCTTCTGAACCAGTCCAGCAGAACTCCCCAGGAGCTATACTTCTTGGCCGAATCTTCATACGCCTCAGGAGAAGGTTCCTCCATCAGAGGCTCCAGCGTGTTCACCTGATTCGACCTCACCACCATCTGGTTATTGCGCGGCGACTTCCGACCCATAATTCCTCGTCCTCCTTAAGTCAATTGACAAAGGCAAACAACGTTTACCGAGGGGGGAAGTGGGTGTTACAACTACGACTGCAAGTAGAAGTAGGAGGACTGGCAGTACAGCTACAGTGGAGCAGTGAAGAAGGAAAAGTGCTGCTGCGGAAAAGCAGGCCGTTAGATGACGTTAACAGACAAACGGACAGCACGTTTATCCTGAAAGCTAAAGATGGAATGGACTCTAAGACTCTTTTTATAATTTACCTAACGATGGTTGGGAATTTCTGTTTTTTTTCGGTTCCTCGCTCTGACTATCTTCTTCGATCGGTCTCCCCTTAAATTCTTCATTACACTCGGGGGTTGAAATTAGTGAAAAGAATCACCGCATGTTATGTGGATTTTTTTTTCTTTTTTTCTTTGCCCCAATAATCAAGCCTTCCTTTTCGGGATAGGAACCTAGTATTTGTGAAGTAAATTCTAAAGAATTTTGTTAAGAATTATTGACTAATTTAGTTTAAAGGATGTTAAAGAAGAATCATCATTGTTATTATACTTCAATTTCATTTTATTTAATTTTAATTTTTTTTAATCAAATTTTTGGAGATTTTTTTTTTTAATAATTTTTTTAATTTTTTTTTTTTTGTGACAACTAATTTTTTTAGATTTTTTTTTCATAATCTCATTGGCTTTGAATTTTTCCTCCATCTGCGGAATAGGGATTAGTTCTCCACAAGTGGATTTCAGTAGAGATTTACAATTTTTCCCACAATCTAATAAAATTTGAATTTTTTATTCACTTTCCAGATAGAGATGGGTATTACAGTAGAGATTTACAAATTTTCCCATAATCCAACTAGATTTGAATTTTTTATTCACATTCTAGATAAAGACAGATATTAATATTCTATAAATAGGCTTTCCTCGAAATCAATCATTTAAATTCTATCCCACTTCATAATTTTTTTTTCATAATCAAACCTTTGTAAAAAAAAATTTGTATGGAATTCTCCTCGCAATCAAGCCCTCTTAGAATTTATGCACATTACTTGTTTAATTATTACTTCATTTAATTTGTTTATAAAATAAATTATAATTTTTGTAGAGGACATTCTAATCATATTTTTCCATAATCTAGTTGGGTTTGAATTTTCCCTTCATCTTCGGAATAGGGATTAATTCTCCACAAATGGATTTCAATGGAGATCTACAATTTTTCCCACAATCTGACTAGATTTGAATTTTGTATTCATGTTTCTAGAAATCAATCATTTAAATTCTATTCCACCTCACTAGATTTTTCTCATAATCAAACATTTCTAAAAAACACATACAAAATTCTATTAAACTATAGAATTTTGTCAACCTTGTGTTTGGAATTCTCCTCGCAATCAAGCCCTCTTAGAATTTATCTGCATTATTTGTTTAACTTCTTACTCCAATTACTTTTTTTTAAAAATAAATTATTATTTTTGTAGAAGACATTTTAATCATATTTTATTAAAATCATTCAAAAAGAAATTTGTTCACTACTATGCACTAATTTATTTTAAAAGACTTTAAAAGTCATCATCATGTTATCATATTCCAATTTTTTTTTGAGAAGTTTTCTTGTAATCATTTTTTTTTTGGAATTTTCCATAATCACATCTCTTTAAAAATTTTACTACAATCAAACATTTATTGAATTCTTCCCACAATCTAGCTGGCTTTGAATATTTCCTCCACCTTCACAATAGGGAGTAGTACTTTATAAGTAGTTTTTAGTAAAGATTTATAATTTTCTTCACTCGAAGTGGCTTTGAATATATTTCCTCCACCTTCGGAATAGGGAGTAGTACTTTATAAGTGGGTTTTAGTAGATATCTATAATTTTCTTCATTCCAAATGGCTTTGAATATATTTCCTCCAACTTAGGCATAAGGAGTAGTACTTTATAAGTGGGCTTTATAGAGATCTATAATTTTGCCCACAATCCAAGTGACTTGATTTTTTCTTCCATCTTCAGAGTAAGAATTAATACTTCTTGAATGAAATTTTAGAGATCACTTATTTTAGTTCTACTCCACCTCTGGTCTATTTAAAGAATGAGATTTTTCTCATAATAAAACTTTTTAAGAATTTTTCTTGTACAAACTTAGTTCTATTAAATTATATAATCTTTCTAAAGTTGATTTTTCTTATAATTAAACTTGTTTATAATTTTCCTCCTAATCAAATCCTCTTAAAATTTTATTCACATTACACATTCAAATTTTTATTCTATTTATCTTTTTTATAAAATAAATTATTATTAATATTACTCATTTAACTTTTTATTCAAAATTACATTATAAATTTATAAAAAAATAATAATTATATAAAACATATAATCATATAATAAAATAATTATCATACTAAAATTAAAATTAAAAATTTATATATAAGAAAAGACCACTAAAATTTAGATTAAAATTTTATATAAAAAAAGGACCTATCTGTAAATTGAAAGTATTCAACCTTCCCTCTTATGAACTAAATAGTTCATAAATAATTATTTAGATCTAAATTTTTTAAATACTTAATATCATATTTAACTTTCATCATAATTTTTCATCATAATTTAAATTTGGCTTGTTAATGGATCCATATTTATGTTTTAATGACATTTTATAATTATTGATTTGATAATTTAATTAAAATTTAATTATACATATATGAAAAATAATTGTTCTTTAATTTTATAAATATTTTATTAATATTAATTTATTTAATAAGATTATATATTTCACATAATTTGTTTCATATATAATTATATACATAAAATTTTATAATATAAATTAAATTTAAAAATATAAATATTGTATTGTAATATTACTAACTTTAGATTAGGCATTTGATAAGGAAAGAATCATGTTAAGTATATAAAATAGAATATTGTTTGATCTTAAATTTTGATAAACAAAGATATTTAGGGTTAAGAGGTATTAGATTAGTTTTTACACAAAAATATTGAATTAATTTAATGAGCAAGTCAATTAATAGAAAACTCATATAAATAATCTTCTAAATTTATATAACTAAGATTACTAAAAATAGTAATGTACAATTATTATTAGATATTTCAATAAATTATAAATAAATGATACTTAGTTTTATGTGTACATGTAAGTTTGATTTGGAACATGTTAGAAGCGGATTGGAATATGATCTTAGAATAGTCATCAAATTCTGAGAATAGTCTTTTTATAGCTTTAGACACTTGTGTTTGGTCTGGATAGTTAGGTCAATGAAACTGTCTAACTTTGATGTTGGTGTCATGTATAGAATACTGATTGGATTTGGATGCGACCAACTGGAGCCTTATAGGTTTTCTATTACCTTTTTTTTGATGTCTTTAGATCATATGCACATGTTTTCATTCTTTATCAAATGATTTAAACCCTAGCTCTTCACCTTTGGAGTGACTATATAAAAAATAGGTCAGTGGGCTCACAGTTTCAAGCTTTTCTAAAGACCCATCTGTTAATGGACACTATCTACATGGCCAATACTTCAAAAGGGCCTCAGACTTATGTAGTTCTCCCTGATGTGTTAACTTATGTGTGCACAAGGATGTAATATGTGATAAGCAAAGACATGCAATGACATATCTTGTAATTTGGCAAATATGGCTTATGAACTGCTCTTCGAATGCTTCAGACTTGGGAAAATATTATTCTTTTGACTAATATATAAATAGGGATGAATAGGATATGTTTGCTCACTTGAATGTTTGATTGAGTGCTTCTTGATATGTTGCCTTGTGAGTTCCAGGTGTTTTCTAGGTGAGGAATGAATGAGGGCTAATCTTGTATATATATCAATCCCTTTTAGAAATATCTTACACTAGAGTACTTAGGCTGACCTTTAGAATACATTTCTTTTATAAATTAGATGACTTTTAGGCACTGAACACTTTGTAGGAAAAGAGAACACTTGCGTTGATGTTAGTGTTTATTTGAGACACAAGTATCCAGGAGGCTAGAAAATAGTCACAAGTCCAGAACTAATAGTGAAGGATAATAATCAAGTTTAATTTTTTTTTGCATAGTAAAGAAAGCCTAGTCATTAGAATAATAATGGTCAAACTAAGAGATAAGTAATTAGGCATAAAGAGAATGAACATAAGCCTTTCGATAGAGGGAAGGTCTAGAACTGAAAGGTACAACCATGTTAGGTATTTTCAATATACAAGACTGAGTTACTACATAAATCATATTTTATTATCTACATTTTCCCCCTTTAATCTAGTAATAAAATTGCTAGTTTAAAGGGAAAAATTCATACCTGGATGTGTATAACACACATTATCTTTGTGTGAGTCTAACTTGAGTGCTTTGAGAGCATGTTATAGTATAAAATCAATCTATGAAATCTAAAATTGAAAAAAAAAAAAATAATTAAAAGAAAATAAGCAAGGTTAGGAGTACGCCTGTGTGTTGATACAACCATCTTGCCTTTTAGTAATTTGATTTGAAAGGATGCCTTATTATTAAGTATTGAATATGAGATTTAGGATAATTTTGAACCTGCATGTGCATATATATAGAGAGAGATTGGAGGACACATGCCCCCAATCTTGGTATAAATGTGAGTTTTAACATGACCATTGAGTTTGTTTCAACTCAATCATACAAACCAAGTATGTGTATGATATGGTGAGTGTGAATGATTTAATCAACACATACTATATATCTAGTGAAGCTGAATGATTTATTCAAATCCAACCTATAATTTTGGTAAAGTTAGATGATTTAATCCAATCTAACTTATAATCTTATTGAGCGATTTAATCAACTTGACCTTCCAAATATGAAATAACTATTGCAATAGATTGGCTCAATAATAGTCCATCCTAGGTATAATAATAGTCCATAATAGTATTTGAATTCTAAAAATTGATTTGATTTAACAATTTTAGGTGCCCTTTGCATGGGATATGCACCTCATATATGTCTCAAACTATAATATGGGTATAATAATAGTACCCAATGTATAAAATGTTGCTACATATATGTATATGAATCATATAACTATGAAATTTGGTGAATCTGAAATTGGTGCAAGTGTGGAGGATATGTTTCTATGATATGCCCCCACTTAATTTAGAGAATATGAGAACTAGTGTAAATGTAGATAACATGTCCCTAATGTAATATGAAGATGCTAAGCACTAAATAAGTGTGGAGGTCATGCCTTTTTGACATGCCCCCATTGAAATCTAAAACTATGAAAAAGTGGAAGTCATGCATTTATGACATGCCCCACTTTTGAGGTGAGGAGAAGCAAAATATGGTAGTTACCTTACCTCAAAAGGATAATATAATTATATAAGTTGTATATAGATCATGTAACATATGAGTGTAGCATGTATAGGTAGATATAGGATTGAGGTACGCAATATGTGATCACATCAAGTCCTAAAAAGCATGATATAGATAATGGAAACATCTAGAGAGTAACTGTACAAGTTCAATAAGCAATCAAACATACACACAATATCATTCAATAGTAATGCAAAAAAAAATGGTCTAAGGGGACCTCATATAAGGGGCATGTTCAAATGTTGCACAATCAAATAGATATGACTTAGTCAAATGCCAAAAAAGCATAGAATGACATATTCAAATGTTTATATAAGCAAGCATGGAATGAGGCTCACAATCAATGAAGCATATTCAAATGCTTAAATAGGCAATATAATACAAGACAATATCAAGCAAGGAAAATAGGCAACCAATATGGACATATCATACTAGTTCTTAAACATATGTGTTTGCAAGTAATGTTAAGTACACAACATATCAAGTACATTATGAAAGGTATAATCAAGGATATAAGAATGTGTAAGTATGTAAGCTCAAACATGATAATAGAAAGTGATCATAAAATAACATATCCTAGGTGTATTGTGATCCAAAATATAGACTCCCCTGATGTACTTAGGCCATGAGTGGAGGGAAGGTCCTACATATGTATGTGCATATATCATGTATCTGAGTGTGATGAAACATATGTGTATATAGAAAAAGAATGATATGCTATCTACTAACATGGAAAAAATAAAATATGTATAATAAATAGTACAACTAGAAGCATGTTGATTTTTTTGGTATTTTTGAATTATTTGATTTTTTTGTAAACCTTAGGTTGGATCATTTTCATTCTTCGGATTTGCAAAGCTTAATTGGAATGAAAGGAAATGAATCCCCCTACTCGAAAGATAAATGACTATCTAATGGTTTTCAAGAATCCTCTTTTTACCACAAGTGCTTATGCCATATTATTTCCAATGATTCAGTATCATCTGGTAAAGGAATGCCATCTATCGTTGTTATAGGTTTATCATTGTGTTCACTATGTAGTATGAAAATTAGTTTATTTTATAATTAAGACGTCTATTGATGTTATCAATGATTGTCTTTATTTCAGCTACCCAATATTGACTTAGGAAAAATGTGAGATCTGGCTTAGTATCCTTTACCCATATGATGGTATTTATTAGTTTAGGTTTGCATGCTATAGGTAAGTAGAGATGTCCAAGATATTCAAGGAAAATTAAAATAATGTTGCACTTCATCAATAACATGGCCCAATGTAGGTAAGTATGAGACATTACAAAGAGTGTCCTAATTTTTTGTATCGATTTACAAATGTGAGCAAGAAACACCATTGATGTTTGTAGTAATTGTTAAATTTTCATTCCTTTGTTACTTTGAAGATTGCCTTTGCATGGAAAGATTATATGTATTTTATCATTTTCTTTTTTCAGGCACAACTTGTATACACCCCACACCTTTGTATTTCTAAATATGGTTTTGTAATTCCACACATTTATTTGTATTATGGTTGGTGATTTAATGATAGACATAATATAATGATCCATTTTTAGGGATGAGTTTGTTGCCTGATCTATGTTTATTAGGAGGTAAATATATCATGTGATGCTCAAGTAACATAGGAATAATTAAATTTGGAACATCCTGGTTTGCTAAGATCTGGATACTCTATTATGGAGGTTTTTGATAAGACTCCACATGTTTCACATGGTGTATTTGCATTGCTCCCAATAGGGTTGACTTAATGTTTTCAGCCAAAAGGGATGGATTGAATAACAAAAATTTACATGCTCATCTGATAATTTTGCCTTGCTCTTATTTGAATGTAATTTTGTATCATCTGGTGGTGAATTTAATATTTATATACTAGTCTTTGTAGGTATGGATAGGTTATGTGAAAGATGTTCAAGTGGATTAAAACTAAGTTTTTGCAATTGTTCATCAGCCATATCATGAGGAAGTTTATCATCACTATCATAATAATTTGAAACTTTGATGTCTTGTTATTCAATATTGATCAATAGAGGAAGCTCAAATGTTTGAATTTCTATGGTTTCGATATCATTGGTTCTTTTGGTAATGGCTCTTGCTCTTGATGTGTATTCATGTGCACTTCAATGGTTAGTGTTTTTATTTGTTTCTTGAGGTAAGGTAATCATTTTGATTGACTTACCCATTTCATATGTTTGTATATTTTTTAAGGGGAATGCATTGTTGAGGTGGGTACCACTTTAGGTATTCTCTCTATGTTGGCATGTATCATTTTTTAAAATTTGAAAGGTTCATCATCAACATACATTGTGAATAAGGTCCCATCATGTATAAATTTTCCACATTGATGTAATGTAGATAGGATTGCTTCCATGGTATGTATCCATGGTCTACCCAAGATCAAGTTATATTGTAATGACTGAGACATTACTTGGAATACAGTTGGAACCAATTTTGGCCCCAATGACACATCTAATATGATTTGGCCAACTGGAGGGCTACATCAATTATCAAATCTTTATATTTTTCCCATAATCTTGTTAGGATAAATTAAAACTCAGATTTATCCCCAAATCGCATACAAGGAAAACTATGAAATAAATTAATCAAACATTTAGAAAATAAACAAAAACATACACATAATAAGAGACACCAAATTTAACATGGTTCACCCAAAATGGGTTACATCCACCAAACTTGTCTAGTATATTATTTCTAGCAATACAAGAGATAAACAAAATCTTGTAACAAACCCTGTTACACCTCTCTCCCCTTGTTTGCATCCACTATGTGTTAATTTTTTATTCACATACATCTCAGCCATATCTTGATACATTTTAGGGTGAAAAACACTTAAACATAACCTTTACCATCAGATCTAGAAACCTATAATCAATGGCCCATATTGACTACAAAATTACAATTTTACAAGGTAATTTTAATAAAAATTTTCATTCCCCCCTTTCAACCCCCTACAGTAACATGGATACAAAGAATGAGATCCAAACCTCGATGAAATAATCATCAGAATTTTAACCTCTGATCCTGGAAGATAATCAGGCTCCACACCTAACAAATCTAGCTGGATTTAAATTTTTCCTCCATCTTCAAAATAAAGATTAGTACTCCACAAGTGGACTTCAGTGGAGATCTACAATTTCCCCCATAATCCAACTAGATTTTAATTTTTTGTTCAACTTCGAGATAGAGATAGAGATTAGTACTCTGTAAAGGGACTTTCCTAAAAATCAATCATTTAAATTCTATTCTACATTATGAGATTTTTCTCATAATCAAACCTTTAAAAAAAAACATACAAACTTAATTCTATTAATTTGTAAGAATTTTTTCAACCTTAATTTTTTTCCACAATGAAAATTGTTTGGAATTCTCCTCATAATCAAGCCCTCGTAAAATTTATCTACATTACTTGTTTAACTTCTTATTCTATTTGCCTTTTTTTATAAAAAAAATTATTATTCTTGTAAAGGACATTCTAATCATATTTTGCTAAAATCATTCAATTTTATTTTTTCAATATTATACACTATATTTAGTTTAAAGGATGTTAAAAGTTATCGTCATTTGTTATCATATTCCAAATCAAATTCATTTATTTTCAAATTTTCCCAATCATTTTTTTTGGGAGAAGTTTCCTCATAATCATGTTTTTTAGGATTGTCATTCCAATCACATCTCTTTAGAATTTTTACTTCAATCAAACATTTTCAAAATTTTGCCCATAATATAGCTGGATTTGAATATTTCCTCCACCTTTAAAGCAGGGACTAGTACATTGTAAGTAAATTTTAGCAGAGATCTATAATTTTCTCCACAATCTAAGTGGCTTTGAATTTTTCTTTCATCTTCCAAATAAGGATTAATACTTTCTAAATAAAATTTTATAAATCACTCATTTTAGTTCTACTCCACCTTGAGTCTATTAAAGAATGAGATTTTTCTCATAATCAAACATTTAAAAAAGATCCCCATATAAACTTAGTTCTATTAAATTATAGAATCTTTCTTACCTTAACTTTTTCCTACAATTAAACTTGTTTAGAATTTTCCTCATAATTAAATATTCTTAAAAATTTATTCACATTACACATTTAAATTTTTACTTCAATTAACTTTTTTATAAAATAAATTATTATTGATATTACTCATTTAACTTCTTCAAAATTACATTACAAAATTTTATAAAAAATAATGATTATATAAAACATACAAATCATTTAATAAAATAACCATGATACTAAAATAAAATAAATATGATAATACAATTTATTTAGATTAAACTTTTATATAAAAAAGACCACTTGTAAAATGAAGGTATTCAACCTTCCCTCTTATGAACTAAATAGTTGTTCATAAATAGTTATATCGATCTCAAAAATTTTAATACTTCATGATCATATTTAACTTTCATCATAATTTTTTATTTTATTTTATATTTGGCATGTTAATGGATCCATATTTATGTTTTAATGACATTTTACAATTATTGATTTGAAACTTTAATTAAAATTTAATCATACATATATGAAAAACAATTGTTCCTTAACTTTACAAATATTTTATTAATATTAAATTATCTAATAAAGTTGAATATTTCACATAATTTATTATATATAATTATAATAAATATGTAACTCTATTTAAATTATATATATATATATATATATATATATAAAATTTGATTATATAAATTAAATATAAATATTGTATTGTAATACCATCTTTAAGTTAAGTATTTGATAGGGAAATAATCTGATTAAATATATATAATAGAATATTGTTTAACCTTGAATTTAGATAAACAGGGATATCTAGAGTTAAAAGGTATTAGATTAGCTTTTACATAAGGATAGTGAACTAACCTAATGAGCAACCTAATTAATAGAAAACTCAGACAAATAGTATTTTGAATTTATACAACTGAGATTACTAAAAATAGTAAAGTAAAAGTATTAATAGATATAGTAATGAATTAGAAATAAATGATACTTAACTAGTTTTATGTGTACATGTAGGTTTCATATGGAACATGTTGTAAGTGGACTAGAAGATGATCTTATAATAGTCATCATATTCTAGGAATATTCTTCTATGGCTTTAGACACTTGCGTCTAGTTTGGATAGTTACGTCGATGTAAGTGTTTGAATTTGATGCAGATGTCATGTATAAAATATTGGCTAGATTTGGATACAACCAAATAGATCTTTATATGTTTTATGTCACATTTATTATGATATCTTTAGATCATGCACATAGGTTGCTTCTCTTTGTCAAAGGATCAATCCCTTAACTTTTCACCTTTGAAGTGACTATGGAAAAAATGGGTTAGTGGGTTCATGATGCTGAGCTACCTCAAGGACCTCTTTGTCAATGGGCACTACCTACATAGCCAATACTTCAAAAGGACCTCACATTATGTATCTCACCCCAATGCATTGGATTATGTGTGCATAAAGATGCAATGTGTGATAAGCAAAGACATGCAATGACATATCTTATAAATTTGAAAAATATGGCTCATAAACTGCTCTTTGAATGCTTCACGTTTGTGGAAATAATGTTCCTAAGAATGATATATAAATAAGGATAAATTGGATAGGTTTCTCATTTAAATATTTGATTGAGTGTTTATTGGTATGTTGCCTTCCGAGTTTTAGGTGTTTGCTAGGTAATTAGTGGTTGCAGGTTGACCTTGTATATACCAATCCCTTTTAGCAATGTCTTACACTAAAGTACTTAGGCCAACCTTTAGGATACAATTTTTTACAAATTGGATGAATTTTATGCACTGAACACTTTGTAGGAAAATAAGACACTTATGTTGATGTAGGTGTCTATCTGGGACACAAGTGTCTAGGAAGATAAAAAAATAGGTACACGTCTAGAAAATGATAGTGAAGGATAATAATTAGGTTTACAATTTTTTGCATAATATATAAATCCTA
This sequence comes from Torreya grandis, assembly GCA_037957365.1. NCBI lineage: Eukaryota > Viridiplantae > Streptophyta > Pinopsida > Cupressales > Taxaceae > Torreya > Torreya grandis. The sequence goes on along the minus strand of JARHVA010003605.1, from coordinate 630,574 downwards.
ATCATCAGAATAACAATAGTTAGAATAAGAGATAAGAAATTAGGCACAAAGAGATAGTGAATGTGAGCCTTTCAACAATGTATATGTCTATAACTGAAAGATACAACCATTTTAGGTTTTTACCAAGTGTAAAAAATTGAGGTACTACATAAATCAGATTTAGTATCTACATTTTCACCCCTTTAATGTAGTAATAAAATTACTAATTTAAAGTAAAGACATGCATACCTAGGTGTGTATAACACACCTTGTCTTTACATGATCCCAACTTGAGTACTTTGAGAGTATGTATAGTATATAATCAGTCTATAAAATTAAAAATTGAAAGAATATGAAGTGTTCGAAAGTAGATAGAGCAAAGGTTAGGAGTATACTTGTGTGTCGATGCAACCATCTTGCCTCTTGAAAACTATACTCCTAACCTTGCATCGACACACACGTATACTCCTAACCTTGCTCTATCTAATTTTGAACACTTCATATTCTCCATCTACTTTCGAACACTTCATGTTATCCATGTTTACACTATTTCTCATATTCTCTAGATTTAGTGGGGGCATGTTATAGAAATATATTCTCTAGATCTAGAGAATATGAGAAATAGTGTAAACATGGATACCATGTTTTCATAGCATGCCCCCACTGTAATATGGAGATGTTGAGTACCTAATAAGTGTGGAGGTCATGCCTTTTTGACATATCCCCACTGAAATATGAAAACATGAAAATGTGGAAGTCATATCTCTATGACATGCCTCCATTAATATGTCTTCCCTTTTGAGGTAAGGGGAAGTAGAATCTAGTAGTTACCTTACCTCAAAATGATAAGATAACTATATAAGTTATGTATGGATCATGTAGTATACATGAGTAACATGTCTAGGTAGATATATGAATGAGGTATATAGTATATGATCACATCAAGTCCCAAGAAGCAAGATATAGATCATGACAACTTCCAGAAAGTAATAATACAAGCTTAGCAAGAAATCAAACACACACACAAGAGCACTCAAAAGTAATGCAAAAGGAAATGGTCCAAGGGGAACTCATACAAGGGGCATGTTGAAATTTTGCACAATTAAATAGACATGACTTAGTCAAATATCCAAAAAACATAGAATGACCTATTAAAATATCCATATAGGTAAGCATGACACAAGGCCCAAAATAAATTGAGCATATTCAAATACTCAAGCAAGTAATACAATACAAGACAATAGTAATCAAGGAAAATAGGCAACCAACATGAACATAGCATACTAGTTCCCACAAATGTGTTTGAAAGCAATGCTAAGTACATAGTATATAAAATACATTGTGAAAGGTATAAACATGGATATAAGAATGTGTAAGTATGTAAGCTCAAACATGATAATGAAAAGTGATCATAGAATAATATGACTTGGGTATATTGTGATCTAAAAGGTATATTTTCTCAATATATTTAGGACATAAGTGGAGGGAATGCTCAACATATTTATGTGCATATATCATGTATATAGGTATGTTTGTATCACACTCAAATGAAGCATGAAATGTGTATATAAGAAATGAATGATATGGTATATACTAACATGGAATAAATAACATATGTATAAGAAATAGTACAACTAGAAGCATGCTGATTTTTTTTAATTATTTGTTTTTTTTATATTTTTAGGGATATTTGAATTTGTTCAACCTTAGGTTAGATCATTTACATTGTTTGGATTTGTGAAGATTAATCAAAATGAAAGGAGATGACTCCTCCCACTAGGAAGATAAATGACTATCCAATGGTTTTCTAAGATACTCTTTTTACCACAAGTGTTTATGCCACATTATTTCTAATGATTAAATATCATTTGGTAAAGGAATGCCATCTATCATTATTATAGGTTTATTATTGAGTTCACTATGTGGTATGCATACTAGTTTATTTTATAATTAAGTAAGATACACATTGATGGTATCAATGGTTATCTTCATTTCAGTTACCCAATATTGTCTAAGGAAAAATGTGAGATTTGGATTAGTATTCATTACCCATGTGATTGTAATTATTATTTTAGGTCTACATGTTATAGGTAAGTAATGTTATCCAAGAGATTCAAGGAAAATAGAATAATGTTGCACTTCTAGATATCATGGACCAATGTAGTTAAGTATGAGACATTACAAAGAGTGTCCCAATTATTTATATCTATTTGTAAATGTGAGCAAGAAAAACCATCAATGTTTGTAGTAATTGTTAGATTTCTATGCCTTTGTTGCTTTGAATATTACCTTTATGTGGAAAGATTGGAATTATTTGGCCATTTTCCTTTTTCGGGAACAACTTATATGCATCCCAGACTTTTTTATTTCTGAATATGGTTTTGAAATTCTACACATTTATTTGTATTATGGTTGGTGATTCGATGATAAGCGAAATATAGTGATCCCTTTTTAGGGATGAGTTTGTTTCCCAATTTATGTTTTATTAGGAAGTAAATACATCATTCAAAATTAGAGTAGCACAAGAATAATTAATTCTTGAACATCTTAGTTTGCTAAGATCTAGATAATTTATTATGGAGGTTTTTGAGAAGAATCCACAATTTTCACATGGTGTATTTGCATTGGTCCCCTATAGGGTTGATTTAATATTTTAAGCCAAGAGGTATGGATTGAATAACAAGAATTTACATGTTCATCAAATAATTTTACCTTACCCTTATCTTAATGTGATTTATATCCTTTGATGCTGAATTTAATATATATGTAACATGCCTTGTAGGTGTGAATAGGTTATGTGAAATATGTTCAAGTGGATTGAAACTAAGTTTTTACTATTGTTTATTAGTCATATCACGAGGAAATTCATCATCACTATCATAATAATCTGGATCTTTGACGTCTTGTTTTTCAATATTGATTAATAAAGGAAGTTCAAATGTTTGACTTTCTTATGGTTTTATTATCATTAGTGTTAACTAATTTGACTCCTTATTAAAATTAAGTCGACCCCCTACAAGTTCAAAATTTCATAGGGTATTTTAGTCATATAAAATGTGAAAATTGGTATCTTGAGTGTGGCTTGTGACACCCAACCCATAGGGCCCTCTTGCATGCTCTCATGACCCTTCTAAACAACTTTTTGCTTATTCCTAATCATCTGTAGACTTTCGAGACTTGATTCTAGCTTAACCAGGCTGCATTTCCTATGATAATTACATCCCCCTAGGTCCCACACCTATAGGATAATAACACCCAACTTGGACTATAGCACCAGACCCTAGGGTGTTCATTTTTGGCACTCCTATCCAATTACATTTTTTAGCTCCAACGTCACTTTCTTCTGGTTCTTATCCTTCTTCTTGTCAGCCTAATATGAATACACTTGACCCATGACTAATAGATATCTATAAAATCCCATTCAAATTTTATTTATAGGGGGGTCGAAAAATATCACAAAGCAAGCAAGAATACATTCAAGACTACTCATGCATATTTCCCTATTCTCTGCATACAAACATCCAATATAGCCACAAACTTATTCAAACCCTCACACTAGTCCCTAAAAACCTAAATCACACCCATTTTAGCATTTTACATCTTCATATACACTATTTTACAAAGCACATCAAGTGAGAGAACTGCATATGGCTTGATCCCTCTTTAGAGTATTGGTATGTAGGCAGCGTGCCCATACAAGGGTGTGGATACACATTCAGTGCATCTTACAGACACTAACCCCCCATATTTCTCTAATTTTTTCAAAGAATAATGTATTTTAGGGTTTAAATAATAAATAATTTCTATAGAGAGTTTCATAGACATCCAACATCCAAAATTTTACAAGCAGGCTCACACAGAGACAACAGACAAAATCTAGAAAGCTCAGGCTTCCAAAACAATAGAGGTAAAAGAAGACTATAGCACTAGAACCCAAGATGTGCTATTTTAGTGCTCCTATCCTTTCATGAAATGAAGTCTAGATCATGATTCATGACACTATCACAGTCCTACATAGCAGATTCCAGACCCTGTCTCAACCATCTCAGTCCAACTTAAGCTAAGTTACATTTCTCCTCACTTATTACTATTCTTAGAAAAGTTTAAATTATAGTTAAATTATACAAATTAGTAGTTAAATTATTACAATATTATTTACTATTTATTCAACTTAGACCATTAAATAAAATATGAATAAAACTTTAATATTATTAAAATTGTTAAATCATTTTGTGAACCCGACTTACTTCGTTTGCACATAAAAACCCTAGAAACCCTAGGTAAATTCTTTGCTAATTTTTATAATAATTTTTTGATTTTTTACCTACATAATTAAATTATAAATTAACATTAAATTTTAAAATTTCATAGTAATTTTTAAAAAAAACACATTTTCTTCCAAACCCTAGTTGCATATACTAGGTCCCTTTAAATCAAGAATTTTCCAATATTTTTTTGATTTTTTACCTACATATTTAAATTAAAAAATTCAAATTAAAATTTAAAATTCTATAGTAATTTAAAAAAATATATATATCATTTTTTTCCAAACCCTAGTTGCATATACTAGGTCCCTTTAATTCAAGAATTTTCTAATATTTTTTTGATTTTTTACCTTCATATTTAAATTATAAATTAGCATTTAATTTTCAAAATTCCATAGTAAATTTTAAAAATATCATTTTTTTCAAAACCCTAGTTGCATATACTAGGTCCCATTGTTATTGAGATATCACCTTACATGTTTATGAGCTTCGTATTCTATTTTATGCATATTCCAATTTGTTGTTTAGATTATATTTATTTAATCTACTCTTTCATTTTTTAAGTTGTTTTCCTTATGCCATCTAAGCTCCTTACATCTCTTTCTTTGAGATGAAGTGTAACTTAGTGGTAACCCTCCTAAATTCACCTAGATTCCTTCAACCTGATCATATACCATGTATAAACAACCATTTTAGGTTCCTACTATAGTTCATGACTCACCACATCAAACTCCTGATCCATTTCCACCTTTTATTGACAATAAAGTTATCCTCAATAAAGATTTGATCTTACAAAGTTTTTGAGAAAGACTCAGGGAACAACCCCTAGATCATACTCTTATCTTGTAATCTATCATGGAAATTAAAAAGGCTGAGTAAGTTGAGTCTTCTATTCCTTCATAACATCTAGTTGTAAATGACACTACGGGGGAAACTATGTCTTAATAACCCCCTATAACAACCTAACCTTCCTCTATGCCACCACCAACTACAGCTAGTACATCTTTGTCTCTTGATGTGGTAGACCTTGTGTAAGAGATAAAATATCTTCAATCTAAGGTGCTACATCTTGAGCAAGGTGATTCTAGACTTAGACAAGCCTTGGATGCTTTTACTCTACTTCATACAGCATTGGCAAGTCATACTACTTCTACACCCTTACCACAAGGTTTTGATCAACCCAAACTCACTCCATATGATGGCAAGGGAGATCTAGAGACACACTTGAGAGATTTTCATGCAGCATGCTTGGATTATGTGCTAAATTACTGGCTACTAACCAAGCTATTTCCATAAAGTTTAAGATATTATGCTTTACAATGGTTCTATAGTCTATCGAATCAGTCAGTCAACACATTCAATTCTTTAGCTAACATATTCCTAGCTCATTTCAACATTAACATTAGTGATAAGGTTTTTTATGCCCATGTTGCACAATATAAACAAAGGTTAAATGAACATCTCATAGATTATGTTCTTTGATATATACTATCTTGGCTAAGATGACTAATCCCATGGCCAATCAATAGTTACAAGATCTCTTCAAATAGAGTCTTCTACTAGTCTTCGTGCCAACCTTACTTATTTTTCCTTGTATGTGTATATGGTATTTGAACATGCCTTGTATGTCTACTTTATAGTTTGAGTGATATGTGCCCATGTCCCTTTTTTGATTAGCCCCTTACTCACTTGTGTATGCTTCTTTCTTATTTACTTTTCAATTGTTTGTAATGCCATGATCCACATCATGCATTATCTTGCCTTCTTGGATGCCATAATAGACATCATTCTCCAGACCTCCTTGATAACTGAAAACTAATCAGACTTCTAGTTCCCATTTATTAAATTGCACATGCTATTACATTGTTATGTCTATCTCAACATACCCCTATTAATCTAACAATATGCATTACAAACCATGCTATATATTGAGATATATTATCGATTATCATTGCAATATCATGTATTTTACAACATAACATATTTGTAGGGCTCTTTCTTCTGAGGGTAGTCATTAAAGGGTATTAATTCCTACTCTTAAAAGATGGGGAAACAAATAGGGGTCTTTGTCACAGAGATAATAGCTCCTATCGATAAAAAAATCAGCTTTCAGGACACCTAGAAAAGTGTCTAGACTTCAAACTAGGCAAAACAGACTAGGTAGACAGTGACAATTATAGAACAATATTTAGAATCAACATAGGCAAAATAGCAACAAGATTGGACTATAACACTAGACAACAGGGCATTTGATTTCAGTGCTCTTATCCAAATAAAAAAAAAACTAGATTTTTTAGAAATAGATAGAAAAGTAAGTAAAATTATAGTTTTGTCAGCAACAATTCACTTTAGAATCAATAGTTTTAGTACAATTTTTCTTAGAGAATCTAGATATAGGGGGGATCATGTGTGGCATGATGGCTCTCACTTCTAGTTTCATATTAGGTAATTGGTATAACTTCCATATCAGAATCCATGTTTTAAACACCAATGATTGGGGGTAATGCGCGCGACACATTTGACTTATTTTCTTTCTAAGTTTAGTACATTACCCAGGTATTATTAGTAGTTGTTTACCTTATTCCATCTATAGGTGGTTGGCATCATTTTTGAGTGGCTTCCACATAAGCCTATTGCCCAATTTTGGAGTGGCTTGCATACAAGCCTAATCTCCACCTTTTTTGAGTGGCCAATAATGGCCTAGTTTCTAACATACATTTACCTATCCACACCATATTATCAGATTATAGAGCATTCATGGGATTTAAGAGCCATCTCATATGATACACATTCATACTAGTATTAGTTCATAGCATCACTTCATGGGAAATAATGGAGCCAAAGGACTAGCTATCCTTTGTATTCTTGAGCCACATACTTAGAGGGATTGGACACACAGTCTAAACATCGATTAGCACATGCATGATCACATAAATTCACTTAGTGGGTGATGATGGAGCCAAAGGGATAATGTTTACATTCTTGAGCCACTCTTAGGGAATTGAGCACTTAGCTCCATTCATGATATTACTCTTGGTACAACACATACCCAACATGCATCCAACATCACCCAACATCACAACAAGTTTTGTATTGACTCGCATACTCGGTGAGGTGTATTTATTCCTTTCTCTTATTCTCTCTCTTATCTAGATTTGTATGTTATTATTTTAGATATAGTATATCTAGTAATAACTTATCTACTCCCAATTTTCTCTTATAGATTTACACTTACAATGTGTTCTCTCTATGCACACCCAACATCATATAGCTTCATGAGCTTCACCCTTGCAAGTAAGTTTAGGTACACTTTTTATTTTTCCTTTATCTTAGTATTTAACTTTTATATATCACTAGAATAAATGGGGGGGGGGATGTAATCATATAAAATGTGAAAATTGGTAGCTTGAGTGTGGCTTGTGACACCCAACTAATAGGTCCCTCTTGCATGCTCTCATGACCTTATAGACACTTTTTTGATTATTTCCAGTCATTCATAGACTTTCAAGATCTAATTACAACTCAACCAAGCTACATTTCCTATGATAATTCCATCCCCCTAGGTCCTGCACCTATAGGACAATAACACCCAACTTGGACTATAGCACCGAACCCCAGGGTGCCTATTTTTGGCACTCCTTTCCAATTACATTTTTTATCACCAATGGTCACTTCCTTCCAATTCCTATCCTTCTTATTATCGGCCTAACATAAATACATTCAACCCATGACCAATATATCTCTATAAAATACCATTTAAATTTTATTTAAAAGGGGGTTGACAAATATCACAAAGCAAGCAAGAATACAAGCAAGACTACTCAGGCATATTTACCTATTCTTTACATATAACTATCCAATACAACCACAAGATTATTCAAACCCTCACATCAATCCCTATCCACCTCAAGCACACCCAGTTTAGCATTTTTCATCTTTATATACATTATTATACAAAGTACATCAAGTGGGAGAACTACATATGGCTTGATCCCTCTTCAGAAAATTGGTATGTAGGTAGCATGGCCACATAAGGGGTGTGGATACATGTTCAATGCATCTTACACACACTAACCCTCCCTCTTTCTCAAAATTTATCAAAGCATAATGGAGGCTAGGGTTTTAATACTAAATCATCTCTACATAAAGTTCTGTAGACATCTAACATCTAAAATTTCACAGGCAAGCTCGCACAGAGACAATAGACAAAACCCAAAAAGCTCAGGCCTCCAAGATAATAGTGGTAGAAGAGGACTATAGTGCCAAACCCTAGGGTGTCCTATTTGAGTGCTCCTATATTTTTATGAAATGAAGGCCAAATCTTGATTCATGACACTATCACAGTCTTGCATAGTAGATTTTAGACCCTATCTCAACCTCTCAGTCTAGTTTAATCTAAGTTACATTTCTTCTCACTTATTACTATTTTTAGAAAAGTTTAAATTATAGTTAAATTATAAAAATTAGTAGATAAATTATTGTAATATTATTTACTAATTTAGTCAACTCAAACCCTTAACTAAAATAGGAATAAAACTTCAATATTCCTAAAATTGTTAAATCAGGTCTCCTAGGTCCTAAAATGTCCATCATGGTCATAACTAAGGTCAAATAACATGTTTTATGCTTGTCACATTTATATGGTTTGTCTCATGTCATATTATGCTAATTTTTGGCCATTTAGATGAATTGTATGGTTTTTTTCAAAGGGTAAAAGTTTCAAGATGAAATATAATGTGTGCCATATCAGGTATATGTTATACATGGTAGTTTTGAAACTGACAATTGTAGGTTGAACATATAAAGGATTTTAGAAAATAGGTGATTTTTAGTTAGTTGTATGGATTCATAACAATCCTAGCATGTGTGGATACTTCAGGTAGGTACCTTTAGCTCCAAACAACTCATATCTAAGCTTAATAAGCTTTGAAAACTACAAAAGTGACAAAAATTGGTTCATCTTTCTCATCACTCTCCTATGCAAGTCAATAAGGTCAACTAGTTTGCAACTCATATAGATAGAAAGAAGAGAGTTGGTCTAAGTGCATTTGGTAGATGTTAGTACTCATAATGAGATCTCATTTCATGGTAATAGTTTCTAGTTTGGTGGTCTGTACTTCATGAACCATCCCTAATAATGTTAGTGATTCTAAACTACCTACATATCCCCATTGGCTTCAATTTTCTCCTATGTTTGCATTGGTATGAGGTTTCCAAGTGATTTATGATGATATAAAAAGTATGTTCACTCCTATCATGTGGTTCTTAAACTATTTTGTACATGTGAGACATGAGTTGGTAAGCGAGATCATCCTCATTGTGATAGAAGTGAACACATTATGGTTTGCAGAGTATGTTTCCATAATTGTAGAGTTAGTCCTTATGCAAGAGGCTTAAGATCAAAGGTAAGGTGCCTATGTTAAACCTATCAAACCATGGAATTTTTTCATTGAATAACCTCAAGTTTGATTGAGATAGGTTCTAAGACCATGAGCAAAGACTGATCAGAATCTTGATATACATAGTCACCTACAACCACCTATAGGTTTGTACAAATAGTTGTAGAGCTATTCCTAACCCAAGACATAGGTTGTAATCAATTTTAAGACTTTTATGAGTTTATCAAGTCATACAGGGTTCATGGTGTTGATCTTAGAGTCATTACATATCCTATAGTCAGTCAGAGTTGGAAAAGTTGCTTAAAGGGAAAGTTACCTTAATTTCTCTGAGAAAAGGATCCTGACTCATAATGTAACCTCTGTTGATGAAGATTCTTGAGGTCTTAGTAGGTCTAGTTATTTCCAAGATTTTAAACATGACACAAAGGGTTACCATGACCTAAAATAGCTCCCCACAGTACCCTTCAAGTCATATGAATAAGGGAGATGCCCTTTATTTTGTCTTAGAGGGCACTCCATAGATAGTCCATACTTCATAACTATGCATCCATGATGGAAATATGAAATGGAGAGTCTTGGACTAATCATGGGATAATGTATATAATTGGTTTGAGGGTAAAAGAGATAGAAAAGACACCTATAGTCATTGTAAAACTACAGGTGGTCATGTACTCAATCAAACATAGTTAGGCCTATTAGGCCTAAATCCTCATGGCCTCTAACTTAATTAAAATAACCATATGACCTTTCTAGAAAATTTGATAACCTTTATGGGAGAGTATAAGGTTGACATGAGCCATCAGTTTACAGAGAGAATATCAAGAATAACCATTTTACTCTAAAACTGTATTAGGCCTACTTAGAATACATATAAGGAGCTCGAAGGCCACTTTATTTTGCTCACATATGTGCAAACACTATGCATGGTGCCACAAAGAGCTAGGAATAGTTGAAGGGGGTCCTAACTTATTCTCAATGGAATTTTTTAGAGTTTAAATGTCTAACCTATATGAATCATTGTTAACAAGCTAAGTGTCTTAAAACCCTCTCAAAACCCTTGTGCAAACCCGATGGATAAGAAATGAAAGGATATGCATTCAAAGTTATTCAAATGGCCTAAAAACTGATTTGTAATTGTCTAGCACTCTCTCAAGCTCCCTACCATCTATTTTTTATGTACTATCACTTGTACAAACATGCCTATTTCTCAACCTTTTATAAGATTTGAAGTGTTTGCAGGTATAGAGGAGAATAGACAAGTGAGAATAATTATGGGAGGTTTTTGGGGAATTTTTATAACCCTTAATACTCATTTATCACCTCAGTTATGCATGAAAATATCTCTACTACACTTTTCATTGTAGACAATCTAAATGAAACGGTGAGAAGGAGAAGTGATTATCTAGTGTGAAGATGCAAAGAGTGATGTTGAACCTTATTGAAGTCTATGATAGACAAGAGGATAAATAGGGTCTAATTGAGTTGTATCAGCCTCTTCAATGGGCTCCCTTGTACAACTACAAGTCACCTTAATGACAAGTGTTAAGATTGAAGCCAAAAGGGCTAGTAAGTGACTACAAATAGTGAACACAAGTATTAAGAGGGAGGCTATTAGTTAGAGAGGTATAGATCATTGTCATTATATTATTTCCAACCTTACATATTAGGGAATATGTGTTAAATACTTATTAAGTCAATTTCAAGAAGTCTAGAGACTCTTCATCACCAAAAGATAGTTTCAAGAAAGACATGAAGAGTCTATATGCCTAATTAAGGGAAGGTATCATACTTAAGATGGACACTTGTCCAAGACCACTTCATGGTCTATTTTCCACCTCTTTCTCTCAAATTTTAACTAGTTCTCACATCTTGACACTTGGCCTTGTGACCCTTACACTTATCTTCTTCTCTCTCTTCTCTTATGCTCTATATATGCAAGCCTTTTTGGCATTTGTATCTAGTACACATATAGTATGGCAAAGAGTTGCTAGTTTGTCACCTTTTTTTGCCTTTGAATAAGATTCTAAAAGATGATTTTATCTCTACAATCTCTTGCCTAAGTGTGTCGAGTGGTTTATGTGGTTGACAAGTGTGTTATCCTTGAATTTAATGGGCTCAATTCATGGGATAACCCCTAAAAAACTTGTCAATTTTGTTGTCCATTATCTCTAAGCACGTAAAATGAGGCTAATATTTTCCTCCTTGCATTTTTTTTCCCAAGAAAGTTGATCTTTTGAGGGAATTTTGCATCCCATGCAGTTCAAAGAATTTTCTCTGAACTACACTTTGTTTCTTTTTATGTTGTATCAAAGATTTTTTTTGACTTTACATATGTTTTATACAAAATCAAAGATTTTTTATGACTTTGCATATGCAATATTAGATATTTTTTTGACTTTGCATATGTAATGTCAAGATTTTTCTTTGATCTTGCATATGGGACCCACCACCCATGGTAATTAATGGGCATTAATTATCATATTTTATATATATAATGACTCATAATTTTTCATTTTTAATTTTAATTTTTACCTTCCTCACCATTTTTGAGTGCATTTTCACTTCTCCTCACCATTTTCAAAATTGTCAAAAATCTCCTATCACTGCTTTTGCAATTGTCTTCATTTGCACGACATTTTCCTTGCATGCGTTACATGCAGGGTTTTATTTTATCCTTTTTGTTGTCCTATTTTTGATTTATTTGTGGTTGTTTTCTTCACCTATGGTTTTTCATTTTTTTTCCCTTTTCTAGTTTTATCTTCTTTGTGTGCAACTCAGAGAAATTTCTTCGAGATGCACATCTACTTTTTCAGTCCATGTGCTTTTTAGAGAAATTTCTCTAATTAGCACTTTTATTTTTTGCTTGAATATGTACATCAGAGAATTTTCTCTAGAGTGCACATTCCTATTTGTGCAATTTAGAGAAAATTCTTTGATGTACATCAAAAATTCACCATCAAGTGCAAGTTAAAGAAAATTCTCTGACATGCACAAAATAGTCAAGTTGAATGCAAGTCAGAGAATTTTCTCCAACTTGCACTTAATAAAGTAAAACCCAAGTTATGTAAGTTGGAGAAAATTCTCTGACTTGCATGAAAGATGATTTATTTCTCGAGTTGGATGTAAATTAGAGAATTTTCTCTGATTTACATCTCAATCATCCAAACTCTTGTGTAGTTTAGAGAATTTTTTTTGAACTACACAACCTTCACCATACCTCATGTAAAAGTGATATTTTTTTTACCTATCCTACATTTTTCAAAAAATAATATAAAATGCTCACTTTGGATAATCAAATTTTCCTACTTGCAGCTATCTGATCAATGTCAGACATTTCTCCAAGCAAGAAGACAATGAAGTACAAGTATTAAGGTGTGTTCCCATTATCCAAAGTTGATTCAATGTGGATCAAATTAGGGATATAGAGAATCGTCATATGGACATGGATGCTTTTTTACAAATACTGGGAAGAGAACCCATTGCACCTCATATGCAAATAGTACTTAATAATGAAATCCATTTAGCTATTGCATTTCCTATATCAACATAGGATTCTAAATTCATTTTGACTATGGTAGCACATTTTGATAAGGAAAGCAGATTGGTCAAGGATTTAGAGGGTAAGGTGATCATTCACCTCGATAAGGAATATTTTGATAAAAATTTTCACCTCTCCAATATTAAAGAATATTCATATTTAACTATGGAAATAACTCAAGAATACTATGACAGAGATCTCGAGAAATGTAAGAAGCATATTAACTCGAAGTGGCTCAAGACTCCTTGGCCCACCATTTTTAGATGGCCCAAGTATTTGTATCATTGTGATTTTTTGAGGAGATAGGAGATTTGATTACTCTCCTCAGTAGAGTGAAAGGGTTATCTACTTCAAACATTTTTCAAGAATGGATGTTACATTCTAGTTATCAAAATAAAAAAGCAAATGATCTTTTGGGTTAAAAAAATTAGTGATGCTATTTGTCATCAGCTCTCTGAGGTGCCTTCTTCACTCAAGTTTTACATGACGTCATATCTTGTGTATGTTGTAGCCTATATGAAGTCTTTCTTGGGTTTAAATTCTATCAATGAAAGGAAAAATGTTCCTATATATGAGCACTATCCATAAATAACTCTAAAAGAAAGCATCAAACATTACATGAGATTTAATGATGCTTTCTTCTATAAATTCATTTGCACTTTTGAGAAAGAACTTAAAAATAAGAGAGTTTCAGATCAAACATGGGCACAGATCAATAAGGTTAGATGCATTTTCTTACAATTCTCAACTTTCACCTACATCAAGGTAGGAGGATTTTATGAACAACCTTACATGCTACCCAGATACCCAAGTGATAAACTAATACTAATTGAGATGTGTAGACAAGTGATGAATGTGCATAAAAAACAATCAGATGCTCACAAGAAAGGTTTCAAATTTCCAATTAGTATTGGTAAGTACACATTTTCCACTACTCCAAAGGCTAAAACTATGAAAACTAAGTTGTAATGGATTGCACTTAAGAAATTCAAGAGTAGATAAAACTTTGATTACATAATGATGAAGGAGAAGCTTAAATGTAATATCACTCATATACACATAATTGAAGATATTTGGGCAAAATGCAGAACTAATGAAGATATAAGGAGACATGACTATAGTTACCTTACTACTAATCAGATTGTCAATTTGGAATTGGAAAATATTCTTGGGGATTTGATAGATGATGGGAATATATTGGATTCTTCATATGAGGAAAATCAAATGGCTTCAACTCCTCTCCCTCCCATCCAATGGCCAGTTAAATAATCCACTTCTATTAGAGATAGATTTCAACCTATTCTTGTAAGAACTAATGCTTGGTTAGAATCTAAATAAATTAAGTTAAAAAATTTTAAAACTGGTTATGAGGAAGAGTATGATGAAGAGACTGCTAAGAAGCAAGAGGAGTTGAGAACCAAGAACAAAGATGATCCCTCTACTTCTAAATAGAAGCCAAAATTTGTATTTATCAGTAAAGGAAAGAGGAAAGATAAATAATCAAGTGTTAAGGAAAGTACTTAAGTGGAGAAAAAAGAGATCGTAGTTACAAGTGAGGCACCACATCAATCAACAATGTCATAATTATCTCAGCTAGTGCTTCAACAGACTATACAAACAAAGACTACTCAATCAGAGGTTCATTTGACTGAAGCTTCTCAAGCGATAGTTTCATAGGTAAAATTTTCCATAGTTCCTCCCATAATTACCACTGTATAAGTTGATCCTATTCCTTCTCAAGTTATTCCTTCACTTCCACCTTCACCTCCTAGTGCCACATTTTTTCAAGTTCCTTCACAAGGTACACTAGACCAAGTTTTAGATTCATTGTCAAATCTACCCAGTCCTTCAAAGTCATTGGGATTCCCAGCTAATTTTTATTTCACCCAACAAGCTATGGACAAATCTATGTCTATACCTTATTTAAAGACAAAAACTCAAGTTCTTGTCACCCTAGTGTCCAAAATATCAATATGAACTGAAGTGATGGTCACCCAAACCCAAACCCCACCTATTATTACTACAATCCCATTACTAGATACCTCTACCACATTGCTTTCCATTCCACTTACTTCACAATCCATTGTCCCTCCCCAATCATCCTAAGATTTGACATCTTCTACCAAGGATATCCATCTCCTCTTCCTACTTGGCTGGCATCACAAACACATAAGAAGAAGGATTGAGCAATGGCACTGAAAGACTTTGATTTTGGTCAGCTTGTGTCAATACATCCCAAAACAATGAAGAAGGTCAAAAATATGTCAAGGGTGATATTTGAATCTGGGCATAAGTATGCCAAAGTTTTAGTTCCTCATAAAGATATAAATAATGAAGATATTCAAGTGTCTAAATATGTAGTAGGATGAATATATCTTGGGAAATAAACCCATGAAAGCGTGAAGGAAGATTTTTAAGAAGCAATGGCCTCCTTGATTGAGAGATAGGATAAGGACAAGAAGATCAAGGATCAACTCAAAGTATAAGTAGAATAACTAACCTCTAATTTACTAAAAATCACCCAACCCTTTAGTCTATTGATCCTATTGTGCATGAAAATACTAAAAAATCCATTCAATAGGTAGAGAAAATTGGATGTCAAGGTCATGTGATCAATGCTTGGATTGGGGGATTAATAACATAGGGTACTCAACAGTTGTGTTCTACCTTTGGATTTTTGAAGAATCTGAGTGAAGTGAAAATATAAATTTAATAAACATTTAAAAAACTCACTCAAAATTTGGAATTGACTAAAAAGGATATTAATACATTGAATCAACTATGCAAATTCAAACTGGAGCTTTTGGTTGAACATAAGGTCACTCTAAATAGGAAAATGTTCATTGAATACATGGAAGCTATGAAGAATAAAAGAGAAGTTCTTGAGAATCTAGTTAAAGATCTCGAAGATGCTAAAGATATGTGTGATAATAAGATGTTAGATCTTGCAGAGAAAATTAGAGAGCTTCTCTACCAAGTTAAAAATGATTCTCAATAAATTATTCCTATGGAGACGATTATTCAAGAGTTTACATCTTTGCTCCAAACAAAGATTGAAACAGGAACTTTCACATTGGACTCCATTGACAAATTGATTAAATTTCAAGTTATTTTGAATAAATTACAAAGAATCATGGATAAAAGCAAAGATTTTCTAGTTAACTTAGAAGATTCAATCATAAGGGTACTTGTTATCTCCAAAAGTACATCTGACCTAGATAACAATGAAGTCCAAGCTATATTGAAGAGATATGTGGAATTTTTAGAGAAGAATAAAAAGGAAGAAAATCCTATGTCTAAGGACACTTAGTTTACTTTTGTAACTTTTCATATGTAATTTTGTTCAGTGTAATTTACATGTAGGAAAAGTACACAGTCCTAAGTCAAATAAGACTTTGTTAATGAATAA
The DNA here is from genome assembly GCA_037957365.1 of Torreya grandis. Lineage (NCBI taxonomy): Eukaryota > Viridiplantae > Streptophyta > Pinopsida > Cupressales > Taxaceae > Torreya > Torreya grandis. The sequence goes on along the minus strand of JARHVA010003605.1, from coordinate 613,984 downwards.
GTCAATGCATCTATCTTTTTCATATTTTTAATCATAACTTCTCTCTATAAATAGGAGGATGCTCTTTGTATAAATGATCACCAATTGTTATAGAGGGGATATGCTACTGAATTGAGAAATAATTTTGAAACTTTGTGTTTATATTGTAAATCAAAAATTCATTCAATATAAGAAAATCAAGTGATCTTTCAAACTTTGCATTGAAATATACTTGTGGTGTATTGGGAATGTTCTTTTGTCTTTTCCATTGCATTTTATTTTACTTTGAGTGATTTTTGGTGTGAAATTTCTATACAATAGAAGGTGCTAGGAAGCTTATTTTGGAGTCTTTGAGCTACTTTTTAGTTACTGGGTTTATGTTCACATTGAAAGTGAATTACTGAGGAGACTTTGGGCTGCCAGTTATTCTTCTTTTATAATTTTAATCTTTTTTAGAAATAAGGTGATGACTTTGGGCTGCACTTTATTCTATCTTTTAAGTTTACTCTGTTGGTATTATTCTTGTTAATCTTTTGGCTAACAAATCTGAATATTATTTATATTTAGTTCATCAAGTGAACTTATATTTTTAAATTATATCACAAAGAATGAAAGGAAGTTTGTGATTGAACATCAATTCTGAAAAAAGAGAATTGGATGATATGACAATACCCTCTATGATAAAATTATTGTAAATAAGTGTAAATAATTTAGTATTGTGTTAGTTAACAATAAAAAGGATCCTCCCCTTGTCTTGAGGAGAGATTTTATATCATCACACTATGTATAAAATAACCATTTTTATACCATTTTGTCAGTAAAAAAATATTCACCCAACAAAGTGATGAATGTCTTCTCATTGCTTCCATTCTGCCCTTGCATGTTTTGTGTGAGTGATATCTCTTCTAACATGTTTCATATAGTGTATGTGTTTTTTAAGTCTATCTTTAAGTGTGAGAGAGACTAGTAGTGTCTAGTATTAGATCTTATTTTCACCCACATTTAGGTATACATAGTAATCTACCTCTATGAGAAATACTTATGCTAGAAAGACAATGAGTTAAGGTCTGTTTTAGGAGTCTCCTTTCTTAGTATAAATACAAGTGTGTTTGTGGACTAATCTTTGGTGTATCACCTCCATTAGCATAGGTTAATCTATATTTCCTTCTTCCCTTTTCACCCCTAAGTTATTGGTCTAGTGTAGTGTGTGAGCTTAAGATATAGATCAAGGGATCTATCCCTATAACCTAGAGGTTTACCTCTACTATAGGTAACCCACAGACCTAGAGGTAATCCAATGTTTCACTCAATTTGGAGGAGGCTTGAACAACCTCTCCAAAGGTACAAGATTGAGTGATAATAGTTCTGACACACTAGTGGGACCAAGATATAAAAGAGTGTAAGGACTATTAGTGTGTTCTTTCTACTATTATCTTTTATAAGCATTCAAGCAAACACCAATGGTGACTTTGAATGAAATCATTTATTTGTAAACAACCTAGATACTTGTTGTAAATTTTTTTGATCAATTCTTGTGTTGCATGTGACTAATGAAGTTGATATGGCTGGTTATGTTGAGAATCCCTACTATGCACCTCCCTATCAACCTTGTTATGACCCATGCTATATCCCTCAACAACCCTATCAAAGTTGTTATCAGTCTTATGAGCCATAACATCTTTATGATCATCCTATTCCTTCTCCATATGAATATAATGTTCTTGAATAGCCTTGAAAAGAAGCTTATGATGAAGCTTGTGAAGAAGCCTATGAATAAATTTATCAAGAATAAAAATTTAAGGCTCTTGAAGAATAAATCCAATCTCTTAAGATGCAAGTTCTTAAGGATAAATTCAAGCTCTCAAGAGATAGATTCTTGGAGACAACCTTACCCAAATTATACCTATCCCTCCTCAAGAATAATCTTGTATTCCATATCAATTTTATCATCCTTATCATCATGAAACCATTTACTATCCTCAATAAGAACCAATCCAATCCTCAAATGAGCCTAATAGCTTCCAAACCCCTTCTTGAAACCAAGTGATGAAGTCTTGGAGAAATAGATATGGAGAGAGTGAAAACCAAGAAGTTGATGTCAAGGAGGAAAACCTTGTGTGTGTTCAAACCTAACTACCCTCTCCCTAATAACCTATGTCTCATACATCTTGGAGGTCTATCCAAGAAAAATTTTAATGTGAAAATGAAGCCTTAATTGAGAAGGTGGATGATAAATTTATAACTATTGATGAATTTCAAGATGACAATGAAAATCATGAGGTGTTTGTTGAAGAAAATTAAGTGTATATAACTTAGTAGAATCTTATCTTTCTCCAAGATTTATTTCAAGTGTCTCCTTCCATCCCCATGCCCATTCATGAGCTTTACACCTCACCTCCTATTTCCCCTCCAACCCATGAACTTGTTCACCACCCTCCTACCTCATCCCTTCTTGAAGGATAACCTATCCTATGAGAGATTAGTGAAGAAGAGAAAACTCTAGATAAAATTGATCAAGAAGATGATATGAGCATCTATGATGAAGAGATCAATATAGGAATTCCCCTTGGTGAAGATAAGTGCAAGTAAATATTCTTGAATGAATAAAAAGATGTTGAAGGTCATGTTGCAGTTGTCTTTAAAGAGTTTAGTCAAGACATGAAAGAAGAGGTGCTTGAGAAGGACTCCACATCTGTTGAATTAGTTAATGTTCATGTGTATGAGCAAGATATTGAACTTGAGAATAAAAAATAAGAAAAATCTATTGCTACTACTATGGAACAAGATGATTTATGGCAAATATTTTATGAGGCATGTAGTGAATTTGAAGCACTTTAAAGGCTTATACCTCTTGTTGTCCAAGTTGAATATATTTTTGAAGATGCTTTGCCCTTTGAAGTACAACACGATAGCTCCCAAAGTATCAAACTTGTTGAAGTGGAAACTAATGAACTTGCAACTGATAATGAGTTTGGTCTTATTAAAAACACCATAGATTTCAAAGAGACATGCCTTGATGAAGTATCATTGGGTCAAGTTGCATTTTAGGAGTACCATGAAGAGATGGTTGAGCCAAAAGAAAAATTCACCTTCATAGTTGATATGTTTGTATCTATTATAGTTGCATTAAATATCATGTCAAAGAGAGTGGCAATCATGAAGGAATTAGAATCACAAATGCTAAATCTCAAAAGGAAATATGCCTCATTCACTTGTCCATCTCATGAAGCAAACAATGATACAATATTCCCCTTTGATCCAAGAGGAAGAGTTCTATTCAGGTTAGTTTGTGTATAAGTTAGTTTGTTTGAGTTGTGTGTGTTTTCCCTAAGTGTGGATGAGAGCACAAGTGTATTTGTTTTCTTCTCTTGTCTTGTGTTTGTTTCCTATTTTTTGTTTGATATAATTTTGGTGTCTATTTAGATACATTTTAGTGTCAAATGTGGTGTATAGGCGACTCCATTGCTCAAGGATAAGAGAAGGAAATTGGTCCTTAGTATAGTAGGCTTGTTACCCCTAAGAAATAACCAAAATGTTGACTAATTTGAATTCTTAGTCAAATTAAGTCAACCCACTTACAAGTTCAAAATTTTATAGGGTGTCTTAGGTCCTAAAATGTCAATCATGGTCATAACTAAGGTCAAATAATATGTTTTACACTTGTCATATTTATATGGTTTGTCTCATGTCATACATGCCACCTTTTGGCCATTTGGATAGATTTTATGATTTCCTTCAAAGGATAAAAGTTTCAAGATGAAATACAATGTATGACGTGTCAATTATATGTCATATATGGAAGTTTTGAAACTAAATATTGTAGGTTCAGTGTATAAATAAGTAGTTTAACTATAAAATAGGCCATTTTCAGTTAGTTATATGGATTCATAATAGTCCTGGCATGTGTGGCTACTTCAGGGAGGTCCCTTTAAATCCCCAAAGCTCATCTCCAAGATCAAGAAACTTTGACAACACCAAAAATGACAAAAAATAGTTCATCTCTCTTGTTGCTCTCTTATGCAAGTCAACAAGGTCAACCAATTTGTAGCTGGTATGGATAGGAAGAGAGTGGGTCTGGGTGTATTTGGTGGCTTTTAGTAATCCTAATGAGATCTCATTTCATGGTAATTATTTATGGTTTGGTTATTTGTGCTTCATGAACCATCCCTAAGAATTTTAGTGACTCTAAATTGCTTGCACATCCCCATTGGCCTCAGTTTTCTCTTATGTTTACATTAGTCTGAGGTTTCCAAGTGATTTATAAAGATTTTCAGAGTATGTTCACTCTTATCATGTGGTTATTAAATTGGTTTTCATGTGTGAGTCATGATTTGGTAAGTAAGATCATCCTCATTGTGCTAGAAGTAAACACATTATGGTTTGCAAATCATATTTACACAATTGGAGTGTTTGTCCTTGTGTAAGTGGATTCAGATCAAAGGTAAGGTGATTATGTTCAACCTATCAACCATGGAAGTTAGTTTATCCATGAAAGTTTTGTATTGAAGAACCTCAAGTTTTATTGAGATAGGTTTTAAGACCTTGAGCAAAGATTGATCAGAACCTTGATATACACACTCACCTACAACCACTTGTAGGTTTGTATGGATAGTTGTAGAGCTATTCCAAACCCAAGACATAGGTTGCATTAAATTTCATGACTTGAATGATTTTCTCAAGTCATACAGGGTTCGTGGTATTTATCTTAGAGTTGCTACATAGCCTATAATCAATTAGAGTTGGAAAAGTTGCTTAAAGGGAGAGTTAATTTATCTGAGAAAGGGATCCTGCCTCATAATGTAACCTCTATTGATGAAGATTCTTGAGGTCTGAGTAGGCTTAGTTATTTCATGCGAGTAGTCTAGGCTTATGAGAAATGTGTTAACATAAGAAGATGATTTATAGGTCAAGGAAAGTGATGGTTAATGTAGAGGTCATCACAAATCTTGTCTTTGATGGATGATAACATGAACAAATAAAATCTTCGACCTCTATACATGCTTAGCTCTAAGCCTTAGTTGCCACTCTTTCAGCCTTAAATTCTTATTTCACACCTCTATGTCACTATCTTCAATCCCCTTTATCCTCTTAGTGAAATCTCCTTTTTGGCCTGTTAACAAACCTGTCTCAAATAGATTATTCACTCCTTGTCTTATATCTCTAAATGTTTCTTTAGACCTGTTTTCTTTTCAAATAAACTCACCCTTCTCTCTCTTATTTGTGAATTTATATGAATGCTCATGAGTAACTTGGATTAAATATAGTTATTAATATCCTCTTTCCACCTTATAAAGACTCCTTAAAAACTTATTTTCTACCTACCAAATTTCTCACTTCAACTCTTTATGACATACACCAATCCTTTTCTTGACAGGGTTCCCCTACTAGCCTTTTTTAAGGCTAATTTACTTGGTATGGACATGTACATAATCATTTTGAGAAACTAGATATATTTTAAACTAACCTCTATCTCATTCTATCTGCTCATGAGATTTCATGACCCCATTCATTCTCTAAATGTCTTTTTCTACCTTTAGCTAGGCCTAATTAGGACCTTTTAGGTCTTTGTACCCTTTTCTACCACACAGTCTCATTTATCCATACTTATACGTATGGTCTCAAATTTAAAATTATAAGATATTTTATCCAATGTTAGAATTGAGCTAAATACCAATTTTGAGTAATCTTGGATAGTAGAATCTCTTTCAATACACAATTTTCAATGAAAACCCTAGCATAGCATTTGTGGCTCACTATATAGGCCTGAGAGGGTCTATATTGAAATTTTAGACTTTATATGGATGTTCAAAGATATATTAATGGTTATTAAGGTATATTACAATGCCTAAAACCTTTTCCAACCATAAATAAAACCCCTCAACACCTATGCTAAACACTTTTACCATACCCTATCTTTTCTAATACATGTACATTCTCAATAAGTCTATTATTTCTTCATAAAAACCTTAAAGGTAATTAGAAATGTATCAAGAAAATTTTCATAGGATTTTTAAGATAGACAAGATCCTTAAAAACATGCATATTGAGTTTCAAATCACTTTACACATAACATTATCTCATAAAACTCTTGCTTAATCTTATTATCACCTCACACAGGTAGATAGGGTTTGCATTCAAGATCCTCAACAAATATTTATCAAAGAACAATGAATATGTTTTAAATATGATTCAACACCTATTAGTTTAACTTTACCAATACACACACACTATAATAGTCCTATCCATTCAATCTTTTTACTGGTGGAAGCACATACAACATTATCTCTAAATCTCAGAATGCAAAAATCTATTGAACATAAAATATGAAAAACTCAGAACACAATCATTGGGTTATCAACACTGAGAAAAATCTTTCATTAACCATAATTGTTATGTGTAATATAATTCATCACATAATTTGTAACCAAATCAACAATCTTTAGTATCTTTTCTTTTTACCATTTATGCATAGACTTCTCTATAACACTATATAGAGTCAAAATAGGGTACAATAGAATGTGTATCTTTCAACTTCAAAAGGAGGTGATTCTTGTTATCTTCTTGAGTTAAGAACCTCTTCCTCCTTGAGCTCCATCCTCTTCCCACTCATACACAAAAAACATATAACTTTACAAACATTTGAAAGAAAACCTATATCTACCTTTTGATAACTACTTATCATCTCAATTACCTCGACATGGTAGTATATTGCATTTGTACATTGATATTCCACCCTCACACCTATCTAATACCCATACATGAATTTACACAAACTCTTAAAAACATAACATTCCTTAACATCACACCAAGATACTCCTAAGCACACTTGACATATTGAAATAATTAAAGTGGTGTTTTTGGCAAGAAAACACTATATAGACTCAAATTTGAATTTAAAGACCAACTAAGGAATCTGACCATTGAAAACACATTATATTTGACTTATATTAACTAAAATAACTCAAAAATAGAGATCATTTGAGGATGCCCCTGCATCATATTACCAAGGGGCAAGGAAAACTTTCCTTGAAAGTTATAAACATTCCTTTAAAGTTATAAACATTCCTATTTGATGTGCTCCAACTACTCTCTTACTGATATTTGATCTTCTTTGCATAGCCTCCTAGATCCTAAGGTATACTTGAGGAATGTTGAACACCTTGCCTCTTCTCTACTTCTGAAACCAATCTCTCATGTATATGTACATGTTTTCTTGAGCCACACTTGTATTTCTTTCTTATTCTTGCTATCTTCCTCCATACTATACTTACAATCAATAAAGCATTAGCAAAATCATGTTATTTCTCATGATTTTGAGGCATTCTCCAACTCTCCTCTTTGTTTGCTTGTTGTGTTAGGGATTAGTTTTTACATTGTGTATTTACTGAGAGGTAAATAATAATTGGTTAGTTAGTATTTGGTAATAGTTAGTTATTGGAATATTGTTGTATAACAATATTATCATAATATATTAGTATATTATATTATTAAGATATATTGTTATAAGTTAAAACAATATATCTTATATAGGTTTACATAATCATAGGGATGAGAAAATGATGGAGAAATTATATGAATCATACTCCTATATATTTTTAATGTGTCTCAAATGATTAATTAATCAGAGTAGAATATTATTATTTGTGTGATTAAATTATTCCCTGTGCTCTTGTATTCTGCAACATCAATTGTTCCATTACATGTGTTAAATTCTTTGTATTGGCTCCTTAAAATCCCTATAGTGGTATCATAGTAGGATTTTTTAGAAGCTATAGATCTATGAAATATGTGATGGGAAGTTGCTTGTCATTTTTCCCTATGCATGTAGTTTTTTTTTGTGAGAATGAGTTTGTAGTTACTATTTTTATTTACCATTTAACATAGTTTGTACAGTGTGTTTGAATACATGAGGAGGAGAGACATTGGAGTAGGACATTACATCATATTTTATATTATAGAATTCTATTCTTTGTTGACAATAGAAATAGGATGAGTGGAGTGATCCAAAAACTAATCTTTGTGATCTTGATTCTTCAAATTTGTTGCTCAAATCTGCATTCTATAAAGTCATTTTGTACATACTTCTGGTTTCCTTCAGATCCTTTTACTGTGTGACTCTAGTGTAGTTTATTAAAGGCAAGAAGCTCCATGGCAACCCAACATAGATATTCTCCCCAAATAAATAACTCACCCCAAATCACAAATTGATGCCCAAACATGAATTATAGTCCTCTTCATTCGAGATAAAAATCACTATCTATGTCCTGTATATTACCCATCACAATCTACTAGTAATGTTTAAAATGTGTTTGGATCTATGTTAATAGCAACGATGTCTCATACATTCTAAATTTGTCTTGTATCTAAACTCACCATTGGCCATACACCACTAGTTACCTCACTATCCAACTCATGCCAACTGCATTGCCATCTGCCTCAGATCTCCACAAAGACTATTGTCTTGTAATTTTGATCTTCAGTTATGTGTTGGTCTTATAAATGAGTCATATATTTAAAATTGAGTAAATAGTGGTTTTTATAGTCAATTAAAATTTAAGTGAAATTTGATCTTAGTTAAAGTAGTCTCTAAGTCGTGTCATGTGTTTTTATCAATTCAATAATAAGTCATTAGGTTATTATAGTTTTAGACATTTGTTTAAATGTCTATAGTCACATATTTTATTTAATCTTAGTTATGAGTCTTATTTTTATATGGTTAGTTAAAACCGTACTATCATTTGTTAATTTTTATTTTAGGCATATAATCAAAGTTTATTTGTGTCTTTTAAGATTACTAAAAGAGTCATTTTAAAAATGTGTAGTTCTTGGTCAAAGAGTCAGAGTATTTTTAGTGATTTTTTAGTGTCAAAAAGTCTCAAAAATAAAACAATGTAAAAATAAAAACAATCTACCTTATAGACACATTTTCAGGCAACCTCGACATCTTGAGTCAAATCTTGTGGGGGGGACTCTATTTCCTTCATAATAATGCACCTAAGCTTCAAATATTCATCATTTGAGTAAGCAGTATCCCATACTGGAGGAACGAGGCATAGGAGGTTGGAGCTCTTTCAACAACCTCTCACAATCACCAATGATGGGGCCGTACCAGTGTTTTGGTGACATTTAGTATGGTATGTTTTTTCATTTTCACGATGTGTTTTTAAAATAAGAACAAAAGAATATCCCTATTCAATATATGTACTTTGTGTGAAAATTTCAAACATAATTCTCTTATGTGAAAACATTGTGAAAAAACATAAAGCATCAATGTAATTTAGTTCATAGATCTTGAAAGGGTTTGTGGTAGAGATCTAAAAAACCATAGGAGGTGAACTGTGTTTTAAAAATAGTTAAGAGAGCAAATACTACAGAGATCCTGTGATTGAATTACTTATTTTTGGATATGACCCCTAGTGACACATACATATGATCATGTAAAGTAAATGTAGGATGTGTTCCTTCACATAGTAGTGGTTATGTGTAGTAAGATTGTGTTAGTAATATGCAAACCTAAGAGTATGTAGTGGCATACAATTCTGTTCATTCTATTCATGTCAAGGTTTGTGTTAAACTTGTAAAACCATGGGAGGAGTTAGCCTTTATTTATATCAAGGTCATGAGATAAATAGGGCATGCTACAAGGGGTAAGCATATTGCAGGTAAGTGTGAATGTTTTTACACCATGTAAAAACTATGGGGGGGGGAATGTTAGGGATTAGATTTTACATTATGTATTTATCGAGAGGTAAATAGTAATTGGTTAGTTAGTATTTGGTAATATTCAGTTATCAAAATATTGTTGTATAACAATATTATGATAATAGATTAGTATATTATATTTCTATAAGTTACAAAAATATATCATATATAGGTTTGCATAATCATAAGGATGATAAAATGATGGAGAAATTATAGGAATCATATTCCTATATATTTTAAATGTGTCCTGAATGATTAATTAATCAGAGTATAGTATTATTATTTGTGTGATTAAATTATTCCTTGTGCTCTTGTGCTCTACAACATTAATTGTTCCATTGCATGTGTTAAATTCTTTGTATGGGCTCCTTAAATTCTTGACATGTTGTTCTTGCTCCTAAACACCTTTAAGTGCCTTATATGGTTCATCCTTTCTCTTTGCATCAACCACCAATGCAACTTAATCTTCTCCTTGTATGATTTCTCTTTCTTCTATAACTTGATCTTCAACCTTAACAACTACAACTTCATCATGTAGAGTGTCTTCATATGCATGGATCCTTTGTGCCTTCATTAATGCTCTTATTTTAAACACCACTATTGCATTCCATAGTTCCATGTTCTCCTTCATCACCTCCTTAACCATTTATTTATACATTTGATGAGGATCAAACTTATGTTCTTTCTTCAAGACTTCATATGGAATAGAATAATCCTCATACCTTTCCTTATGTTACTGTCCCAATGCTTCTTTGCCTTCATTTGCATCCTCTTGAGTGAGGAACACTTCATGCTTCATAATTTATTATTTCTTAGATGGTTTACCTGCTTGTCCTTCTTCCATCATCATAACTCTACCTTGAGCCTCTTCTTCCTCTTGGTGCCTCTTGAACACCACTTGATCATATGCTTCTTCTTCTTGTTTGAGCCTTGCATTGGCCCAACTATCTCATTATCTTTCTCAACTCTCAAACCTGCATACACACATGTCAAAGAATTATTAGTTTGAAATCCATGATGTTTAATTGCTTCTTTCTCCTTTTTCTTAGACTGATTTCTTAACTCTCTTAACTATCTCTTCACTTTGCCAATATCTTCTTGTCTTTTCCTCTTTATCACTATGTCTTTGAGAGGCCATCTTACTTTTTTTTGCTAACTCCAACTAAAATTTTTGGTCTTAGTGCCTAAAAATATTTATCTAATCATGTCAATTATACCTTCAACTCAACAATCTCTCTTTGCTTATCTTCCTCTTTCCTCACTTCCTTGTGGCCATATTCTTGTCTCAAACCCTTCATCTTTTTCTCTTACTCTCTACTCTTCACTCTTCACATTCTCTCTCTAGGTCTCTCTTACATATCTCTTCTTCTTTAAAAACCTAACTAATTTCCTTCTTGACCTTCACTTGGCCTCTCTGTTTTGACTCTCTCTCTTAGAGTCTCCTTCTTTCTTGTCCTCACCTGGGACTTCTATCTCTTTCGTAAGCTCTTCTCTTGATCTTCTTTCTTGGAGCTCTCACTAGCTCTCTTCTTTATTTCTCTCCAAGCCTCTTGGATTAAGGGATTTGACATAAACTTATCACCTTTTTGACTCTCTCTCATATACATGCAACCTTATTTATCAACCTCATAACAATATTCAACATTCTTTCATGAACTTGATCAAATATATAGAATAAAAACCAAAAACAAAACATGTACCTTTCGTTTTACAAATTTTCTTCAAATTATTCCCAATGACCTTATTTATCTGATAAAAAATGATGCATAGGTCATCATAAATATTTTATTTTATGGATGATAACATGAATAAACATAATCTCCTACCTCTGCACATGCTTAGCTCTGAACCTTAGTTATTACTCTTTCAACATTAAATTCTAGTTTCACCCCTCTATGTCACTATATTCAATCCCCTTTATCCTCTTAGCTAAATATAATTTATATCTTGTTAAAAAAACTATATCAAATATACTATTCACTTTTTATATTATATCTCTAAACTTTTCTTTAGATCTGTTGTCTTTTCAATCAAACTCACCCTTCTCTCTCTTATCTGTGAATCTAGATGAATGCTCATGGGTAACTTGGATTGAATGAAGTTATTAATATAATATTTACACCTTATAAATACTCCTTAAAAACTTATTTTACACCTACTATATTTCTCACTTCAACTCTTTACGACATACACTAATCCTTCTCTTGACAGGGTTCCCCTACTAGCCTTTTTTAAGGCTAATTTGCTTGGTATGAACATGTATGACAAATTTATGAGAAAATAAATATATTTTCAACTACCCTCTATCTCATTCTATATGATCATGATATTTCATGACCCTATTCATTCTCTAAATGTCTTTTTCTACCTCTGGCTAGGCCTAATTAAGCCTCTTTAGGTCTCTGTCACCCTTTTTTTACCACACAGTCTCATTTATCCATACTTATATGTATGGTCTCAACTTGAAACTTATAAGTTATTTTATCCAACATCAGACCTAATATAAATACCAATTTTTATTAATTTTGGATGGTATAATCTCTTTTAATATACAATTTTGTATGAAAACCCTAACATAGGGTTTATGCCTCACTATATAAAACCTTGAGAGGGTCCATATTGAAATTTTGGACTCTATATGGACATTTAAGGAGATATTAATCTTGATTAAGGTCTATTACAATTCCTCACACATTTTATAACCTTTAATAAAACCCATCAACACCTATGCTAAACACTTTTACTATACCTTATCTTTTCCTATACATGTACATTCTCAGGCAGTCTATTGTTTCTTCATCAAAACCTTAAAGGTAATTATAAATGTATCAATAACATTTTCATAGGATTGTTAAGATGGAAAATATCCTTACCAAAATTCATATTTAATTTTAACTCACTTTACACATAAAATCCTATCATAGAACACTTGCTCAATCTTACTGTCACCTCACATAGGCAAACAGGGCTCGCATTCAAGATCCTCAATAAATATTTATCAAATAACAATGAACATGTTTTAAATATAATTCAACACCTATCAGTTTAACTTTACAAATACACACAAACTAAAATATTCCTATCTTTTCAATCTTTCTATTGGTGGACATACACATAAAATTATCAATAAATCTCAGAATACAAAATCTACGAAACACAGAATATCAAAAACTCAGAACATAGTCATTGGGTTATCAATAGAATGAGAAAAACCTTCTATTAACCATCATTAGTATGTGTAATAGAATTTTCTATATAATTTTTAACCAAATCAACAATCTTTAGTGTCTTTTTTTCTTACCATTTATGCACAGACTTCTCTATAACACTACATATAGTCAAAACATGGTCTAATGGAATATGTAGATTTCAACTTCAAAATGAGTTACTTATTATTATATTATTATGGTAATCACCTCTTCCTCCTCCTCCTATTCATACACAAAAACATATAACTTTACAAACATTTGAAATAAAATCTATAACTACCTTTTGATAACTACTTCTCATGTCAACTACCTTGACATGGTAGTATATTACACTTGTACATTGCTATTCAACCCACACATTTATCTAATACCAATACATGAATTTACACAAACTCTATTAAACATAACATTCCTTTCCATCATAGGAAGATACTCCTAAGCACACTTGACATATTCAAATATTTAAATTGGTGTTTTTGGTGGGAAAACACTATATAGACTCAAATTTGAATTTAAAGACCACCTAAGGACTCTGACCACTACAAAAACATTCTATTTGACATATATTAACTAAAAAATCTTAGAAATAGAGACCATTTGAATATTCCCCTAAATAAATGGTTGAGTGAGATTTCATTTCAGTGAAGTTTCTATTAAAAACACTTGGTGAGAATTACAATACTTTGAATCCAAAAGAGAAACTTATGACCTACAAATTTCTAATGCATTGGTAGTGGAATCATTGCATGTTCTCAAATCATAAGTAGTCTACCCATGTATGAAATAGTCGTCATGACCTTAGAGACAAGTAAAGGGGTGAAACATAGTGCTTTCACATGAATGAGAATCTACAAGAAACTCTTCACTTATTCCCTAATTACACCTACAAGTTAACATAGTCACAAACTAGCCTAAGCCCATGAGAGAATACAAGTTTGGAAAATTTGGTAGAGGTAAATTATATGATCATGTAAATAATCAATAGAAAGTGATGATAATACATTTCTAGTTGGTCTTCATAAGCAATGAAATAGAGCAAAGATTGGGTTTTGAACCTTAATCTAAAGTCAATTAAAACCTTGCCCACAGTCACAGTCCTAGAACCAGTCTTGAAGAGTTTGAAGGTTTAAGGGTGTTATAAGAATTTACAAGATTTGAAACTTGACACAGAGGGTAAACATGAGCTAAAATATCTCCCCACAGTACCCTTCAAGTCATGTGAATAGGGGACATTCCCTCTATTTTATCTCAGATAGAGGGCACTCTATAGGTAGTCCATACTACAAACCTATGCATCCATGATGGAAAGATGAAATAGAGAGTCTTAGACTAATCATGGGATGATGTATATAGTTGGTTTTAGGGTGAAAGAGATATAAAATACACCTATAATCATTATAAATCTATAGGTGGTCATATACTCAGTCAAACACAGTTAGGCCTATTACGCCTAAAACTAGGCCTCAACCCTCATGGCCTCTAATCTTCTTTAGATGACCATATGACCTTTCTAAACACTTTTATAACCTTTATGGGAGAGTATAAGTCTGAAATGAACCATTTTATTATGGAAAGAATCTCAAGATTGACCATTTTGGCCTAAAACTATATTAGGCCTACTCAAAATGCATAGGAGCTCGAAGGCCACTTTATTTTGATCACATCTATATGGACACTACGCATGGTGCCCCAAGGTGATGGCAATAGTTGAAGGGGGTCCATAACTTGTTCTTAGTGGGATTTTTTTGGATTTTCAACATATAATTTGTATGAATCATTATTAATAATGTAAGTGTCTAAAAACCCTCTGAAAACCCTTGTGCAAACCTAATGGAGAATAAATGAAAGGATATGCATTCAAAGGTGGTAAAATGGCCTAGAAACTAATTTGGAATTTTCTATCACTCTCTCAATCTTCTTAACATCCATTTTTTCTGTACTATCACTTGTATGGATATGCCTATTTCTATACCTTTTATAAGATTTGAAGTGTGTTGTAGGTACAAAGGAGAATGGAAAAGTGAGAATTATTATGGGAGGTCTATAGGGACTTGTTCTAACCTTACATATTCATTTATCACCTTAGTTTTGCATGAAAATATCTTTTCTACACTTTTCATTATAAATAGTCTAAATGAGATAGTGAGAAGGAGAAGGGATTGTCTAGTGTGAAGATGAGAAGAGTGATGTTTAACATTATTAAGGTCTACGATAGACTAGAGGAAAAATAGGGTCTAATTGAGATGTATAACACCTCCTCAAAGAGCTTCCTTGGAAAAATGCAAGTCACCTTAATGACAAGTGTGAAGATTGAAGCCAAGAGGGTTAGTAAGAGACTGCAGATAGTGAATACAAATATCAAGAGGGAATCTATCAATTAGAGAGGTGTAGATGATTGTCACTATCTTATTTAAAAGCTCCCATGTTAGGACATATGTGTCAAAGACTTCCTAAGTTTGTTTCAAGAAGTCTAATGACTCTTCATCACCAAAAGGTAGTTTCAAGAAAGACATGAAGAGTATCTATGCCAAATTGAGGGAAGGTGTCATACTTCATATGAACACTTATCCAAGTACACTTCATGGTCTATTTTACACCTTTTTATCTTAAATTGTAACTTTTTATCATAGCCTGACACTTGGCCTTGTGAGCCTCACACTTCTCTTCTCTCTTTTCTCCTATGCTCTATATATGCAAGCTTTTTTGGCATTTTTATCTAGTACAAACCTAGTATGACAAATCCCAACTGATTTGGCACCTTGTTTTGCCTTTGAAAAAGATTATGAAAGATTATTTTATCTCTATAATATCTTGATTAAGTGTGTTGATTGGTTTATGTGGTTGACAAGTGATGAATGTCTTCTTCTTGCTTCCATTTTACCCTTGTATGTTTTATGTGAGTGATATCTCTTCTAATAGGTTTTATAAAGTGTATGTGTTTTTTAAGTCTATCTTAAAGTGTGAGAGGGACTAGTAGTGTCTAGTATCATACCTGATCTTAACCCACCTCTAGGTATGCATATAAATCTACCTGTATGAGAAATACTTATGTTAGAAGGACAATGAGTTAAGGTCAATTTTAGGAGTCTCCTTTCTTAGTGAAAATGAAAGTGTGTTTGTGGAAAAATATTTGGTGTATCACCTCCACTATCATAGGTTAATGTATATTTCCTTCTTCCCTTTTCACCCCCAAGTCATTGGTTTAGTGTAGTTTATGAGATTAAGAGATAAATCAAGGGAGCTAGCCCTTTAACCTAGAGGTTTACCTCTACTATATCCAGCCCATAGGCCTAGAGGTATCCAATGTTTCACTCAATTTGGAGGAGGTTTGAATAACTTGTTATCATTTTAGAGTGCACTCAGTTTGAAGATGTGTAAAACACATCATCTCTCTAGCTAATATAATTGGATCTTCTCAGAGTGTGGGTGAATCTATACTAAGAAGAACCTTCAGAGAGGGCTAGTTCCCTTAAGATTTATCTATTAAAACTAAACTATTTTGATTTTTTGGGATGAAAAGGGAGAAAGAAACTAAAATGGGAAATCTTATTTAATGAGGTGATGCACCTAAATGATTGGTATTGTTGGGTGAATATTTTGTACCAGCGTACTGATGAGAATAATAGGTCTGATCATCCACAACAAGGGAGATTGGTTGTCTAAAGTTGTAGGTTTACCACATCTAAAGGGGAAAAATATCTCCTCTCATCAAGGGGAGGTTCCCTATAGGTATAAAGGGGGCTATATACTATATATATAAGCTGAAAATAACACTCAGGGGTAGAATAAACCATCCATCTCTCTTTTTTAGAGATGACGCTCACAGATCAAAGGAGAAATCTTGGGTGATTGGTGAAGGTACTTCTCTTATTTAAGAAGTAACATTCAACCAAGAGCCAGATCCCTTCCTGGATAGTAGAAATCTTGGTGAAATGATAGAAGGTACTTCTCTTCTTTTAGAAGTGCTTGTTCTTGGAAACAACATGAATCTTTTTGGTAACAAGTGACTGGTAATAGAGTACAGAGTAACCAACAATCTAAGATGTAGCACAAAGTATCCACCTTGAATACCCAAGAGTGAGGTAAAAATAAAAATGGGGGCACAAAGTCATCCCAAGGTCCTTTACATAGAAACAAAAAAAAACACACACTAAAGACAACTATGACAACACAAAGTCTGAAAGTAGTTGGCTTTAGGACACCTTCCTTATCACTTCCACTAGCTCTGCTTGTTAAATTGCATAAAAAAGAATACATTTAGGAAATATACATTAGAAAAATCTCCTAGAATGATACAAGCTATAACAACACAAAGTCTGAAAGTAACTTGCTTTCTAATTCAAACAAAGAAATATGATAAACAATCTGAGCTCAAAGTCTCAGTGATGCCTTTAAATTTGGGTAGAGTTTTGCTTTTGTCAAAGGGAAGATCTCCCTTTGAATGATACAAGATATTACATTATATAGAGGCCTAAGGAAAGCTTGGCACTTTGTCCCATGGAGCGACCCATGCTGTGCATTAATGCCTTAGATGCATTTTTGGTTCTATCAGGGAGGGCCATGCTAGGGTAGGGCAGCTGCCTTAACTGTGGCATGCTAATTCATTTCTAGTGTCTTTTCTTGAGCTTGAATCACTCATTCCATCACCTACTACCTGCACAACTATCCACTCCACCTTTACTCCAAAGGGGACAAATAGGCTACGCTTGCAATGTTTACAGGCCCCAAATACCTACCTAGTGGATTGTTCCACCTAATGGAAATAACTCCTATTGAGTTTCCCTCTTTGTCTCTTCTTCCACTTGGCCCTAGACTTAGGGTCTTTGAATGCATCAGGTCCACATTTTAAGCCTACAAAGATCAACATACACTTTATTGCAGCAAATTTTACGTCCATGGGTCTTTTATCTTTTGAAGGTTACCAGCTAGTTAGTCATCCTAAATTTGATGTTTGCGGGCTTGTCATTATTCTTAGCAACTCCCTTATGTCTTTCTCACTTTCTATGGCTACTTTCTACTGTGACACAGGTGAGGACATGTAGCAACATCTGTAGCTTTGGAATAAGCTTATTGGGATAAGCTTTGAAACCTGTTAGAGACTGGAAACATGAATGTAGACACTTGTCATGCTCCACTGAGTTGGGATGGGACACATGGTGAGTTTTGATACTTTGAACCTTGATAGAGATTAGAAGTGCAAATTTAGACACTTGGCAGCTTCTACTGCACTTTGAGGCTTGATCCTTCTCGAAGGGAACTTATCCTTTGAGGTCTTGAAATAGGTCCATTTCTGAGTGTCGAGTGCCCCCCCGCAAGGGTACCTACCCTTTGGGATCATCCGAGTGGCCTTCAGGATTTAATTCTTTTAGAGGACTATTGTCTCTTTATTTCCTTCAAACAAAATTTCTGAAGGAATTCCTTTAGACAATTTATCTGAAGGAAATCTCCCCTTGGCTCTATGTCTCTATATTGAGAGCACTCCATCTTTGACACGTGGTACCTTCCACTGCATTTAACAAGAGACATGTGGAATCTTCCACCAGAATAGGTGAGGACACATGGAAGCATCTCCCTAATTTATAGGAGCTCTTAGAAACCTTTGAGAGTTATGTGGGAGGTGACATGTGGCAGCTTCTGCCAAACTCTAGAAATACTTATAAAAACATTTAGGACTCATTTTAGCAATCACGTAGATGATGACACTTGTCGTGCTCCACTGAACCTTAGTAACTTTCCTGGGGTCCACCACATCCCTTATGAAATAAAGGAAGAAATTTTGGATGATGACACTTGTCAGATGTCGTTGATCTCTGTAGTTTGACACATGGCACGTTCTACTGTTTCAAGAAAAAGACATTAAAACCTTCCATAGCTACCACTTGTCACTTTTTATGAGACCCTAAGAGAAGCTTATCAAAATAAGCTTTGAAACTCATGGGAAGCCAAAGATGTAGACACTGACACTTGTCACGCTCTGCTGAGTTACAATGGGGCACGTGGCTAGTTTCACTACTTTGAAACTTTTATTTGAAACTGTGTCTCAGAAGATGACACTTGGTAGCATCCACTAGATCTTGAGAGAAAATTAGGATAAACTTGAATTTGACATCTATGAGGATGTCACTGGTTGCTTGGCACTTCTTTCCTATGGAGTCTGTAGTTTTAAGCCCATGAAGTCCATAGAAATGAACATTCCTATAGATTTTGTAGAAACCTATGGAGTTCATAGATTTGAGCCTACAGAGTCCGTAGATTTTCTAAAAAGCTTAAAGAATGGAGAATTTGAAGACTCATATCAATTTTTTGAGAAGGGAAGAGATAATTCTAGTCATGCAGGACCAAAATAGCTCATAGGTTGTCCCAAAAATGAGAAGTCATTTTTCAGGGACAACAACTGGCTCTATTTGGGGATCTACCTTCAGTTGGCAACTTGAAACACAACTGAGGGGAGTAGAAACCAAAATCTCTAGCACCTTGAAGTATGCCATTGGGCTATGGAGTCATGCTACCCAAAAAGAAAGGATTCAAAAAATGAAAATGAAAAGCACAAAATAGAAACAAAAGACTATACAAATATACATATGTATAGGGGAACTCATCCGATACCTTAAGAGTTGAAGTGCTTTAGATGTTGCCCATTGTGAGGTAGAGAAAAGAGAGCACCATATTGATACTTCAACAAAAAACTATCTTCACCATTGAGCTGATGAATAGTAAAAGGGCCCCTCCATAGGGAATCAAACTTTCCATGCATCCCCTTTGGTTCTCTTCTCTTGTCCCATAGCAGGACTTGATCTCCAATGTAGAAATCACAATTCTTTTCTTTCTGGTCAAAGAGCTTCTTCACTAGACCTTGACGGGCAACAATTTGGTCCACCACTACAGTTCTCTGCTCATCCATCTTAGTAAGGCACATGATCCTCTTATCAAGGGAGCCTTCATACATTTGGTCTTCAATCGCCTTAGCTAATTTCAATGCTAGAAATTCCAAGGTGATTGGTATCTCAGCATTGACACCATAAAGAAGTTGGAAAGGAGACATATCGATCGCTCTCTTTGGTGTAATTCTATATGCCCATAGAGCATCAACCAATGATTTATGCCACGTCCTTTGGTTTTCATCCACTAGCTTCTTGATAAAAGTCACCAGGTTCTTATTGCTTGATTCAGCCTATCCATTCCCTTATAGAAAGTAATCAGAAGAGTGAGAGAGTGTAATATCATAGTGGAAACATAATTGATTAATCTCTTGGAAATGAAACAAGCTGCATTATTAGTGACAATCTTGGTTGGGACCCCAAACTTGGAAATGATGTTTTCTTTGAGGAAATTGCATACTACTTTCGAAGAACATGTATGGTTGGAACAGCTTCCACCCATTTGGTGAAGTAATCTATTGTTTTGAGGACATAATCATGTCAAGCACTTGAAGATGGGTTTACAACTCCAATAAAATCAATTCCCCATTGCTGGAATGGCTCCTTTATGACCACTAGTTTGAGGGGCAGGGCAACTAACTTGGGTCTTCTGACAAACTGCTGGCATAGTTCACATTCCCTAGCCCACTTGTATGCATCTTGAAAGAGAGTTGGCCAATAGTACCTGGCTCACAGGATATTATGGGTAGTCACAGGGGTAGAAAAATGTCCTCCACAGGGAAAATTGTGGAAGGATTTTAGAAGTTGTCTTTGTTGCTCCTTGTCTACGCAACAGAGGAACACTCCATCAAGGCTCCTTTTATATAGGTCGTTTTCCTAGAGGACAAAATTAGTAGCTTTCAGCTTGATGTTTCTCCTTTCTTTATAAGATAGGTGAGCAAGACACTCACCATAAGTGAGGAAATGAGCAATACCTGAATACCACTCATTCATGGTGGAGACAAGGACTGTAGGTGTGTCATCCACCTCTGGTTCTTCATGCTCTATTCCTCCTAACTTGTTGTCAACAATTAGTTGGCATAGCCCCTTTCTATGCACCAACTATATGGGCTTGATGACCAGATCAAACTCCTGGATCTTTGAAACCCAATTGCCTCTCTTCATCCCAAACTCTTGCTGAGTTAGTATGGATTTGATCTTGGTATCTGGAACCAGGGCAATAACTCAAGAATTGAGGATGTAAAAATGGAAATGCTTTACTGCCTTTACCACTTCATAAGCATGCTTTTCCATGTTTGAGTACTTCAGCTCATGAGCTTTGAGAGGATAGTTCATAAAGGAAATGGGGGATTCCACACCTTTATTTTGTTGAACTAGAATTGCTAAAAGCATGTGTTCTGAAGCATAACTATAAATGGTGAACTCTTTGTTATAGTCTAGACAAACTAGAATTGGAGCATGGGCAATGGAAGTCTTAATATCCTCAAATGCTGACTTGCCTTCTTTATTCCAGCTGAAGTTGGCCTTTCCCTTCATCATGTTTACAATGTGCCTAGTCTTCTCAGCAAACTCGGGGATGAACCTTCGTAAGAAATTCACCTTTATAAAGAAAGAGTGAACAACAATCTTACTTGTGGGCAAGGTAAGCTCTTGAATAGACTTGACTCTGTCTAAGTCAATCTTTATGCCTCTTTTAGACACAATGTGTCCAAGAAGTTTCCCCTTTGTTACTCCAAAAATTGACTTCTTGGGGTTTAAGGAAATGCCATTTTAGTGGCAGCGTTCTAACACTTGTTGCAAGTGGCGCACATGATTTGGGTGATGCTTAGAAATGATAGTCAAGTCATCAAGATAAACTAAGATGAACTTACCCATCTCATCTTTGAAGGCAAGGTCCATTACTCTTTGGAAGGTGCCACCAACATTTATCAAGCCAAAAGGCATCCTTCTATATGCAAATGTGCCCCAGGGTGTGGTGAAAGTAGTCTTATGCTTATCTGCCTCACCAACTTCAACCTGATTATATCTTGAGAAGCCATCTAGCATTGATAACATCTCTAAACTTGTCACTATCTAAAGCACTTGATCCATGATTGGCAAAGGATAGTTATCCTTCAAGGATGACTGATTCAAATTCCTAAAATCCATAGAGAGGCAAATTTCACCATTCTTCTTCCTTACAGGCACTATATTTGCAATCCATGTGGAATGATGGATTGGGAAGATTATCTTGGTGTTTAGCATATTTTTTTATCTTAGATAGAATAGTACCTGATATTTTTGGATTATAATGCCTGGACTTTTGCCTGTAAGGTGTCGAATCAGTGTTGAGAAGAATGTCATGTCAAATTTTATCAGGCCTGAGTGACTTCAGGTCATCATAAGAGTACACTAAGACGTCCATGTACTGGTTGAGCAAAGTGGTGAACTTGAACCTCTCTTTAGGAGTACAACATTTCCCAATGTTCACCATCTTGGTGTCTTCTTTGGTTCCTAGATTTACTTGATCAAACTCCTGGGAGGAACTTGAATCCATTTTTTACTATTTGATGAGTTTGTCATGTTTATCAAATAGTTTCTCAAGGAAAACTAGACCTTTGGGAATTTTATTCCCTTTAAGTTGTAGGAGATCTTCACCTACGTTTGCATTTGATTTAGGAGCTGGTTCACACTTCTGAGGTTCATTGCCTTCAAAATGCAGCTATTGGAAGCTATCTTTTTGCTCCAGGAAGACAATGATTTGGTTGTCATTGTTGAACACTTACCAATGACTGGCATTATCAGGTACACTTGGTCTAAAGACCAGCTCAATAGTGTACTTATCTCCTTTGAAGTCTGGGTGGGGGACCAAGAGAGTAGCTGAAATAGCCAGTGCATCAGCTCAGTCATTGAATTCTCTGAGAATTACAGAGATGCTGAAAGCATCAAAGTTTTCAATTTGGTTCCAAACTAGATTATGGTAGTGGTTCAATCTTTCATTCTTGGTTTGATACATGTTCCTCACCTGACAAACCACCAATTTAGCATCTCCTTTAGCATGAAGGAGTTTGATGCCTTTGTCCCTAGCAGCTTTCAATCCAAGCAATAGAGATTCATACTCAGCTGTATTATTAGTGTTGGTGAACTACAACTTGTAGGATGAAGGAAAAATATCCCCTTGAGGAGATATCAGCATAACCCCAGCTCCTAAACTGATAGAGGATTAGCTATCATAAAATTCAAGAATCCATACCTCATTTGATACTGATTTTCCTTTGGATTCTTCTTCATTTAGAGGAGGAGATCCTTCCACACTTGCATTATGCTCTGCCAATTCATTTGCTATTTTAGCTGAATGCATTTCAAGGTTATCACTGGCAGGAGATTCATCAGATGCTTCATGAACTTCATCCATAGATAGAAAGTAGTTACCCATGTCTAAAGACTCAAACAAAATTTGAGCTTCAAGTGCCGAGGTCCAGGTAACCACATATTTCACTTCCTTCTCAGGGAGCAGCCTCTTCATAACACCTTTGACTGGAATCCTCGCCTCTGATAAATCCATGCTCAATTCACTACCACCATCCCTATAGAAATTTTTCCCAAGAAGGATGCCATATGATGCTGAGACATTGGCTACCAAGATAGTCATCTTGATTCTCATCTGGAAAGGTTGCAAATGCAATTTGAGCATCCTTAATTTGCCCCAGTAGAGGTACTTGCTTATTCTCCATGGAGAAACATCTACCAAATGTCTTGGTTAGTGTGAGGCTAAGGTATTCAACCACTTTAACAAGCATGACATTATTTGAAGCTCCAGAATCAATGATGTAGTTATTCAGCTGATGACTGTTTATCAGCAATGAGACATAGAAAGGTTCAGTCCTACCAGGAGCAGTAGGAGGGGTAATGACAAGATTGTTCTTGGTAGGTGAATTCTTGGGGGGATCATGTGTCACTTTGGAAATTGCTTGTCCCATAGGGATGGCCTGGTTTTGAACACACTAAACTAATTTATCTAATTACTTGGGGTGGGACTGCAAAAATTCAAATTTAGACATTTAAATTTTAGTTTTCTTTGCATGGTCAATGATATCAAATGTTGGAAATGAACTAGGCATAGAGGATGGGAGCTCATCCTTTTGAGTTATGGGAGGGGGAGAACTAGACTATGAATTTGAATTTGAAGGTGCAAAAATATTAGGGGTACTGACCTTTCTAGCAGTCACCAGGTCCTTCAATTGGAAGGGTAGAGTGGTCCCACGTTTAGCAATTGAAATTGATGGTTGAGGTCGCCCCTCTATCTTCTCTTTATCAGCTTATTAAGCTGATTGATTCTTGGACCGGGTGAATACAACATATGACCCCTCAACTGCATTTCCTTCACTTTTGAGTTCATCTTGATAATTCAAGAAACTAATATTGGAGTTTCTAGCTAATTCTTCTTCTTCCTCAGTGAAGAGATTAGCGTCATCTTCGGGACTCACCTTAGGCTAGAATAAGAAATTTGATTCAGCTTCAAGATATCCAACCGCTGAGTTAGTTGGAGGTGCCTCAATGGCAAGGTTATTCCTCTGAGGAGGAGGAAGATGATTGGTTTTCCCTTGGTTCCTGGTAGCATGGCCTTGGTAGGACTAATTAGGGAATGTCCTCCTTGGCACATCTCTATATGAAGGAGTTGATGACATCCCTTGTGTCATTTGTTTTTTGAGGGCCAACAATTCATTTACTAGCTTTTGCACCATTGGATAATTGGTGCCTGAAGGGGAGTATTCAGAGGAAGAAGAAGACTTATCTCTATTTATATCTCTCCTTATCTTACCTACAAAGATAAGGTCATCTTCAACTTTGGTAGCCAAATCTTGAGTAGCCTTGAGATCTATGTGGCCAGCGCGTCTTAGCAAAAAACTCACTTCAAGCAGCTATGAGTTGATGAAGAAACATTTGAGGTTTTCAGGTGTCAGCTGAGCAATAGCAAGAGTTCAGTTCCTCAGCTTATCAAACTTTGCTATGAAATCCCTCATAGGCTCATAAGGTTCCTTTTTCATCTATGTGAGCTGGGCCAACAAGGTGTGTGCATGTTCTACAGGCTTGAATTTGGCTTTGAGTGTGTCCCAATCAGTTATTGATCTAGCTTGCAGATGGTAAAGCCAGTCTACAGCTGCACCTTGTAGCATTTCCATGAAAATCCTAACTGCCACATCTTCAAATTCCATGCCTATTATTGTCCCCCAAAAATATCACTCATTTTTGGGACAACATTTGAACTATTTTGGTCCTACAGGCCAAAATCCTCTCTTCCCCTTTCAGAAATTGTTTTGAGCATTCAGGTTCTTCATTTTTCAAGCTTTCTATAAATCTACAGACTCTACAGGATTGAATCTACAGACTCTACAGGCTTGAATCTACCGACTCTGCAAGCTTGAATCTATGGACTCTGTAGGCTTGAATCTATAGACTCTACAGACTTGAATCTATGAACTCTGTAGGCTTGAATCTATGAACTCTGCAGGCAAGCTCAAATCTACAGATTCTCAAGGTTGGTGTCTACAAACTCTGCAGGAAAGAAATGGGTTCAACACTTAGCCAAATAATGAAGAATGAATCGATTGGACCATTGAACCATTGAACCAAAGTTGGTTCAATCGGTAGGTTCAAAGGTTCAACCAAAGCTTAGAAAGATAAAAGAAGCAGTGTTTGAGCGAGACACAGAATAAACCAATGAATCGATTGAACATTGAATCAAAAGAGTTCAAAGTTCAATGGTTCAACATGGTTCAAAAGTTCAAAGGCGGCCTCGAGCAAAGAGAAAAGCAACATGGATGATTCTAAAGGCAAGTTCAAATGAAAGTGATGGTTCAACCAAGGAGCAAGAAAGTGATTGAACCAAGGAGCCGAGAAGGGCACCTGAACCTTTGAAACAATCAACCAATGACGTCCCCACAGACGTCAAATTTAAGGTAAGGGAATATCCATTGAAATTCAAATAAAGCGTGGAACTTGAAGGAAGAACTAAGTGACTGGCTGAAAAGATAGCCTGGGAGCTTAAATTCCAAGAAAAGACAAACCTGGAAAAGACAAAAGTAAAAAGAGGGTAAAGAGGAAAATATCTACGCAGTAGTTATTCCGGTAGTTGGAATAGTCTACGAAGTAGATTTTCTAGCTTGAAAAAATTAAAGATGCGGCCTATTTTTCCTTCCATGAAGTAAAGACAAAATGGACAGCTGTGCAGATATCAGAGGAGATAGACCAGATGATCTAGACTTGGGAGAAGACATATGGGATGAAATGACATGCCATAGTTAAGACAGCTGCCCTATTTTCAATGCAGTCCTTTGACAAACTTGGAAATGCATTCAAGGCATTGAATGCATAGCATGGGCTATTCTATGGAAAATAAGTGCCTAAGTCTTTCTTAGAGCGCTATATATATTGTAATCTCTCATTTGTTACAAAGAGACTTTTCATTTTACAAGAGCAAAACTCTGCCCATTTTGAAAGAGAAAGACTAAGACTTTGAGCTCAGGTTGTAATTTCATTTCCATTGTTATATGAATGAGAAAGTAAGTTTTTCATAGACTTTGTGCTATTCTGACTTGTGTCGTCTGAAGGTGTCCTTATTCATTTAATTCAATATGCAAAATTAGTGAAGGTAATAGGGAAGTGTCCTGAAACCAACTGTGGGAAGACTTTATGCTTTCACAATTGATTTCAATCTGTGTTTTCCTTTTCTTTTTGTGTTGAGGATTCTAGGGTGACTTTTTGCCCCCATTATCCTTTGTGATATACACTTTGAGCAGTTGAGGTGGAGACTTTGTGCTTTGTTTCATCCTACTATTACTATGCCCTTTCAATCACTGGTTATTTCACTATTTGAAAGAAACTCCTGCTATTTATTGTAAGGACACTTCTGAAAGAAGAGAAGTGCCTTCAAAATTTATAGCCAAGATTTTCTCCTTTGTTTGTGTGCATCATCTCTAAAAAAAGAGAGATGGATGGTTTGTCCCACCCCTGTGTCTTACTTTTTGCTTATTTATATTGTATATAACTCTGCATATTTAATAAGGAACCTCCCCTTGATGAGAGGAGAGATTTGTCTGCAATTGATGTAGTAAAGATACACACCAAGATGACCCATGTCCCTATGCTGTGGTGATAGGAACTATTTTGGTCACTAGTTAGCTGGCTGACAAAATATTCACCCAATAGTTTTTGGAGATTCTGCTAGGGATGAACGTGCAGTCTAAAGCCTCAAGTTTCAGATTGAAGTAGTTCCTTCACTTATCCATTATATTACAAACTCTAGTGACACTGTTCCATGTCTTGCCCATTATCATTATAGCCTTACCATCTTCCTCTATCTCTGTTATATTATCTAGTCTGCAAAACTAGAGCCGCTGGGAAGAGCACGCAGTTTGAAGTCTCAAGCTTCAAGCTGAAGTAGATCCTACTCTTTTCCATTTTTGTTCAACAATCTGATAACTCCACATTATACAAAAAGACAAAAATCTCAAGGTGTTGATGGCCTTACTTTTGAGTTGGTACAACAGAGTAATTTTAAGTTGTTTCCTCCACAACCTCACCTTCAACAAACTAGGAGTCTTCCTCCTAGCCCTACCAAGTCACTAGCATAAGGTAGAGCTTCTTTTTCTACTGCTAGCAGAGCTTTGCCTATACATTCTCCACCCATATTTGTGATCCCAATTCTACATAATCAAATCATGGCTCAAGGCCCCTGGGGTAATTCTTTCGATCCGCTAAATTTGACTCCACCTCTACATGAGCTTCCACGTAGTTCAAGGAAGAATTTCTCCAAATTTTTTGGTGATGGGAAGGTTCATCTTGATGAACACATTACAACTTTTAGCATAGCCTACAGTGTAATAGGGATGGAATTTGAAGACATAACGGTCAGGCTATTTGTGGAGACACTACAAGGCACTGCTGCAGATTGGTTTTACCACCTGCAGGCTGGATCAATGACTGACTGGGACACTCTGAAAGACAAATTTGAAGCCAGGTTCAAGCCTACAGAAGATGCACATGCCTTGCTGGCCCAACTCACTCAAATGAAGAAAGAGCCTCATGACCCGATGAGGGATTTTATTGCCAGGTTCGACAAGCTGAGGCACAGGATTCCCATGGTCGCCCAGTCGACACCTTAGAACCTCAAATGCTTCTTCATCAACTCACAGCTATCGAAAGTGAGTTTCTTGCTGAGACGGGCCAGACACGTAAACCTTGCTGCTACTCAAGACTTGGCTACTGAGGTGAAAGATGACCTTATCTTGGCTGGAAAGATAAGAAGAGATCCAAACAGAGGTAAATCTTCTCCTTCTTCTGAATACTCCCCTTCAGCCACCACTGATCCAATGGTGCAAAAGCTAGAAAATGAATTACTAGTCCTCAGAAGACAAATGGCCCAAGTTATGTCTACTTCTCCTAATCAAGATATGCCAAGGAGGACATTTCAGAATCAGGCGTACCAAGGTAATGCTGATAGGAATCAAGGGCAGCCAAATCATCTTCCTCCCCCACAGAGGAACCTCACCCTTGAAGCACCTCCAACCAACTCAGCAGTTGGATATTTGGAAACTCAACATGATTTCTCTTTCCAACCTAAGTTTGATCAAGAAAACAACACTGGTCTCTTCATGGAGGATCAAGAAGAATTAGCTGGTGACTCCCACATTGGTTTCCTAAACTATCAGGATGAATCCAGAAGTGAAGGCAATGCGGCTGAAGGGTCATACGCTGTATTCACCCAGTCCAAGAATCAATTAGCTCAACAAGCTAATAAGGAGATAATAGAGGAATGACCTCAACCAACAATTTTAATTGCTAAGAAGGGATCCACTCTTCCTTTCCAGCCAAAGGACCTGGTGATTGCGGGAAAGGTAAGTACCCCAAATGCCCCTACGCCTTCTACTTCAAATTCACAGTCCACTCCTCCCCCTTTCAAAAATCAAAAGGATGAACTCCCATCCTCTGCTCCTAGCTCATTCCAAGAATTTGATATCATTGACCATATAAAGAAAACCAACATTCAAATATCTAAATTTGAATTTCTGTAGTCCCATCCTGAGCAATTAGATAGACTAGTTCAATGTGTTAAAAACTAGAATGTCCTTATTGAACAAGAAATTCCCAAAGTGACACATGATTCCCCTAGGAATGCACCCACCAGGAACAACCTTGTCATTGCTCCCCTTGCTGCTTCTGACAGGACTGAACCTTTTTATGTCTCATTGCTGATAAATGGACATCAGCCGAATAATTGCATCATTGATTTTGGGGATTCAAACAATGTCATGCCTGCTAAAGTGGCAGAATCTCTGGGTCTCACACTGACGAAGAAATTTGGGAGATGTTTCTCTATGGAGAACAAACACTTGCCACTACTGGGGCAAATTAAAGATGCCCAATTTGCATTTGCTGCCTTTCTAGACAAGCAAATCAAGATGACTATCCTAGTGGCCGACGTCCCGGCATCATATGGCATCCTTCTTGGGTGGAACTTCTGCAAGGATGTTGAAGGGGAATTAAGCATGGACTTGTCTCAGGTGAGAATCCCTATGAAAGGTGTAATGCAGAGGTTGCTACCTGAGAAGGAGGCAAAATACATTATCACTCAGACATCAAGGCCTGAAGCTCAAATTTTATTTGAGTCTTCAGGCAGGGGTAATTATTTTTTGACTACTGAAGACATTCATGTTTCAATAGATGAAAATCTTGTAGGTGAAGATCTAGGAATTGGTTTAAACGAAACAACACCAAGTATCCCTGATAGTGCTAATCATTGGCAAGTGTTGAATGGGAACAATCAAATCATGTGCTGGACTGAACCAGGAGAGCAACCAATTATGGTAATGGACCATGTTGTGCATCAAAATTAAGAAAAGAAACTCTTTGCCAAGAGAGCAAAGATTTGTGGTTTTTGAATTAGAAGTCAAGTCTTGCTGTGGGGCAAGAGGAGAAAACCAAAGGGAGGACATAGGAAATTGGTTTCCTAGTGGAGAGTTCCATTCACCCATCACCGATTCTGGGGAAAAAAATGGCTTCTTGCTAGTTTATCAGGACAAAATGCCATGTTCACTGCCTCTCAAGGGGTAGCATCTGAGGTACTTCAATTATTGAAGTACCAAATAAATTCACCTGTACATTTGTATATTTGTAAAGTCTTTGTTTTATTTTGTGCTTTTCATTTTTGTCGCCTTTCTTTTTGGGTAGCTCGACTCTGTAGCCCAATGGCACACTTTAAGGCATTGGAGATTCTGGTTTCTACTCCCTTCAGCTGTTCCAAGTTCTCATCTAAAGGAAGTTCCCCAACTGGAGCTAGCTATTGTCCCCCAAAAATATCACTCATTTTTGGGACAACATTTGAACTATTTTGGTCCTACAGACCAAAATCCTCTCTTTCTCTTTCAAAAATTATTCTGAGCATTCAGGTTATTCATTTTTCAAGCTTTCCAAAAATCTACGGACTCTGCAGGCTTGAATCTATGGACTCTGCAGGCTTGAATCTACGGACTCTGTAGGCTTGAATCTATGGACTCTGCAGGCTTGAATCTATGAACTCTGCAAGCTTGAATCTATGAACTCTGCAGGCTTAAATCTATGAACTCTGTAGGCAAGCACAAATCTACGGACTCTCAAGGTTGGTTTCTACAGACTCTGTAGGAAAGAAACGGGTTCAACACTTAGCCAAATAATGAAGAATGAATCGATTGGACCATTGAACCAAAGTTGGTTCAATCGGTAGGTTCAAAGGTTCAACCAAAGCTTAGAAAGATAAAGGAAGCAGTGTTTGAGCGAGACACAGAATAAACCAATGAACTGATTGAACTTTGAACTGAAAGATATCAAAGTTAAATGGTTCAACATGGTTCAAAAGTTCAAAGGTGGCCTCAAGCAAAGAGAGAAGAAACATGGATGATTCCAAAGGCAAGTTCAAATGAAAGCGATGGTTCAACCAAAGAGCAAGAAAATGATTGAACCAATAAAGTGATTGAACCAAGGAGCTGAGAAGGCCACCCAAACCGTTGAAACAGTCAACCAATGACATCCCTATAAATGTCAAATTTAAGGTAAGGGAATATCTGTTGAAATTCAAATAAAGCATGGAACTTGAAGGAAGAACCAAGTGATTGGCTGAAAAGATAGCCCAAGATCTTAAATTCCAAGAAAAAACAAAGCTGGAAAAGACAAAAGTGGAAAGAGGGCAAAGATGAAAATATCTATGCAGTAGTTATTCTGGTAGTTGGAATAGTCTGTGAAGTAGATTTTCTAGCTTGCAAAAATTAAAGATGCAACCTATTTTTCCTTCCATAAAGTAAAGACAAAATGGATAGCTGTGCAGATATTAGAGGGGACATACCAGATGATCTAGACTTGGGAGAAGACATATGGGATGAAATGACATGCCATAGTTAAGACAGCCATCCTATTTTCAACGTAGTCCTTTGACAAACTTGGAAATGCATTCAAGGAATTGAATGCACATCATGGGCTATTTTATGGAAAACAAGTGCCCAAGTCTTTCTTAGAGTGATATATATATAAATTGTAATATCTCATTTTTTAAAAAGAGACTTTTCATTTTACAAGAGTGAAACTCTACCCATTTTGAAAGAGAAAGACTGAGACTTTGAGCTCAGGTTGTAATTTCATTTCCATTGTTATCTGAATGAGAAAGCAGATTTTTCACAGACTTTGTGCTATTCTGACTTGTGTCATCTGAAGGTGTCCTTATTCATTTAATTTGGTATGCAGAATTAGTGAAAGTAATAGGGAAGTATCTTGAAACCAATTGTGGGAAGACTTTGTGTTTTCACAATTGATTTTAATCTATGTTTTTCCTTTTCTTTTTGTGTTGAGGATTCTAGGGCGACTTTGTGCCCCCATTATCCTTTGTGATATACTCTTTGAGTAGTTGAGGTGGAGACTTTGCACTCTATTTCATCTTGTTGTTACTATGCCCTTTTGATCACTAGTTATTTCACTATCTAAAAGAAACTCCTGCAGTTTCTTGTAAGGACACTTATGAAAGAAGAGAAGTGCCTTCAGCATTTATAGCTAATATTTTCTCCTTTGTCTATGTGCATCATCTCTAAAATAAGAGAGATGGATGGTTTGTCCCACCCCTGTGTCTTACTTTCTGCTTATTTATATTGTATATAGCTCTGTATATTTAATAGGGAACCTCCCCTTGATGAGAGGAGAGATTTGTCTCCGATTGATGTAGTAAAGCTGCACACCAGGATGACACATCTCCCTATGCTGTGGTGATAGGAACTATTTTGGTCACCAATTAGCTGGCCGACAAAATATTCACCCAACACCTATCACGCCACAGGCTATGCTGAAGGCTGCAATGTGTTCATTAGGATGAAATTTTCCATCACCAAAAAATTTGGGGAAATTCTTTATTGAGCTATGTGGAAGTTTAGGTAGGGGTGGAGTCAAATTTAGTGGGCCAAAAGAGTTACCCCAGGGGCCTCGAACTGCCATGATTGGATTATTGAAAGCAGGGATAACAAATCTAGGTGGAATTTGGATAGGCAAGGTTCTGCTAATAGCAAGAAAAGCAACTCTGTCTTGTGTTGGTGTCCTAGTATAGGTAGGAGGGACACTCTTGAATCATTTAACTCAAAGTTGGGGAGAAAGTAATTCAAAATTTCCTTGCTGTGCCAACTTAAAGACAGGATCAACAACTCCTTGAGCTCTCTAGCTTTTGGTATAGTGTGGAGTTGCCAGATTATGAAACAAAAATGGAAAAGGATTGGTAACACTTCAACTTGAAGCTTGAGGCTTCAAACTACTTGTCCTTCCCTAGCGGAGTAGCTAAAAAATTGTTGGGTGAATATTTTGTCACCAACGTACTAATGAGCAAAATAGGTCTGATCATCCACAGTAAGGGAGATTGGTCATCCAAAGTTGCAAGTTTACCACATCCAAAGGGGAAAAATCTTTCCTCTCATCAAGAGGAGGTTCCCTATAGGTATAAAGGGGGCTATATACTATATATATAATTTGAAAATAACACTCAGGGGTAGAATAAACCATCTATCTCTCTTTTTTAGAGATGGCACTCGCACATCAAAGGAGAAATAATGGGTGATTGGTGAAGGTACTTCTCTTATTTCAGAAGTAACATTCAACCAAGAGCAGATCCCTTCCTGGATAGTAAAAATCCTGGTGAAATGATAGAAGGCACTTCTCTTCTTTCAGAAGTGCTTGTTCTTACAAACAATAGGAATCTTTCTGGTAACAAGTGATTGGCAACAGAGTACAGAGTAACCATCAATCTAAGATGTAGCACAAAGTCTCCACCTTGACTACCCAAGAGTGAGGTATGAAGAATAATGGGGGCACAAAGTTGTCCCAAGGTCCTTTACATAGAAACAAAAAATAAACACACACTAAAGACAACAACACAAAGTCTGAAAGTAGTTGGCTTCAGGACACCTTCCTTATCACTTTCACTAGCTCTGCTTGTTAAATTGCATAAACAAGAATACATTCAAGAAATAGACATAAGAATAATCTCCTAGAATGATACAAGCTATAACAACACAAAGTCTAAAAGTAACTTGCTTTCTAATTCAAACAAAGAAATATGATAAACAATCTGAGCTCAAAGTCTCAGTGATGCCTTTCAATTTGGGCAGAGTTTTGCTTCTATCAAAGGGAAGATCTCCCTTTGAATGATACAAGAGATTACATTATATAGAGTCCTAAAAGAAGCTTGGTACTTTGTCTCATGGAGCGACCTATGATGTGCATTAATGCCTTAGATGCATTTTTGGTTCTTTCAGGGAGGGCCATGTTGGGGCAGGGTGGCTGCCTTAATTGTGGCATGTTGATTCATTTCTAGTGTCTTCTCCCAAGCCTGAATCACTCATTCCATCACCTACTACCTGCGCAACTATCCACTTCGCTTTTACTCTAAAGGGGACAAACAGGCTGTGCTTTCAATATTTGCAGGCCACAAATACCTACCTGGTGGATTATTCCACCTACTGAAAATAATTCCTGCTGAGTTTCCCTCTTTGTCTCTTCTTCCACTTGGCCCTGGCCTTAGGGTCTTTGAATGCATCGGGTCCACATTTTAAGCCTACAAAGATCAACAGACACTTCATTGCAGCAAATTTGACATCCACGGGTCTTTCATCTTTTAAAGGTTATCAGCTAGTTAGTCATCCTAAATTTGATGTTTGCAGGCCTATCATTCTTCTTAGCAACTCCCTTGTGTCTTTCTCACTTGCTATGGCCACTTTCCACTGTGACACAGGTGAAGACACGTGGCGACATCCACAGCTTTGGAATAAGATTATTGGGATAAGATTTGAAACCTGTTAGAGACTAGAAGCGTGGATGCAGACACTTGGTGCACTCCGTTGAGTTAGGATGGGACACGTGGAAAGTTCTAGTACTTTAAACCTTGATAGAGATTAGAAGCATGGATGTAGACACTTGGCAGCTTCTACTGCACTTTGAGGCTTGATCCTTCCCAAAGGGAACTTGTCCTTTGGGGTCTTGAAATAGGTCCATTTCTGAGTGTTGAGTGCTCCCCGCAAGGGTACCTAACCTTCAAGATCATCTGGGTGGCCTTCGGGCTTTAATTATTTTAAAGGACTATTGTCTCTTTATTTCCTTCAGACAATTTTTTTTGAAAGAATTCCTTTAGACAATTTGTCTGAAGGAAATCTCCCCTTGGATCTGTGTCTCTGTATTGAGAGCACTCTGTCTTTGACATGTGGCACCTTCTGTTGCATTTAACAAGAGACATGTGGGATCTTCCACTAGAATAGGTGAGGACACATGGAAGCATCCACCTAATTTATAGGAGATCTTAGAAACCTTTGAGAGTTCCACGGGAGGTGACATGTGGTAGTTTTTGCCAAACTCTAGAAACACTTATAGAAACATTCGAGACTCATTTTAGCAATCACACAGATGATGACACTTGTCGTGCTCTGCTAAACCTTAGTAACTCGCTTGGGGTCTGCCACAGCCCTTATGATACAAAGGAAGAAACTACGGATGATGACACTTGTTGGCCTCCACTAATCTCTACAGTTTGACACATGGCACGTTCCACTATTTCAAGAAAAAGACATTGAAACCTTTCATAGCTGCCACTTGTCACTTTCTGTGAGACCCTAAGGGAAACTTATCGAAAGAAGGTTTGAAACTCATGGGAAGCCAAAGACATGGACACTGATACTTGTCACGCTCCGCTGAGTTACAATGGGGCACGTGGCTAGTTTCGCTGCTTTGAAACTTTTATTTGAAACTATGTCTTAGAAGATGACACTTGGTAGTGTCTACTAGATCCTGAGAGAAACTTAGGAGAAACTTGAATTTGACATCTGTGGGGATGCCACTAGTTGCTTGATGCTTCTTTCCTGCGGAGTCTGTAGTTTTAAGCCAACGAAGTTTGTAGAAATGAACCTACTTGTAGAGTCCATAGAAACCTGTGGAGTCCATAGATTTGAGCCTGTGGAGTCTATAAATTTTTTGAAAAGCTTGAAAAATAGATAATTTGAAGACTCATCAATTTTTTGAGAAGGGAAGAGATAATTTTAGCCATGCAGGACCAAAATAGCTCATAGGTTGTCCCAAAAATGAGAAGTCATTTTTTGGGGACAACAGGTATTATCTAAAATATTTTTTAAAACTGAGTAAGGCACACATATGAATCAAAATACATTCATCATTAAATCCTAAACATAAGTGTTTCAAAAGAAGCCCTGAAAGAAGCTTGTAAAGCAAATTCTATTCCTAGCTCTTCAAATGACCTATAGAGGATGAGATTTTTATAGTAGGTGAGGAAAGGAATTGAAAAAAGGGGATATAGATCTCGCTTATATGATAGTATAAAATTAAAAAATACACTCTATTATATTATTAAAAAAATCATATGCAAAATATTTTCTTTATTGATAAATGATGCCAATTACAATTTTTGTTCTGCTTTAAGAATTAAAAAAAATAGATTAAAAAACCAATATAAAAGTCAAAAACCTTAATTAAATCCAAATTCACATGGAAAGAGAAAGGTTAGTCTTCTTTGAGTTAAAATAAGACTAAAATCCTTTAAAAAAATTAAATAAAGGCTTTAAAATCTTCCAATTCTTCAAAAATTACATGTTCTTCATTTTTGGCATAGAATTGAGAAGTGGTGGGCCCATGTTGACTTGTCAACCTTCCTTGCATGAAAATCACACCATAAATTAGAAGATAAATCCATTTTGAAAGTGATTTTAAGGTCTTGAAATTATTTATCTTGCATGAAAAGCATGGGAGATGCATGAAAATAGTCAAACTAGTCAACCGAAGAGATTTGACCCTTAAGGACTAGTTAACTCAACTTGAGCTCAACTTGCATGAATTGAAACTTGTGGATTCACTTGAGAATGATATATCCAATTAAAAAACATATATTACATGTATTAAATACAAAATTAATTCATTTAATATATTTGCAACACCATTCTTTAGTTGCTTGATTGACCAATTAGGCTTATTAGGCCAATTAGGCATAATAGCCTATCTTCTTGCATTTGGACTCCATTAAACCTATAATAATAAGAAACAAAACTTGAAAAAAAAAAATTCACCTAAAAAAAATTATTCATCACTAAAATATTTTATTTTGATGAGAAAACACTCACCATTCAGTCAACAAGTTGACTAAGCCCATTTTGCTCCATTTTCCTACAGACTGGCCTTTTTGATTGAGCTGGCTGGGACACTTATGAGATGATTTATGATCATAATAAAATTTTAGGATGAATAAAACGTCTTAGTATTTTATCTCCATTTATTATATTTTGTTGAAGTGTCTTGTACTTCATTTTACATGCTTTTTTACATAAAAATATGATTTCTGCCCTCATTTGTATATCTCCATGCATAAAATTGATATTTATGGAATCCTCTCTAAGTTTAATTGAAATTTTAAAAGGTTTAAGATTTATTAAATATGATTTTATGGCAATAAAATCAATTTTTTTCAAAACTATTTTTATGAGGGTTTAGGTGGGCTTTGACGCTGAATTTTCAAAATGATGGTTCATAAAGTATAAATATCCAAATCCCAAAAATTTTAAATTAATGTATATAAAAATAAACCCCCCAACATACCTAAAAATATTGGGTACCAATTCAAAATATATAAAAGGTTACCACATGGAGAAATCTGCCTGTGGGGTTTTGACTGCATTCTAAGCTACCTACACTCTTAATGATTGTTCATAAAGAAAAAACACTAAAATAGTCTCAAATTTTCATGAATTATAAATAAATATGAGTAATCAAAACATAATAAGATATTTCATCCAAAATCTATACATGGTGAAAGATATGAGCATCTGAATAGGAGGCTAGGAAGGGTGTCTAGAACTAAAAAAATGAAAATTTCACCAAAATGAGTATAACTCTTCACATTATTTAAAATACATAAAAAAATCATCATGAGGTCTTTACCATGCTATAACAATACTCTGAAATCACATTTTTCTTAAAAAGTCAAAAAACCCCATTTTGGTCTTTATGCCTATTTGCTTGCAAAAGCCTATATGAGTATGGTTTGATTAAAATTTGGAGTTTTGAAACTATTTAAAGGTATTATTATGATGTAATAACATCATCCCATATTTTAAAACTTTTACTTGAACTTAGAAGCTTCTGTAGTACTCCAGTATGATGCCTACTCCAATGGTGATCTCCAACAGATATGATAAGGTTTGTTACAAAAAAAAAAGTATCTCCACTAATACAATGGATATAATTTTTTTTCATAAAGTTACTCAAGTCATGATGACCTTGTGTACAAAATTTGAGATCTTGAAACCACATGTAGCTCCTAGAAAGTTTAATTTTCTCTCAAAATTGATCCCTATGCATGGATTGTCTACATATTTAAACTTGACAATACTCTTTTTAAAATGATAATGAACTATTTACAATCCATTTTTTATGTTTTTGACCAAAATTAAGGCTTTTAGGATATAAATGATCAGTTTGACTAGCTATAAAGGGTTAATGACTAGTTTTAGAAAAGTTTCGAATGATAAGGGTAGTAATTTGACCTTGACAGGTCAAATTAATAACAATTTTAGTGAGTTTCAAGTGTTGACCAGCCTGCTGGTAAACAAAACTCAAAAAATTTGGCTATGAAAAAATTGGATATACACTAAAATAGGAAGATCTTTGCAGACAAAGACACAACAAGACAACCAACACAAATAATAACAAACATGTGCACGTGTGCACTTAGAAGAATGGAAAAAAACAACATGGAAAGGGAAAAACAACACTAAAATCATGTGCAAATATGCACTTAGAGGAATGAAACATAAGGAGTATATTATGTACAAACTAACCTCCACCTTGCTGATCCTCCTAAATCAAAAGGAAAGTTATTTGATGCACATGGAACTTTGAAATGTATTTGCTTCTTTTTGATAGCTCTCTTCTGCAAATGGGAGTGCTTATATGTTCATATGTTTTTGATGATGCATCTAGGCCCCAACTTCCATTATTAGATGTATTGATTAAAGATCCAATCATCCTCCTCCCATATTCTTCTTTGTTGCATCAAGACTACTATCTCTACCTCATTCATATGTTGATCATGATTTGACACATTCTCATTCAATAATTGTATTAGCAATTCAGCTAGTATACCTAGATTGATGTCTTCATTTTGATCCATTTGAAGTAGTGGCTCACTGAGATCTTTAACCTCATTTGAAATATGTTGATCACATATTTCTACCTTTTGGATGGAGTCATATGGAGGTTCTTGATCTACTGCACTTCCTTCATCTTCATCTTCTATAAAGAATGACATCTCATCTATCCACTCAAGTTCCAACTCATCTTGCTTTGAGATATCTATGATAGAGTTGCTTTCTTAAATTTATAAAACATTAGTGGAATCCTTAGATGAATCATCAGCCTGTTATTATATCTCATCATCCAAATCTACCATTTTAAGCTCTTCAATTTCATTCAAGAAATCATGGTATAACTGTTGTTAATGATCATCTTATTTTTCATTATGGAAAACTGAATCCTTCTTGTCCTTGCCAAGTGGTGTCCCAACTACTATTTCTTGTTTTTAATCAGTCAAGTCATCTTCCTTTTCTATCACTTTGGTTGCATCCTCTTCACTTGCCTCACAAAAAAGAGGTTCTTTCTCCAAAAGTGGCATGGTAGATCCTTGAAAGTATTCAATAAGATGAGAAAGATCTACAGAAGTAACCATAGATACCTGATTTTTTTCATGAGGTTGTTCTTCTTGGATCACCTTCACCTCATCTCTCTATTGTAATTTTCATTGAATGGCTTTCCATGAAGGAAAGGATTTAAGCTTCTGAGGAGGAAGAGATAAAGGCTGAATGATCTCTTGCTTGAATTCAACATCCTGAATGATGCTTGATTGTTCCTCTTTCTTTCTTAATTCCATGATTTGGTTCCAAGATGGGAAATATAAAGGCTCTTTTTTAACCTTTTGATTTTGGTTCTCCTCCTCTTTCCTTGTCTTTAGCTCCAACTCTTTGATTTAATTATCAATATTGTCCTAGAATATCTTCTCTTTAAAGTGGTTAGTGATCTCAACAATAGGTTGTCTTATAACAATCTCTTCTTTTCTTTGACAATTTTCTTGGATTGATCTCCAAGAAGGGAAGGTCTAAGAAATATATGAAGAACTTGGCAAACTCAAAGGGGCTCTTGGAATGGTCTCCAGAGGAGGAATGGGTGGCACATAAGAAGACTGTGATTGAACCTAATGTTCCTTGTGGCCTTTTAGTTTATCCTCAATGCTTTGAATGTAACCACCTACATCCATCATCTCACCAGTAATATTGCCCCAATTTTCTCTCTCAATAGGTGCCCATTGCTCTTTTATTTTCTACAATGACTCTCTCAGATGATGAATTTGGTGAGTATGGATATCTTGGCCATAGTAGATCTGTGAATATAACTCTAGTGAAAGTTTTTCAAGGCTCATTAAAGTTTGATTAAGTGCTGATATGGATTGGGTAGATGAAAAATGGCCATGATTAGGTGAGTAAGGGGAAATATTATGATGGATTCACTATTCATATGGAGGGTCTGAGTAGTACTCCTGCATATATGTCTGATATAGATCCTCAAACTCCTGGTGAGGATCATAGTATGGTTGGTCATAGTGATCATAGTGAGGATAATATAGATTCATATACTAAAACAAGCCATTGGAGACCATTAATAAGCCAAATATTGAAAGTAATTAATATTTAAAAGATACTTGATATTCAAAACCAATTTTGAGTGCGTGAAAGTTGCACTAATTTTTTGAATGCCTCCAAAGGCTAGTGTGTAGAATGATGTCCCACTAGGCATGCCAGAAACTATTATCACTCTAGAGTGTACATAAACTGAAGATGTGTAAAAAACACCTCTCCAACTGATACAATTGGATCTTCTCAGAGTGTGGGTGACTCTGTACTGAGAAGAACCTCCAGAGGGGCTGGTTCCCTTAAGATTTATCTATTAAAACTAAACTATTTTGATTTTTTGGGATGAAAAAGGAGAATGAAACTGAAATGATAAATCTTATTTAATGGGGTGATGCACCTAAATGATTGGTATTCTATAAAATATTTTTTGAAACTGAGAGGTACACATATGAATCAAAATAAATTCTTCATTAAATCCTAAACATAAGTGTTTCAAAAGAAGGCTTGAAAGAAGCTTGCAAATCAAATTCTATTCCTAGCTCTTCAAATGACCTGTAGAGGATGATATTTTTACAATAGGTGAGAAAAGGACCTAAAAAAGGGGATATATATCTCACTTATATGATGGTACACAATCAAAAAATACACTCTTTTCTATTTGAAAAAACTCATGTAAAAGATTTCCTTTATTGATAAATGATGCTAATTACAAT
Source organism: Torreya grandis (assembly GCA_037957365.1). Taxonomy (NCBI): domain Eukaryota; kingdom Viridiplantae; phylum Streptophyta; class Pinopsida; order Cupressales; family Taxaceae; genus Torreya; species Torreya grandis. Next base: position 573,287 of record JARHVA010003605.1, on the reverse strand, counting down.
TTCTATTTTGATTCAGGATTTTTTTTAAAAATGACTTCAAAAAGCCAATATATAAGTCTAAAACCTTAAATAAATCCAAATTCACATGGAAAATAGAATTATTAGTCTTATTTGAGTTAAAATAAGACTAAAATCCTTTTACAAAATTAAATAAAGGTTTTAAATCTTCTAATTCTTCAAAAATTGCATGTTCTTCATTTTTGGCATAGAATTGAGAAGTGGTGGGCCCATGTTGACTTGTCAACCTTCATTGCATGAAAATAAAACCATAAATTAGAATATAACTCCATCTTGAAAGTGATTTTAAGTTCTTTAAAGTCTTTATCTTGCATGAAAAGCATGGGAGATGTATGAAACTAGTCAAACTCGTCAACCAAAGAGATTTGACCCTTAAGGACTAGTTAACTCAACTTGAGCTCAAATTTCATGAATTGAAACTTTTGGATTGAATTGAGATGATATATCCACTTAAAATACATATATTCCATGTATTAACTCCAAAATTAATTCATTTGATAGATTTTCAACGCCATTCTTTACTTACTTGATTGACCAATTAGGCTTATTAGGCCAATTAGGCCTAATAGCCTATCTTCTTGCATTTGGAATCCATTAAACCCATAATAATAATAAATGGAACCTAAAAAAATAACAAATTTCACTTGAAAAACAATTACTCATCACCAAAATATTTTATTTTGATGAGAAAACACTCGCCATTCAGTCAACAGGGTTGACTAAGCCTATTTTGCTCAATTTTCCTGCAGACTGGCCATTTTGATTGAGCTAGTTGGGACACTTATGATATTATTTATGACAAAAATAAAATTTTAGGATGAATAACAAGTCTTATGATTTTATCTCCATTTATTATATTTTATGAAGTGTCCTGTACTTTATTTTACATGCTTTTTCACACAAAAGCATGATTTATGCCCTCATCTTTACATATTTATGTATAAAATTGAAATTTATGGAATTATATATGAGTTTAATATATATTTTAAAATTTTTCAGTTTTATTAAAGATAATTTTATGGAAATAAAATCAACTTTTTTGCAAAACTAGTTTTATGAGGGTTTAGGCAGGCTTTGAAGCTAAAATTTCAAAATGATGGTTCATGAATTAAAAACCTTCAAATATTTTTTTTTTTACATTGAAGTGTATAAAAATTATCCCCAAACATACTTGAAAATATTGGGTTCCCATTAAAAATATATAAGTGATTACCATGTGGAGAAATCTGCCTATAGAGTTTTGACTGCATTCTGAGCTACCTACACTCTTAACGATTGTTCATAAAGAAAAACCACTCAAATGGTATCAATTTTTCATTAATTATAAGTACATAGGATTAATAAAAACATACTAAGATAATTAATCCAAAATCCATACGTGGTGAAAGATATGAGCATTTAAACAGGAGGCTAAGAAGGGTGTCTAGAACTGAAAAATGAAAATTTAACCAAAATGAAAATAACTTTTCATATTATTCCCAATACTTGAAAAAATAATCATGGGGTCTATACCATGCTATCAAAACACTCTTGAATGCACACCTTTTTTGAAAATTCAAAAAACCCCTTTTTGGCCTTTATGCCTGTTTGCTTGCAAAAGCCTATATGAGCATGATTTACTTAAAATTTGGAGTTGTAAAAATCTTTAAATATCTTATTATGATGTAAAAACATCATCTAATGTTTTTAAAACTTTTACCTAGACTTAAAAGCTTCTGTAGCACTCCAGAATGATGCCTACTCCAATGGTGATCTCCAACAGACATGCTAAAGACTGATACAAAATAGTGAGTATCATCCACTCATCTAATGGCCATGAAACATTTTTAGATGGTTCCTCAAGTCATGATGACATTGTGTACAAAATTTAAGATCCTGAAACCACATGTAGCTCCTAGAAAGTTCAATTTTCTCTCAAAATTGATCCTTGTGCATGGATTGTTTGCATATTTAAACTCAACAATGCTCTTTTTGAAATGATAATGACCCATTTACAATCCATTTTTGACATTTTGGACCAAAATTAGTGCTTTTAGGCCATAAATGAATGGTTTGACTAGATACAAAGGGTTAATGCCCAATTTTAGGAAAATTTCAAATGATAGGGGTAGTAATTTGACCTTGACAGGTCAAATTACTAACATAACCTCTCCAAGGGTGAAATATTGAATGATAAAAATTAGTTCTTTTGGTAATGGTTCTTTCTCTTGATGTGCATTCATGTGCACTTCAATGGTTAGTGCTTTATTTATTTCTTGAGGTAAAGGAATAATTTTTATTGACTTACCCATTTCATATGTTTGTATATTTTCAAGGGGAATACATTTTTGAGGTTGTACCAATTTAGGTATTCCATATATGTTTAAATATACCATTTTATAAAAATTGAAAGGTTAATCATTAATAGACATTGTGAATAAGGTCCCATCATGTATAAATTTCACAGATCAATGAAATGTAGATGTGACTACTTCCATGGTATGTACCCATGGTCTACCCAAGAGAAATATATAGTGTAATGATTGAGACATTACTTTGAATTTAGTTGGAATAATTTTTGGCCTCAATGATACATCTAATGTGATTTGGCTAATTAGAGGGCTATATGAATTATCACATCCTTTTATATGCGTATCTAATTTTTGAAGAAGATTGGTGCTAAAATCCATGGTGGTTAAGAAATCCATGCCACAAATGTTTAGGCTCGAACCATGATCAACTAACACCCTTTTTATTCCCTTATTATGCATAGTCACTTGTATGAACTTAGACAAATCTTGGTGAATAATATATTTGATGGTAAATATTTTGGATCAAAGGTAATAAAATAGGCATTTTTTTGAGATCTTGTATAATATCTAAAAAATAAGCTGGTTCAATATCACTTAGTACTTGGGTGTCACATAGTGCTTCGTATAAAATATACTTATAGATAGTAGATTGATTTAGGAGTTGAGGATTGAAATTTTAGTATGTGTGTTTCTCAATTGGTTAATAATATCATATCCTTTTGATTTGATAATAAGTTAAGGCTTAGGGAGAACCTATTGTATAACAACAGGAGGTGGAATAGGTTGGGCACCTTTACCTTTTTGAGTATTTACAACATGGACCAGGAAATATAATATAAGCTATGGGAGAATAATGGGTGTGGGATGGTAGTTGTCACTTGAATATGATCTCAGTGGAACAAAGGGCTGAGAACATGCATGTTGGTGTCTAGATACCAGTCTAGTATTACAAAAGGAGTTATAGAAATAAACTTGATTCTTAACCTTTTTTATCCGTTTGTTTAATTTTTCCATGTATGAAGTATAACAAACAAGGGTTACTATGAAATACTAAAAAAGGAAATAAATGATGTATGCGTCCATGATTAACTCCATGTAAATAAATGGAAATTTGACTTTAAAATATTTGTAGTTTAGTAATCAGAAATCATATAAAAAATAAGAAACCCTAAGTCTTTAATAATATTGTACATAGTTGTTATTAATCCTAGGTGTATAGCTTGGGTGTCATGCTTTTGTCTCATTCAATAAGTTCTCCAATCTTGTAGGAATAAGAAAGGTTGCTTTGGGAATATAATGTGAATAACCATTTGGCTTATTTATTGTAATATTTTCTCTTGTTATTCTTAAAATGTGAAGTATAATTTCATTGTCATTCCATATAAAATCTAAACTATCATTGGTATCAAAGCCTCAGATTGATTTTATCATTTTTTATAACTCCTCCTTCATATCCATATGGCTTGTATAAACTTGTTTAGAATGTCTTTTGGCTGAATTTGGAAGGTGTTCTACTTTGGCAACAAATCAACTAAGATGTTCTACAAATTAGACTATACTAGGGTTACATTGGATATTCTGAGATACATTTTCAGAGTTAACACCTATCACATTGTGGATTGGAAAATTTCAAACTGTGTTATATCCTCTTGACTATTCAGACCATAATTCAGCTATTTATGTGGCATTTTGATGCTTTTTTTGGTACTTTCTAATATCTACCTATCTGCTTATAAGAAGAATCAATTACAGACATGTGTGTCACTTAATATGATAATTTTGGACTGTGTATAAGTTTTTTCTTATTTATTACATTTTTTAGTCTTCACATTGTGTGGAATCCTCAAAATAAGTATTCATGAGGTGTGTGGTGATTAATTGAGATGGTAGCACATTGTTTCTCTCTTAGGATATGTGTGTGAGCTACTCAAATCTGTGTGACAGATGCTCATCAAGAGATGATAGCATATAAACTTTCCCTTATTATTGCAAACCTCTAAAAATGGCATATAAAATTCTCTAATTATAAGTTGGTAAAATATTGGACATGTTATTTTTTTGGAGACTTCATCTTTTATACTTCTATTCCAATATTGGAATGTTGTGCACATAAAATCTAAACAAGGAATGTGAATTACTTCATTTTTATGTATTTTCATTGAAAAAGTAGAATATTGATTTTATTCTAATTGCTCATTATCAAATTTTTAAAAACATTTAAATTTGAAATTAGAAAGCAATCAAATTTGGTGATATTTTTCATTTAATTACCCTAAGCAAGCTGATCTAACTAAAATTTGGCAAAAAATAACCAATTTTTTCAATACAAGGAGAAATAAGGAGAGCGACTATTTTACCCATTTATTTCTATCAAAAAACGTAAATATAAAAATCAATAAAAATCAAGTATATTATCACGTATGAGGTTTTATTTTTAAGTTGGTGTTAATGATAGAGTGAATCTTTTTCACATGCCACCTAGGTACCACATACCAGTCTTCTCTCACATACCTTAAATTATCTTTCACGTACTACTGAGTATATAGAAAGGGCTATCTTCTTCCATATACTGACATGTATATAATAAGGGTGGGTATATAGAGAGGTTTGGAATATAGGTCTAGTGGTATATAGAAAAGAGGACCATTTTGGAGTGATAAGGAACCAATTTGGGGTTAAAAAAAACTTAAAAACTCCAAACTCAAAAATCAAAACTCAAATAATGCATTTAATTAAATATATCATAGGCATAACATTGACTGGCAAAGATAATTGGTTAGAGTGATCTCACTAAGTGGAGAACACACTCAACTACAATGATAAATGGTTCAATATTTACAATGGAGAGAAACAACTAGTTGAGCCAATAGGGAATGCAAAGGATATTTAGACATGGAAGTAAAAAAAATAGAAAGTATTAGCTTTGATGAGGGCCTCAATTAATAGAGATTTGTTTCATCATATTTAGGGTTGCAATACTCCATGGGAATCATTTAAAAAATTTAAGGAGCTATATGATTCCCACTTAGAATTGGAATTCCTCCAGTTGCATTTGAATTTGTTCAACCTTGAGTTGAAAGATGGTGATGTGATGAGATTGGATTCAGAGATACATGTCATCAAGCATGATGTAGATTGAACATGCATCAAAATAGACATATATGATTACATTTATAAAATCCTTTGTTACCAATTATTCAATCCACTTTGAGTCTTTACATGGAAGCAACCAATTAAATACTCTCACATTTGATTAATTGGATGAAAAGATGGCAGAAAGAGAAAAGGCCTTTGGATTAAAATTGAGTCCACAAAAGGAGAAAATGTGTGTTATGTCAAAGATAATTCTTTCAAAACTTAAAATAAGGCCACATCTTCTAAAAATTAAGGAAATAATAAGTACAAGAAGAAGTATAAGGAAAAAGTGGCAAACATGAAAATCAAGGTGGTAAAAAAATGATAAACAAAACATCTAATGTAAATGATATGATAGAAAAGGAATCCATGAGACTCATGAATGCAAAACTTTATGGGAGAAAATTGAAGCATACCATAAGAATAAAGAGGAAAAATATAAGAAAATAAAAGAGTCAAACTCTACCTAATTCACTAATAAATGTGTGTTTTCTAGTACATATGATGAAGCAAATAATGTCTTTGTCAAATTTTCATGGTTTGATGTTGAGGTTCTTGATACTGTTGCACTCTACATATGAATTTTTGAAAATACTTATTTGAGGAGTTTAATTAAGAAAGTTGTGGTTTAGTATACCTTAAAGATAGATCAAGTTTACAACCATAAGGAAGAGGTACAATATGAATCAAGTGTCCAAGGCTTCGAAATTTTAAACTTTAAAATGTTATCTACCTTAATCAATTGAAACAAAACTTGTTGTCCTTAGTGCTCATTAGGCAACAAGGCCATTCCATTTTTTTGGATGATGGTGATGTCAAAATTAGGATAAAAAATGATAATGAATTTATGTTGACTGGATGTGAGGAAGGGAAACTACTCAAATTTAGGGGTGAGCCATCAAATTCAAGGAATTATGCTCATCTCATGGAAGGTGGAATGTATCCAAACATGTTGTGGCATGTTATATTCATGCAACTCACTATAAAAACATTCATGTATTGTAAAATAATGGTGTTGTTGGCATGCCTACATTTCTCAAAAAATCATATGAAAAGTGTGAAGCTTGTATTTTGGCTAAACACATAAATAACCATTCTTGAAGTTATAGTAAAAAGATGATAGAAAATTGCAATTGGTTCACTTAGAATTGTGTTATCTTCCAATCCTCTCCATTGGTGGTCATAAGTAATTCATGTTGTTCATTAATCACTACAACATGATGACTTGGATATACTTTTTGAAGAAAAAATCAAAAGGCTTTGAGACTTTTCAAAAGTTTCAAACCATTATTGAAAATAAAGCTCAAATCTGCATCAAAACACTCAAGATAGATAATGGTGGTGAATACACTTTAAATAAATTTTAATATATTATTGATTGCATAACACACCCCCTTTTCTAACTAAAAACAAGGAACCTCTTTTTGCTTTGGAGTCTAGTCTTATACCTTGAAGGACTTTGGTGGTTTTTTTGTTTGAATTGTCATATTGGGAGTGTATTTTTTCTAGATGTGAAGATTTAAAATTTGAATAGGCTTCATTTTTTTATCCAATCCTAAACAATAATAAATTTACATTATAAAATCTTGGCATAGAAATCACATCTAGGACTGCATTAATTAAAATACGTTTGCCTAAAATCTATCAAGTCTTGGTCTATCTTATACTTGTGATTTGAAATACGTTCAAAGTTTCATTTTAGACCATTTCACCTTAGGTTTATGAAAATTATCTAAATTTTATAGTTGATACAAATTTTCCCTTAGTACTTTGGTCTATGGTTGATTAATTTCATGATAAAATGAATAAATGTTTATAAGTTTTTACTCTTGAACTTAGTTAATTTTCAATATTTTGGACTTGTCATGTAATTAGCTAAAGTTGTGAAAAAGAGACTATTTATATTTCATTAAATTTAGTTTAAGTTTTTAGATCCATTTTTGTATCGGTCTTTCCTAAAATGATTAAATGTTTTCTTGTGCTCAACTTTAACTTAATCAATTTCATAAAAATGGTTGAAATCTGCTTTGAAAATGGTTTTGAATTCGTTTGAAAAGGCTTTCTCTTCACTAGGTTTGTCTATGTTATTAATTTTATCTTTAATAACTTAGTCATTTCAAGTAAAATTTCTTAATTTTTGACTTTTAAATTTAAAAATGTTTACTATGTTTCTTCACTTTGTTACCTTTAGGTACCTAAATTGCTCATAGGGCCATGTGGTGATCCCCCACAACACCTAATATCCCTAACCCATTCAAAAAAGGCTTTTTGACACTTGGTCAATTAACCACTTTTACTTGAAGTCACATGGTGTCTTTATGCCACTTCATGAGACTTCAACAGTTCCAAAGATTTTCATAAGAGCCTCTAAATCAATAAGATTCCTTTCAGAAAATGAATTAATAGGATGCTACCATGTGGTTCCATCTCAAGGACCCACTACCCTAGTCAATTCCATACTCTACAAGATTTATTAGATGAGTGGATTACTAGGATGATGCTACCTAGAACCATCCTAATGACTTGCTACCCTGGGGATGCCTATACAAAGCAAAGTACCTCTGAGTGAATGGGTGAGATATGCTACTAAGTGTAATGATCCCAATAACTCACTACCTTAGATTAGTATATACAATCTCAAAACTCATTGGGAGAGCAGGTGAGGGGGATGATACCATGTGGTGAAATCCCAACTCACCATAGCCAAGGCATGAATAAAACATTTATCAAACCTTGATCAAACAACATAAGAGTAGGGAGAAGACACATGTCATGACCCTGCCTAAAGAAGACACACTATTAGTGACATCAATAAAATAATAGCTTAAATTTGATGCCCATCAATCCCATTAGAATTATCAAAGGCAAGCAGGGCAAGTTTGAGTTTATATGCAATAAAAAAAGAGATACATAAGATAACTCTAAACTAATGAGAAATCAAGTTCAAATGGATGATTCTAGAAAATGGGCAAATCCCAAAGAAATCAACTAGTGGTCAAAAAATCATAGCATGGAAACAATAATGAGAAAAAAAAATCTTACATGTTGATGGCTACGCATGGCCTGACCATGACCAACATAATGAGTAGAAGGATAATACTTAAAAATACATGGTAATTGGTTACAAAAAATCATGCTATGATAATCCTGATGTAATCCCAATGACCTTCTACTATCATAGTTCAATTTAGTATCTTTAATAACATGGCTAAGTTGGCATGTCTGTCAGAATCTTGACTACCATCCTCAATTATAATTGAATGCTTGTAACCACCCTAGTAGTTGGATGAATTTGAAACTCCTTGGACCTACGTATCTCTATTAAATTGTATCTTGTGTTGTATTAAGGGCTGGCTCCCTTAGATTTGAGAATAAATTAGTGGATTAGATAGGTTGATCTTTTTAGGATTATAGGGATTATGCCCATTTATTTTTAGCATTTTTTCTATTTTCTAAGTTATTCTTTTTTGAGTTGAGGTTGTTTATGGTCGAATATGTAATTCAATTAAGTATCAATGAATCCCAAATGATCCTTCATGGAAATATCTTAATCCAAAAGCTTTGTCATTTGATAGACTTGGTTTATGCACGCATATGGTGATCCTATTTAACTCATTGACACTACTATTTCATTTCACAGACCCTTGCACCATCCTTAGTTGGAGTTATGCTAGGTCTATCTCAATGAAGGATTATTTTATCTAGGGACTTGTTTATTTAGGAGGAAAATACTAAACCATTATAAAATAAGATCTTTTTATTTTTTCTTCCTATCCTTCCCTCTTTTTCTCTTTTTTATCAGTCTATTAGATTAGATTAGTTTAGTTTCTGAGTTACAATCTGTAGTTATATGTTTATCTTGATTTCATGCTCTTTTTTTTTTCCATTTATGCATTGTTGAATCATATGTGCACTAGACATCTAAAATTAGTTGTATCTCATGATTAATCTATATGCTGATTCTTTTAGGCACTAGTTCATGATCTAAATGCATGTTTATTTATCTATAATATTCATTGAATACCCTTAATATGGAATATTCACAATGGGATAAATGATCTACCCTACATACTAAGACCTAGTAACCAAGACCTTGGGTAAATTTGCTCGCATGAGTCTCCTTTAAGGAGAGGTAGGGATTAATAACTATGCCTATTATTGGTCATATTGAACGACCCCCAACATATTTGGCACTAGAAATATGGTTGAAATGATGTATTTTAGACTTGTATTACATTTTTAAGGAGTTTCCTTGTTGTTTTCCAAGTCCTTAGATTAGAAGAAATGACTATATGAGTCCTCTGATGGCCTTAACTTGGCTAAGAGGATGTAACTTTCTTGTGAATGTTCTAGGACCTTCCCATGATTTTACCAAAAAACATCACAAACTATGTTCAAAATACATGCATGGTAGGGCCAAATCTACTGAAGAACACATTCGATCTTTCAAATAATCCATTATCAGGACCGAAATACAACATGAAGATGTTGCCTACCACTTATTTCCTTATTTTTTGGATGAGGTTGCATACGACTGGTATATTGGATTGATAATAGGGTACATCACCTCATGGGGTATGTTTTAAAACTTATGTGTTAACCATTTTAACATACCCAGTGACCCATATACCCTATACCATGAATTTTATTCAGTCAGTAAAGAGCTTAGTGAACCCATTAGTCTATTCAATAATTGATTTCATCAGCTATACATGAGTTAAAAGACACATTCCTCCAAATAGAAACAATATCCATAGAATTCTACCTTAGAAAATTATATCCCTTGAATATTTCATTTGTTAAGATGAGTCCATCTTCTCTCACATCCTTGATGTTGGTCTATCAAGAGGATTTCATTATATAACAACAATCAATGTCTCAAGGATTTAATGTAAACCCTTCCTATTATTTGGAGCAACAATGCATTTACACTCAAAATCCTTCAAGTTACCTACCTATGTGTCAAGTTGTAGACCAATTTACACATTATAATCAACCATTAACCCAAGATTTCATCCAATGAAACCTCCCTATGATGAATAAGATCCCTGCTTACTCTTTTAATGCATGTAACTCAATCAATTATGTTCATAATTAGCAGGATATTTAAAATCACTTTAGTGATTTAGGATCTTTGGGTGCTATTACTAATCAAATAACATTTGTTGTAGGAGAAGATCATCGAGTGATGCATAATCTAAGCTATGAAGATGCATACCCTGATACACCATTTTGAGTCTATGAACCTAGCTGTGCTGCCAATGCTGAGCTGATCATACTTGTTGAAAACATTTCATTTCACAACCCTAATCCATTCTTTGAAGGCTACAACTGTAGGGTCATTAATGATCTATAGTTATGTTTATTTACTTACTCTATGTTTTGGTAGTATAGTTTAATGTTAATAATAAATTATAGTTGGTTCATATATAGTTAGTTATATCCTATAGTGGAACCACTAATAAAAGCTTTATAAGCTTTTACCTTCTTTGTAAATAATTAACTTGAAATAATACAAAGTTATATTTTATGTAAAATACCTTGTTTGAGATGTAAATTCCACATGATCTTTGGGCCAACAATGGTATCAAATCCATCTTTTAAAGGAAAAATCCATGGTTTATCATGTGAAGGAAAAATGAAGAGAGGAAGCATTATTTGCCAATGGTATGAAGGTATGGACAATTTTTTTTTCCATCTCCAAGAATTATTATTATTTAATTCCTGTACAAGCCTCAAAACCAAATTTATACAAAAAAATTCCATGAGTGAAATTTGTATGGCTTATATATTCTCTAAGAGTCATTTCAAAATCCTCAAACCTTTGAAGAAGCTATTGAAATGATTTATGATGTAGTAGTGCATTTTATTAATATCAAAATTTATTTTGAACAACCCATAATTGTTCCTAATGGTGTTTTAAACCCTATATATGCATTTAATTAGCCAAAATATCTAAAAATTAGTTTTTATTTCCTACCTTTCTTATAAACCCTAATTTTATTAGTTTGTACATCCTTGAAGCATTTATGTAATATTTATATGGCATGGAGAGAAAGCAATGGTCTAAAAACATAAAAAAACTTTTCTTTATGCCCTTATAACCAATTGTATGGCCTTTTTTAATTTTGAGAGCTTCAAAACACATTTTCAAGTCTAATATTTGTAGTTGTACTACCTTTGTATAGCCTGGATCATGCAATAATGAAATAAAGTGCAATAGTGAATGGTTTTCATTTATTTATTATATATTTGGTCTCTAATGTTCTTTATTTTCTTGAATCCCACCAAGAGAAAGGCATATAGTTTTTACATGCATATGAAAACATTGGGTAAAAATATTTCACACACACACAAATTTTTAAATCAAAGAAATTAGGGTTAAATAGAATATCCTCTACCTATATTACCAAATTTGTTGATGGCAAGGTAGATTGAATAATTTTGTTAGTAACTTGATAAAGTGGAGAGGTCAAGATTTCAATCCCAAAGTATATTTTTTTATCAATTTTTATTTTGGTTTAAAACTTTATCACATTCATCATTGAATAACTTGCCTTGCAACACTTTTTTTGATAAACCAATATTTTGTTCAAAGGTGGTCATGTGACTAATCAATTTATAGGTTTTTGGATGTTTTAGACACATCAAAATGGTCAATGATTTTTATGATAAATGTATTGAAATAATGTATATGGGTGCATTAAGGTGGAAACCAACACCTTAAAAATGAAAAATTTCATAATTTTATCCTATGCTTGTGCCATAAGAGAAAATAACATCCTTTACAAGTCTATCACGATCCTTGTGATTAACAAATTGTAAGGGTCACGTTGGAGGTTGGAAGATCTGTTAGAGATTGGAGGACTATTCCCCTTCTCTAGTTAATTATTCACTTGTAGTTTGGGTTCAATACTTAAATGAGAATTTTGGTAGTAGTAGTTTGATTATTTCAGTTCTAGTTTTGGCTTTCTATCCTTGATATTCATGACATGGAGTAGAAAAGATTATTTCATTTTATTTCTCTCATTGCATAGATTCTCACCTCTTATCTAATAGGGGGAGAAGATATATCATTGGGAGGTATTTTATCAATTATTAGTGATAATATGAATTAATAGGGGTTACTATCACCTATAGTATTGAGAAAAGGTTATTATTTTTTGGACATCACGTAGATGTGTCATACATATATAGGTTAATCACTTTGATGGGCTTCTAGATGGAGCCTTATGTGGATTGATATAGTTTTAGAGGCCTTGATCATGTTATATTATAATATGATACAATGAATATAGGGGATGAGAAGGCCTTTATCATGTTTATCAACTTTTTATGCCAAAACTCATAAGACAAGGTTTTGTATGGAGTGACATCAATTTTTGTCAGTACTAGGATGTACAATACACTAGTTATAGTTTTTTCAAGGTTTATTTGATGACTTCAGAGTCATTGCTCTAGTTATTTCATATTTCATACCCCTTTAGATCAAGGGGGAGTTTATTGGGTCATTAATGATCTATGGTCAAGGTAAATTTTAGTGTCCCATATAGAAATTAACTTGGATTTTTTTGGTAAATCTCTAAGTATGTGTTTCAAAAGTTTGAAAAAAGTTAACATATGGTGTTTAGATGAGAAGGTGAATGGATAAATGAATCATAATAGGGAATACAATCTAGACAAATGTGTGATTGTATAAAAAACCCATAGATGGATTGCACTTTATTTTTATGTGGATCACACTTATTCACCACCAAATGACAAAGTTGATGGTGAACGATAGTAATGCTATTGAATGAGAGCTATGTTTTTGGTTGACAAAAATGCTTTTAGATAATAAAAATGTTGTCATTTGATAGTAATATTTCTAAATGATATCAATATTTTAGTTTGATAGTAATGTTATTGAATGACAATAATGCTATTGTTTCATAACAATGCTATAAAATGATAATAATGCTATCATTTGGCAAAAACAATGTAATTTTACAACATTGTTATTGAACAATAGAGATTAATATTAAATAACAACATTAATGTCATTTAATAGTGTTTCCATTATTTGAAAACATTATTGTTAAGAGATAATATTATTATCATTCGGTAACATTTATATCATTTAAAAACATTGCCATCATTTGATAACTTTGGTGTCATTTGGTAGCATGTTATCATTTAAAACCATCACCTTAAACTTCATTCATCCCTTTCTTTCTACTAAAATTTTCCATTATGAGTATATGGGAGGTTATATTTATATGTATGAAATTTATTTTAAACAATAGGTGAGCTAACTTGGAAAACTAACACCCAAATAATCTAGGTAAATCCACATTGTTCACCACCCCTTCAAGATAGCCAAATGCCAATTTCTAAAATTGAAATATTCATGAATTAATGAAGAATAGCCACTAAAATTTACCTTATCCATGGTTATGTTTATTTAGTTGATTTATGTTTTGTTAGTATAATTTAATATCTATAATAAATATTGGTTGGTTTATAGATAGTTAGTTGGGTCCCATAGTGGAACCACCTATAAAATATTTATAATTTTTTATTTTTTTGTAAATAATAAACTCAAAATAATACAAAGTCATATCTTGTGTAAAATATTTTATTCAAGATGTAAATTCCACCTACTCCCTAGGTCAACGATAAAAGTGGTGACAGTGACTTTGAAGATGAGGAAGCAACAACTATTGAAGGTGAATTAGTGGATGAAAATCAAATTCATGAAGAGATATCCACACAAAATGAAGAAAAATAACTTAAATAATTTTACACACAACTAGAAGAACATTTTTGTATTGAATAATCTTAATTTGCATGAAAAGAACATAGATAAATCTCTTTGGGATAGTGTACATGAATGTAAATGATAACATAGATGTAAGTACATGTCCTTTAAACCTTCTCAAAATCCTATAACATAGGTGCCTAACTAAATTTAGGAATTCTCTTACCTGAAATAACCTTTTAAATTACTTTTCTCTTTCCCTTTCTAGTTTGTTTGTTTATTTTCTACCTTTTTCCTTCCTATCCCTTTTTGTTAGTTTAGTTTCTCTTTCTTTTTTTGATTTTTTTTGTTTGATCCTTCTATTTTTGCCTTGATTGTCCTTCATTAATCATATAAATGAAATGAAATGTTGTTGCATAGGTAACATATATTGCAATCAAAGAGTCCAATTACAATTTGGCTTGAAAATCTTGTGTGAATTATTGTGATTGATTTGTTCATTTCCTAAATTTTAAAGGTCAATGATTTGTAATAGATCCTGTGAATTTACAAAATTTATTGTCTTGTTCAAAACCATCTAATACACTTAATTAAATATTTAAATAAAAATGCATCATTGTTTCAATTCTGATTTGTCTCAAGTTGTCATGAACTTGCTGATTTATTCTTACTCGTGACTTGGTCCCAAACCCTCTACAGATAAAAAAAGTAGAATCTCCTTTCAAAATAATTGAGTTAAAGAGTAAAATCTAAACTTTATCCTTGAAACGCTGATATTAGCAACCTCCACAATAGGGCTTTCCACCCTAGTTAGAAGTGGAGTAAGGCCTTTAGAAGAGGCCAAATGTATCTCTATTAGGGCCATAGATGCCTAGTTAGTAGTAGAGCAATGTCCACACCACTTCCCCCTAAGTTAAACTATAAAATCTTCTTTCCTTTAGCAGTTATGGCCTTATACAAATCTAAATTACTATATGTGAATACAAAGAAAATTAATTAATCACTTGATCACACACATGAATGGTTGTAGTAGGATTGAATCTTAGCATGTCATAAGTTAAGATAGACTTTAGTAACTTTAAATTATGGGTTATTCTAGGTTATTTCTTGTAGCTAATGATTTTTATTCTTTTGAAATCAAGGATTCTAGATTCTCAAATTACTTAGGAGTATTTCCCATAAGGAGTTTCCATCTATTATTATTTCAACAACATGCCCCATTTTCAAAATAAAATAGGGACTCTCTTTTTCCTCTAGAGATTGATCTTATGCATTAAAGGAGTTTGGCTATTTTGTTTGTTTGAATTGCCATATTGGGAGTGCATATTAACTAGATGTGAAGATTTAAAATTTGAATGCATTTCATTATTTTAGCCAAACCTAAAGAATAATAAATTTACATCATAAACATTTGGCTAAAAATCACATCTAAGACTACATTAATTTAAATATCTAGGTTTGCCTAAAATCTATAAAGTCTTGGTCTATCTTATACTTGTGTTTTGAAATACATTGAAAACTTTCATTTAGACCCTTTCACCTTAGGTTTATGCAAATTATCTAACTTTTTAGAGTTGCTACAAATGTTCCCTTAGAAATTTGTTTTGTGGTTGATTAATTTCATGACAAAATGACTAAATGTTTATAAGGTTTTAATCTTGAACTTAGTCAATTTTTAATATTTTGGACTTGTCTTATAATTATCTAAGGTTAAGAAAAAGAGGCCATTTATATTACATTAAATTTCATCCCTTTTGGATCCATTTATACTTCAATTTGTCTTAAATTGGCTAAAAGTTTACTTGTGCTCAGCTTTGGCTTAATCGATTTCATAATATGGTCAACATTTTATTTAAAAATAGTTTTGAATTCATTTAAAATGGATTTATCTTTGCTAAGTTTGTGTGTGTTAATAATTTTATCTTGAATAACTTAGCCATTTTGATTTAAATTTCTTAATAATTGGATTTTAAATTTTAAAATGTTGACTATGTTTCTTCACTTTATTACCCTCAGGTACCTAAATTACTCATGCCACCATGTGGCAACCCCCCATAGCACTCGATAGCCCTAAACCATTTAAAAAAGGATTTTTGACACCTAGTTGATTGTATAAATTTTTTCAGAGCCATGTGGCATCTTTATACCACTTTTTGACACTTAAATAGTTCCAAAGATTTATCTGGGAGCCTCCAACTCAGAAAGATTCCTCTGGGTGAGTGGATTAATGGGATATTACTATGTGGTGCCATCCTAGTGACCTACTTCCACAACTGATTCTGTACTCTATAATATTTATCAAATGAGTAGATTAGTGGGATGATACCACATAACACCATCTTAGTGACCCATTACCTTAGGGATGCATGTATAAAACAAAACACCTCTAAGCACGTAAGATGCTAACGAATGGCATGATCTTGACAACCCACTACCCCAAAGTAGTCTATATAGTCTCAAATCTCACCAAGTGAGTGAGTGGGATGATACCATGTGGAAAATACCTATCTCACAAACATAACATACATCTAAGCTCGACTGAGTAGTGGAAGAGTGGAGAGAAGACACATGTCATGACCTTACCTAAAGAGGACACGCTGGAAATGTCATTGCTAAGAAAATAGATTAAATTTAACACCTATCCAACCTATCAAAATCATTAAAGGAAAACATGGTAAGTTGGGGTTTGTATGTAATAAAAAAGGAGATACATAAGACAAATTTGAACTAATGATAAAGTAACTTCAAGTGGATGATTCTAGCGAATGAGCAAATCCCAAGTCAATCAGCTGGTGGTCAAAAAGTTATGGCATGGAAATAAGTATGAGAAAAAGAAACTCTTACATGTTGATGACTACACATGGCCTGATTATAACCAATAAAGTGAGTGGAAGGAATCACTTGGTGATTCTGAATAATGATTGGCTCACCCAGTCTAGGCATGACTGTGGTATGCACATTGAAATCAATCTAGGATCTAAAAGATAAAACTCAACCTTAAAGAGGCATGAAAATTGGTTATGTATAATAATTAAGTGACAATACTGATGTAATCAAAATGAAATTCTACTATTAGAGTTTAATTTATTATTTACAAGAGCATGTCTGAGCTAGCATGTATGTCATAATCTTAACTACTATCCTCAATCATCAATAAATGCTTATAACCATCCTAGTAGTGGGACAAATTTGAAACTTCTTGGACCTACATGTCTATATAAGATTAAATTCTGTGTTGTATTAAAGGTTGGCTCCCTTAGATTAGAGAATAGATTAGTGGACTTGACAGGCTGATCTTTTTAGGATTAGAGGGATTATGCCCATTTATTTTTAGCATTTTTCCCATTTTTAATTTAGTTTTTTTGAGTTGAGGACATTTGAGGTTGAGTCTATAATTTAACCACATATCAATGAATTATAAATGATACTTCATATAAATTTATTAATCTCAAATATTTATCATTTGGTAGACTTGGTTTGCACATATATATGGTGACCCTATTTTCCTCTTTGACACTACTACTTAATTTCATATACTCTTTCACCATCCTTAGTTAGAGTTGTGCTAGGTCTGCCTCAACTAAGGATTGGTTTATCTAAGGACTTGTCTATTTGAGAGGAACACATTAGATCCATTAAAAATTGGTCTCTTTTTTTCTTTGTCCCTTCCCTTCCCTTGTAATGAAATTACTTTGATGATTCACAACAATAGAATTATATATATTAGAATTAAGAGTGGAATAAATAGTTCCATAATAATAGTTACCAAAAGAGCAAAATAATTGAATATTATTATTGAGACACTTCGATGGGGAAACCTCCAAAATAATGCAATAAGAATAGAGTTATAATATGATGATAAAATATTAACCACTACCTCCTATATATACTTTACATAGCCAAGGTTATTCCATACACTGACCATACTAAGAGCATAGAGAAATGAAATAAGATAATATGAAGGTGTGTAAGCCACAATTCAACCACACATATCCCAAAATGCACAATAGGTTAAGAGTGTAGCATGCCCCTCCTCTTAAAAACAATTTTATCCTCAACATTGAATTAAATCAAGATGTTTTTGTAGGAATGATTCATCTTCCCATGTTGCATCCTCAAAATACAAGTTCTTCTATTTGATGAAATACTCCTTAATGGATCTAGTTGGTAGTTGCTTAGTGTACATGTGAAAGATCTCTTCAAGATACAAAATGACTCAACATTCTTCATCCAATCTAAGTAACTCAATATGAGTGAAAACTCTATGTCTAATTACCTTATTCAGACAAGATACATGGAATATGGGATGTATGCGAGTGGATGGAGGTAATTCTAGCTTGTAAACTAAACTATCAATTTTTTACAAGATATGATAAGGGACATAATACTTAGGTGACACCTTGTTATCCTTTTTCTATTGCTTCAAAAACATCTTCTTATATGGATACAAATGCACAAATACCCAATCACCTATGAAAAAATTCCATTCACTCTAATGTTGATTTGTTTGTTGATTCATTCTATTTTGTGCTATTTATAAATTCTCTCACAAATTAAATAGCACCTCATGTTGATGGTGAATGTATTCCTTAATAACTTAAAATTTAGGTTTCACTATCAAAGCTAAAGTGATGGATGGGGGGTTATGCCCATACAATGCCACAAAGGGAGACATCTTGGAATAAGTGTGAAAAGAAGTGTTATACCACCATTCAACAAGTGGCAACTAATGAACCCATTTGTCTTGTTTATTAGAAACAAAATAACAAAAATACCCTTTTAGACATTTGTTTACTACCTTTGTTTGTCCATAATATTAAGGATGATAGGATGATCTATGAGCCAAATGGGTGCCCAAACAGGCAAATAATTTAGTCCAAAAATTACTACTAAATATGGGATCTCGATCACTTATAATGATCTTTAGAGTACCATGAAATTTTTGAATTATATTGAGAAAAGTAGAAGTTATTGTACTAGGAACAAATGGCTATAATAAGGAACAAAAATGAGCATACTTAATGAGTCAATCCAAAAATACCACGATAACATTTTTACCCTCAGACTGTGATAACCTGATAATTAAATCCATGGAAACTTCCTCCCAATGCTGCCTAGGGATAGATAAAAGATGCAAAATACCTAGGGTCTTAATGGTTTTACCTTTATATTATTGACATACCATTCATTCAATGACATATTTATGAACATCCCCATTGAGTCCTTCCCAAAATAAATCTTGCTTGATTCTATGATATGTTTTCAAAAATTTGAAATGACCTCCAAGTGGAGAGGCATGAAGTTCTTGAAGAATTTAATGTTTTAGGAGAGAATGATTTTAGAGGTATAATCTATATTTATACCATAATGTGTTCCCATTCCATGTAAAATTTTCAAGATTCATCACAACCTTGCTAAATATTTTGAATCAAACCTTGGTAGCTCCATCATTCTCCCATTCAGATCTTGATTTCTCTAACCAATCTCCCTACCACATGGTCATGACACATAACAATGCCTCAATTAATTAATCCTATTAGGAGAGGGCATCTGCCACTACATTCTATTTTAATTTATTATAAACTATTTTAAAATCATATCCTAACATTTTAATCACCCATTTTTATTGTTCTTCAGATGACAATCATTGCTCCAAAAATTATTTGAGGCTATCATGATTAGTCTTTACCTAAAAGTGATGACCCATCAAATAAGGTCTTCATTATATTACAAAATATATAATAACCATCATGTATTTCTAATATATTGGTTTGATCCTATTTTTTACCTTCAATTGGTGACTTTCAAATGATAGTGTTCTTCCTTGTTGCATGAGTACAACCCCCCTACCATATCCTAATGCATCACACTCTACTATAAAAGTTTTTGAAAAATTAGGAGTAGCCAAAATTGGATTGTGCACATAGCCATTTTCAAATATTAAAATGCCTTGGTACCTAAATTTATCCATTGGAAGGAGTCTTTATTTAACAAAGAGGTGAGTAGGGCTATAATGATATCATAATTTTTGACAAACCTATGATAGTAACAAGTTATCCCCATAAATCCTTAAAATTTCTTAAGGGTTTTGGGAACCTACCACTCCATCATCATTTGAATTTTTTTGGGATCAACTATAAGTCATTAATGTGAAATAATATGACCCAAGTACACCACCTCTTGGACAACAAAATCACATTTGAAAGGTTTGGCATAAATTTGATGTTATTCTAAAATAAAAGTACCTATTTCACATGTTTCAAATGGTCTTCCCAATTTTTGTTGTAGATGAGGATATCATCCAAAAACACTAACACAAACTTTCTAAAAAATGTCCTAAAAATAGTATTTATCAACTCTGAAATGTAGGAGATACATTTGTGAGGACAAAAGGCATGACCATAAATTCATAATGGCCTTCATGCATTCTAAAAGCTATTTTAGGTATGTCCTCATCATTTATGTGAATCTAATGATACCCAGAGTGAAAGTCTAACTTGGTAAAATAAACAACACCATGCAATTCATCTAATAAATCATTAATTATTGGAATAAGAAACTTATCTTTGATGGTGTACTTATTGATTTATCTATAGTCTGAGCACATCATCTAACTACCATATTTATTTCATACTATGACCACCAAGGAGGAATATTTGCTTCTACTATGTTAGATGATTCCTACCTCTAACATCTTTTGTACCATATTTTCAATTTCACTCTTCTAGGCATAGGGATAAATATAGGGTATAATGTTGGGTGCTGTGATTCCTAGAATGAGCCTAATGGCATGATTATATGCACAACTTGGAGGAATTCCTTTTGGCATGTCACCAAAAGTAACATAATGGTAATCTAACACCCTTTGCAAATCAGGACGTGTAGACTCCTTGGTTGGTTTAACCATTATGGAAAATAAGTTTGCCATAAATCCTTCTACACCTTTTTTTAAATATATTCATCATTTGATAGAAACTAACTAATTTTGGATATTTGGCCCATAATCCATGTAGTTCAAAGGTCCTACCTTCTGAATGAAACTTCATGAATAGTTTCTAAAAATTCATCTCAATAGTGCATAAAGTGGTGAGCCACTACAATCCAAAAATAATGTCAGCTCCTCCCATGGGAATAGAAAACATTGAGGAATCTAGCAATTAGTCTCCCATAGCAAGCTTAATGCTATGGCATTTTATAAAATAGTTGACTGGACCACCATCTATAATCATACCTAAAATTCTAGAGTTGGGTAAATGAAATAGTTTAAATGAGTACCCAACTTACTATAAATGAAGTTATGTGTACTCCTAGAGTCAATAAACATAGTAATCTTTTATTTATTTAGGAAACCCAACACGTTAAAATTTTTATAAGTAATAATTTTGAAAGGTGCATGATAGGAAATAGTAGGTTGAGAATCTTCAGATTTATCCTTAGGTTCTTCCAAACCTGGCCCTGAAGCTTCATCATCTTCTTCCTCCTCATTGGTGCCTTCAATGTAAAACAAATTCTTTTTAGCACATCGATGTCCTTTTTTCCATTTGCTATTGTATCCAAAACAAAAACCTTTTACATGATTTTATTTAACTTAATGAGGTGTCAATCTAGTAGGCTATGGAAATGATGGTGTTGGGAAGGTGCATTCATGCACATTAGTAAAAGGTATTCATTTGATCAACTCCTTTTCCTCAACCAAAAATGCCCTTCGTATGGCTTCAAATACATTACTAGGATGAAACATGTGAACTTCTAATTGGATGTTATCTTTGAGGCCAACCAAAAATAGGTCAATCATATTTTCCATAGTGTTGTTTGCCACACGTAAGGAGAGATTCTAAAATTGATGAATGTAATTATTTACCATCCCAGTTTGGCACAATTTGTATAGTTAGCTGAATTAGTTTTCTAAGACATTGTTTTGATAGTAGAGTTGTGGCTCTTAAAACAATATAGATTATGAAACCAAGAGACCTTTATTTTTATTATGAGAACATAACCAACAATACCAAATAAACTACTTAGGTTATAGATATAGAGAGCCCATGACCACCTTTTGTGAACAAGAAGTCTGATGTAGATCAAATAAATTTTCAATTTGAGTAATCTATGTGAGTGAATCATTACCATCAAACTTTCATAGGTCCAATTTTGGTAAAAATGGATTCATACCATGGTTGGAATTATGATTTTTTGGAGGAAAAGTACCAAATTGAAGTGTTGGAGGGTTATTTTATAATTACTAATTTGAAAAGTTGGCCAATTTCCTAGTGATTTTTTGAAATTGATCCTAGAAGCTATTCAGGTCCCTTCTCATCCTTGTGAGCCACATCAAGATCATGTTTCTGTACCATGCCCTATAACTCTAACTTAAGTTACTGAGCTGCTTCTTAAATTCTTAGATAAGAAGTTTCTAACTCCATGTCATCTTTGTGAGGGATTTTAGGCATTTATTTCCCTTTCTCATGACTACAAGTGTTAGTCCCTACCATATAAAAACCTTAGAAGGGTCATGACACAAAAAATGTATCGTTAGATGATACCATTACAGTTGCATTACAAATAAATCCAATGAATACTAAAGTGTATAAGGGTGAAAAAATTTATCCCAAAAAAGTGTACTAGTAGAATATACCATTGCAATCATCTCATATAGACGAATCCAATGACTATTAATTTAAACAAGGTAAAAAAATTCTAAACATTTTTTTACTCAAAAAATATTTTTTTAATTTTTTATAGATAACCTCATGAACAAAACTGGGGTGATGAAAAAATTTAATTCCTCCCAGATCACAAGTTATTTTTTCGACCTTCCAGTACTCAGGATGCCAAACCTTGAAAAAACTATGTTTCAAAAACTTGCCCAAATTGAAGCTCTAATACCACTTATAATGAAATTAATTAGATGATTCTCAAAAATAAAATTATATATTATATAATTAAGATTGGAATAAATATATCCACAAAAACAATTATTGAAAGAGAAAAATACTTGAATATTATCACTGAGCCACTTCAAGGGGGAAACCTCCATAATAATGCAATAAAAATAGAATTTAAAATATGAGGATAAAAGACTAACCACTACCTATAGGATCCTATATATACTCTACTTAGACAAGGCTATTCCATAGGCCAATTGTACTAAGAACATAGAGAAATGCAATAAGATAATATGAAGGTGTGCAAGCCAAAAGTCAGCTACACATATCCCTAGATGCACTATAGGTTAATGGTGTAACATCCCTTTCTATATTTTGTATTAGTCTATTATATTAGATTAGTTTAGTTTTTGATTTTTAATATATGGTTACATGTTTATATTGATTTCATGTTCTTTGTTTGTTTCTATTTATAAATTATTGAATCATATGTGTAATAGATTTTTGAAATTAGCTATATCTCATGCTTAATTTGTATTATAATTCCTCTAGACAAATGGTCATAATGATCCAACTAAGCTATCATGTGTACCAAAACTTGGTAATCAATACCTTTAGAATATATACTCACATTAGTCTCCTTTAGGAGAGGTGAAGATTAACAAACCCCACCTATTTTTGGTCATGTTGAAAGACCCCCAATAGAATCATATCTTGAGAAAAATGGGATCAAACATCATCTCATAGTTAATCATACTTAGAAACTAAATGGATTTTTAGAAAGGATGAACAAAACTATGATGAATATGGTTTGTGTTATGTTGTAATTTAAAGGGATAAATATTCAATTTTAGCCTAAAGTAGATAAAACAATAGTATATACCTCCAACATAGATCACCATCAATAACTCTTGAATCCAAGATTCTATATGAGATGTGGTGTGGTCATCTTCATTCAAAGGGACATCTTAAAATTTTTAGATCCACTTATTAAACATTTATTCCAAAGGAGAAGAGAAATAATATATACCATATGAGTTGAAAATGCATCCACTTGCTATATTTAGAATCCTCCAAGACTGCAAAGGACAAATAACACATTTATTGGTAGTTGAGTTGACTTGAAAAGTATGAAAAGTTTTGTGATTACAAAGAGTGATTTGGATGTTCCAAATAATGAGTGGTGTACACATAATTGGGAATCCATTGATTTTATAGTCTCCTATACATGAGATTGAAACTCCTAAAGGAAAGAGTGAAACTTCATCAGAAAATGAACATGGGCCACTATAATAGAAGGAAGAAAGTGATAAAATTTTTAAAGGATGAATTTGAAAAAACCAAAACATAAAAACATATGCCTAAGTGGGGCACTCAAACATTGAAAGATGTGGAACTTGATGAAATTGGGAAAACATGCACTAGAAGTGCACATGCAACCACATCACAATTAGACAAGTCCATTGAATAAATTCAAGATAAGATTGAAAATATCACCTTGAATGATTCTCCAAAAGAAAAACTCAAAGTTTCATTTGATTCAGAGCCAACACATTTCAAACAAGTTGTGAATCTTGGATAAAAGTAATGAAAGACAAATATAATGCATTGTTAAAAAATGAGACTTATAAATTGGTTGATCCTCCATATGGCTATAAACCTATTGGTTTCAAGTGGGTATATCATAAAAAATACAAGGCTGATGGCTCACTTGACAAACACAAATCAAGGCTTGTGGAAAAGTGATATGCTAAAAAAAAGAATTGATTACAATGAAACCTTTACACCTGTAATAAAATGGACTACCATTTGAACCATGTTAGATTTGACAACTCACAATAGATGGAAATTTCACCAAATAGACATAAAAATTAAATTTTGAAGGGTGAACTCAAGAAAATTATGTATATGACACAACCTAAAGGTTTTATAGTAAATTATAAGGAGTACAAGGTGTGAAAACTATAAAAATCATTGTATGGTTTGAAACAAGCCCCTCAAATGTGGTATGACAAACTAGTTGAACACCTCATGAACTTGAACTTCAAATGTTTTAAGTTTGAATATGCAAATATTTTTGTCAAAATAGTTGACATAACAATTGTATTCATGGTGGTATATGTTGATGATTTGCTCATCATAGGAAACAATGAATGATACACTACAAAGTTCAAATTAGAGTTGATGAAAAGTTTTTAAATGATTGATTTGGGTTATCTTAATTACTACTTGGGTATTAAAATAATTAAAAAACTAAAGTATTTATTCATCACTCAACATAAGTACACTAGTGACATTTTAAACAAGTTCAAAATGGAATATTGTAATCTTATCAACACACCATGGATCAAAATCTCAAGTTGACATCCGAAGATTCAATATATTTAGTTGATTCCACTAAAAACAGACAACTCATTGGAAGTCTAATTTATGAAACCATAACTAGACTAGATATATCATTTATTTTTGGTGTCCTCTTAATATTCATGCAAAAACCCAAGGACAGTCATTGGATAACAATAAAAAAGGTCCTCAGATATCTCAAAGGAACATAAATTTTTGGGCTCAAATACTCTAGGGTAAGAGACTTCAAACTGGTTGGATATTCATATTTTGACTATGCCAGTAACCATGAAGATGGAAAGTCCACTAAAAGTTTTTTTTATGAATTTGGGAATAATAGTTATCAGTTATAAATCTAATAAGTAATTAGTATTGGTGATTTATTTAACATTAATAAAATATATGACCTTTCAAAGGTGGCTAGAGATATCTTGTGGCTCAAAAGGGTTATTTTAGTTTTGTATAAGCAACAAGTTTCATTAAAACCTCTTATGGTTGATAACACTTTTACAATCTAGATGGAAAAGAATCTAGTCTTTAACGATTGAACCAAATAAATCAATACCAAATTTTATCTGATTTAGCACTATGTGAAAGATGACAGTGTCAAGTTATAACATTGCCCTATAGTAAATCAATTAGTAGACATCCTGACAAAAGTGATTGGATGATAAAAATTGAAAATTTCAAAGGAATGCTTGGTATAAAAAAGACCATTGTAGATTAAGGACGGATGTAACAATATTGTACATAGTTATTATTAATCCTAGGTGTCTAGTTTAGGTGTCATGTTTTTGTCTTATACAATAAGTTCTCCATTCCTGTAGGAATAGGGAAGGTTATTTTTGGAATGTGATGTGAAAAACCACTTTGGATTATTTATTATAATGTTTGATCTTGTTATTTTTTAATTATGAAATATAATTTCATTATCATTCTATATGAAATTTGGCCTATCAAAGTCCACTAGGGTTTTGAGATAAACAAAAGGTTGGTTTCACCAAATGTTTACCCCTAGATTTAGATAAATAAAAATATCTAGGGTTAAGGGGTATTAGATTATATTTTACACAAGGATAGTGAACTAACCTAATGAGTAGGTTAATTAATAGAAAAATCAAACAAATAATATTATGAATTTATATAACTTTGTTAAAAATAGTAAAGTATAACTGTTAAGAGATAATATAATGAATTATAAATAAATTATACTTTACTAATTTTTAGTGCACATGTAGGTAATATCTAGAATAGGCTATAAGTGGACCAAAATATGATCTCAGAATAGTCATCATATTTTAATAATATTATTTCTATGGTCTTAAATTCTTGCATTGGGTCTAGATTATAGATGCAGGTAAATGACTTTGACACAAGTGTCTTGTATAAAATACTAACTAAATTTAGATGTGACCAACTAGAGCCTTTAGGTTTTTCTATATCATTTATTATAATGTATTCATATCATGTACATAAGATGTCACTCTTTTTCAAATGATAAAAACCCTAACTCTTCACTTAGCTTTAATCTTTATAGCTACCAAACTTTGTCACTACCTTTTTAACCATAAAACCTATGTCATAACCAATATCAACCCACTCAAGTACATGTACTCCAAGACTTACCAAAACTAGCATATGGCCAAGTGGATTATGCTCTTATCAAAGTTTGACCTTGAGTTCCTCTAGTAAAATTTAATTAAAGGGTAAGACATTGCTGACCAATTGATCAAGGCACCTTTAGTAGATAACTAGCCTCTTCCTCTTGAGTTTCCTGACAATTCTATCGTGACCCTCTCTCAAGTGGATTTTACCTATCAAGTCACCATGTTATTTTATGGATTGAAATGTCAACATGGAGTGGGAGCTAGTATTATCCTTATCCCGTTTGATGGTGAACCTCTCCCTTTATCCTTCAAGATAGATTTTGAATGTACTAATAATATGTCTGAATATGAATCCCTAGTGATAGGACTTCAGATTGCCTTAGCCCTAGGAGTCAAGATAATCAATATCTTTGGTGACTTATAACTTGTGGTCAATCAAATCAATGGCTCTTGCCAGTACACTAATGATGTTTTATAGTAGTACAAGAAACTATTTGATGAACTCTTAGCATCATTTGAACACTACCACATATAATCAACCCCATGATCTAATAATAAGTTTGTTGACACCATAGCTTCCCTTACCTCTTAGATACCATCTATACCCTTAGATTCTAAGCTATCTACCATAATCTACAAAGCCACCTAACCTTCCTATGTTAAACTAGACTCTCCCACCATTTTCAATGTGGAAGATACACAGCCTGACCTTTGGTATTAGCAAACCTTCGACTATCTTAACCTTACCATAGTTCTTTCTGGACTTTATAGAAATGATTGAAGACTATTTATCCAAAGTACCTCATGTTATACCATACTAGGAGGTATTATTTATAAATGTAGTTTTGATGGCTTCCTCTTTCATTACCTACATAGGCAAGAAGCCTCTCATGCTATCAAATAAATGCATGATGGGATCTATGGAGGCCACTTTAGTGGCCTCATTGTAGCTAAGCATTTCTTTAACCTTATTTATTATTAGCCTAACCTTAACCAATACTATTGTGATTACATGAAAAAGTGTGTTAAGTGTCAATAACACACTAATCTACATCACGCACCTAAGCATAGTCTCTATATTTCCACCAATTTTTGGCCCTTTTCATAATGGGGTCTAGACCTTATTGGTGAAATTAATTTCCATTACTCATAGTGCCATCATTCTATCATTATCATGATTGAGTATTTTACCAAAGTGGAAAATATTGTCAACCTTATCAACCATTATATCATCTGTCACTTTAGTGTTCCTCATAAGATTATCACTAAAAATGGTAAATCCATTAAGAACAAGCAAGTCCAAGGTATATTTGATGCATTCAACATTAAGTTAAGATTATCCTCACCTTATTTCCCTCAATCTAAAGGATAGGTAGAAGCCTCTAACAAAACTCTTAATAACATGCTAATTAAAATGGTCAATGCATCTAGTCAGGATCGCCATTTACACATCCCCTTTGCCTTATGAGCACATCATACTAGCATTAAAACCCTTATGGATGCTACCCCATTTTATCTTGTGTTTAGAGTAGAGACCATCTTTCCTCTTAAATTTCAAATCCCCTCTCTTCACATATCTTTGCAAGATCTCATTTCTAAGGATGATTATCATCAACACCATTTAGCTCAACTTTAGCTACTTGATGAACATCATTTAGCATCCCTTACCCATCTACATGTATATCAAGATCATGTCAAGAGTGCCTATAAAAAACACCTTAAAATATGAGAATTCAATATTGGAGATCTCATCCTAAAGGAAAATTAGCATGTCACCAATATGGAAAAAAGCAAGCAGGGCAAATTTGCTTTCAATTGGCTTGGGACCTATATCATAACCCATAACTATAGATCAGGAGCTTACCAGTTATCTTATCTTGAAGGCCACCCAAAACCTAATCCCCTCAATTCTTCCCATCTATATTTGTTCTTTTGTAAATAATGATCAAATTTATCTTTTGTCTAATTTAAGATCATCCCTTGCTATCTACATATATTCCATCTCCCTATTTTATGGAAGATTGATTAAAACCAAATCATGTGATTATTTATCACTAGCATAGCCTTATATTAAATAATAGGTATCATGGCTCTACCTATGACATGTTTTTCATGGTACTTTCCACACCTTCACATGATGGATTCCCATGGTCGTTGTCACCTAAAACTCTTTACACTTAATGAACCTTCTTGTACTCTTAGTTTTTCCTTAATAAAGGTGCACCCTTAAGTCTATATAAACAATTATATGTCTAGCAACATCAAACAAGAAAAAAGCAAAATCTACACCAATAGCAATCATGGGTCATTCCTAGCAGTCAAAGACTACCCCCTTGAAGGGAAGTTCTTGAAAATTTATTTGAAATTGCTAAAACATAAGGTGGATTGATCCCTTGAAGGATAACCATAAAAAAACATTAAATAATAAAAATAAACTTAGACCACTCCCTTGAAGGATGGCTAAGTAGAGCATTTTATCAAAAATAATTTAATTTCATGGAAGCTTCCCATATCAATCAGCTTCCCCTATACAACAACAAAGGAAAATACCCATAATCACAATCATAACAAAAGCAAACTAATTTTGAAAGATGTAATTGGCTCTCAAATAGCATAATAAGGTGGAAGCCACAATTAGATTTCACAAGTAAACTTCTCACATGGATTAGTCTACACAGTTTGGCATTGACTTGTTTATACTAACTCTTTGGACATCTACCGAAGAGGCATTCTAGCTTCACAAGATGGTTCCATTTTCATCCATCTCCCCTCTAATCACTATAAGCAAGGAATTATTGAGCTTAATTGACATAATGTGGTTAAGACACTTTTTTAACCAACTAACGAACACTAATGTGAAGAATTAGAAGGGCTTATGTTCATTAAGCCAGTTCAACTTCAGTTTTATTATATTCCTTACCAATGAAGAAGCATCATACCCTCTTCTTATCCCATCATAACTAGTTGATATTTTCATTATGATGTTTTTATCTTGATTATATTCTTTGGTCTCCCATCTAGTGTTGTTAATTAAATTTCTCCATGTGTCTTACCATAAAAATTAACAAACAAGCATAACCATACCAAGCATGATAAAAACCATAACATCCATAAGAAATTAAAGCAAACAACCAATTTTTTTACACCACATATCTAAGTCTAATATAATGTAGTATATACTTATTAAAATTTAGCATGTCATTATTTTCTCCCTTTCGTGGGGGATTTGAAAGGGAGAAGCTGCCATAGACAAGGAGTTAAATCTGCACCATGATTATGAAACACTTCACACTTGAGGGTAGATTCAAGGTATTTTATCATTACCACTTTGCCTTGCTCAATAATTTTAGGAATAGAATGGAGATTAGCTTTCCCTTCTTTTTATTGTCCTCTTTAGAGAACTTTATTAAACTAGCCAAGGAATCATGTGCTAAAAATCATAACTCCCCCCTCATTCCCATTCACCAAGGCCTCATTCTAAGGTTGTACCACTTCAATTTAGCCTTGGGCCCACTGAAACCTATTAAAGTTTGTTTGCTTGAGGACAACCTATCGACTTTAACTCCTACTATCAAAGGTAAAGATAGAAAATCCATTGGGACTCCCAAAATCTTCTCTAAGAATCTAAAGGGGGACATCAAGATTAAAGAATGTAATACTCCTATTGGGACCCCAACATATGATTCCAAGCCTAAATATCTAAGGAAATCCAATGGAAAACTTGTGACCCCTAACTAGGAAACTAAGGTGGATATGGTGGTGCCCTCTAAAAGGAAAAGGAAGGTTGGGGAGGATGAGGGAAACGTGTCTAAGAAGGCTAAAACTAGGAAGGAGGACTTTGTCAAGGTTGAGGAGCCTGATAAATATTTGGGCCAAGCTCTTAAATAGGAGGGGAGTGATTATGGGGGTGGTGATGAGAAGCTTGATGGTACAAGAGTTCACAGATCTAGCCATATTTCTAGAATCTCATCTACTCACCCCAAAGGCATTGAAATTTTTGTTGAATTTAAGTTTTTTGAGGATACCACGGTGGAGGGAGAAGATGAAACACCTACTAAATCTATTCATGAGGAGGAAAGATCAAGCTACTTTGTTGAACTAAATAAGTCTAGCTCGAAGGAGATGGAGGAGGATACTGATGAAGCTCATGGAAAGAATAAGAAGGTAAACTGCTCATTATGTGTTATGACTACTAATGAACTTATGGAGTTCAAAGCTAAGATGGACAAGATGTAGAAGAAATGGCAGGTGAGGGAAAAATTTGTTGCCAAGGCTCTTCACTATATGGCTTTAGTGTTTATTATTGTCAAAGACTTTGATGACAAGGTCAGAGATGTGGGGGTGGAAAGCCTTAGTGATTAAAAGGATATGGTCAAGTTTTTAGCCAAACATGGGACTATTGATAGTCCATTATGGTTTTGTTGTTTCTCATGCTTTTGTGTTTCTTCATTTTTTGTCTATTATTTATGTGCTGGTAATGTACTATTTATGGCTCATTCGAGGCTTTCTTTCCCTAGGGGCCACTTTGTATAGGGTTTAGGAACCTTTTTCCTATTGATCTTATAAAAAACCATATATCAAAGCTATCTCATGCCTATCTAATCCTATATCAGTGTCTAACATCCATAATCATAAACATCATCCATGAGTAATATAAACATCATACCATAAGCATTAAACATTAACATCAAACCATAAACCATAAACCATGAACATGAGCATAAATAATAATCATATGCATAAATCATCAGTCAAAATCATAATAATTTGTACAAGCAGATAGACATATATCTCTCTCAAAATTTACATCTCATCACATCAGCTTGTAGGCTAGAATAAAAATAATATACAAAGTATCATCTATACCCCAGGGGCACCACTACCTCCTAGAGCACTACTATATCTTGGTACTTGCCCACCTATTATGCCTACCAAACCTCTAGTTGTCCCTATCTATCTAGATATAAATGCTACCCACTACCTTAGTATTGCCACACTAGCACCACCTGCTAAGCTATCCCTATACTCACCTTATCAGGGCTCATGTGGAAACTATGTCAAAACTATGGCCTCATAATACCATAGTTCCTCCATTATAGCCATGTATCATGCCATGGGTATGGTGTTTGATGGCCCTATATGTGTTGTTATTGCTTCTCCTCTTCTCTATCTCAGAGAATCCCTCTCTTGGGTCACCAAACCTAGCGAGGTCCTGACCTGATCCCTCTCACCTATCATGGTAACAACCTAACCCTATAAGGTATCCACCTAACCCTGTAGTGTGGAAATCTTACCATAAAATATGGCCACCTACCCATATAACACTATAACCTATCCCTGTGTAATGGCTAAATCCATTCTTACCTATCCATCATGGCCAACCAAATCTCAACCATCAACCTCACACCATCATCCATACCAATGTCTATAGCTACATATATGGATTGATACCATGCCATGTACCCATATGTAAACCCAACATCCTCTATCTATACCCTAGCTAGTATCTCCTCATAGTCTAATAAAGTCAACACAAGATGTGGATCTGGTAGTAAGATCTTTAAATCCTCTCTCTTATACCTAGGGAATGGACTTGGGATAGCCTATATGAGGCTAAACTATCAGTGTACTCTATCAAATGGGATCAACTCCACCTCCCCATCCCACCTACTAAGTATCCATCTATAGCTCTAAAGGGAGAGTGTCTACCTTCTATAACTTGTTCATATTAGAAATTGTACATACAACCTCTAGGTGATTTCTCATATCACCAGTGTACCTAGTACACCCCTAAACCACTCCACATGATGTGCACCACCTCCTACACTTGATGTAGAAAAATAACCCCTCCATCACATTAAACTAATGGGAAAATTTATCTATGTGAAACTTGCCCATAACAACCCTACTAGCCTTAGCACATGAATGTGCTTGTAGGCCCAGTAATGAAGAACCAAGTTGACATTGATGTCATACCTCTTATGGGCCCTAAATCCCCATAGCTCCCTATATATATGGATAAGCAAAATAGGTACCCAACCAAATACCATCTATCCTAGTAATAGCTTGACCATCACCCCTAGTAACAAGTAAGGGAACCTATCATTGCTCAAGTTGGGAAACACAAAGCATGTAACAATAATCATCAGCATTGTCATGAGTCTCCTCTCACTTGGAGCACTCTCATATAAAGAATTATACCTAAACCCCCCAACATGCCATTTGACCTGATCACTCTCATCTTTTTAGAAAAGCTCAACATGATCATCCTAATCCTCATGCTCTATATGGTAGATCAAATCACCTTAAAGTGGTAGTTGGGTGATCTTATGTATGTCCTTAGGTAAGATAGTCATCTCTCTGGTCAATAATAAGAATGTATTTATAGCAAGATCCCATCTCTCAATGAGCACTATGATCATGGATACATCTTGAGGCACATGATGATAGTACCTCATCACTCCCAACCCCACCTCCTCCATGTGGGCCCAATTGGTTGGGGTCATCCCCTTTTGGATCTTTATGAAGATACATGACACACAATTATACATTTGTATCTACTCTTTGGTTTGCACTAAGACATAAGGATGGCTTAGTCACCTACACCAATATCATCTACCCTAACCTTTAAGAAAATAACCTATTTCCTTACCCATCCTACCTATCCACCTAAGATCCACTAAGTTTGCCTCCTAAACAACATGCTTATACTTATAAAGCATGCATGGACTTTACCTCAACATCTTTACCTTAGCTCTTTTTTCCCAAAACTATCTTTTTATCTAGTCAACTATTGATATTCATGGTTATCATCAATGGTTAGACATCCTTTTTTCTAAGGATGTTAACTATCGATGATTGACCCCATACATTGATGGCCATTGTGGGTGTTCCAAACCCAGAACACCCAAACCCTATTCTATATTAAACACTACCCAAAAAACAACCCAAGAAACATAATTTGTTCACCTAGCACCTACCCTACCCAAATTATCTATTTAACCCCTCAATTCCTCATTTTACCAAAAAATTTACCCAAAACCTACCAAAAACTCTAAACTAGGGCATAAAAAATGAAACCTAGGCATTTCAACCTACCCTAACCTCCTAACCTAATGCCTATGCATAAATTCAATCTAAGCAATCAAATTTATGACACCCCTTATCTCATTACATGATTGCCATCATGGAGTCAACCATAGGCCTACCCATCCTTATCTATGCCCACATGCTCCTTCCATCCTAATTGCTCCCTCAGTCCACCCTCTAACTCATCAAATACCCTTAGCAATCACTTTTGCCACTAAGTACTAAAAAACTAGATCTCTAAGTAAACCAAGCAAACATAACAAATGAGTGAAAACTGATTCAAATTTCACTTTTAACCATCAGGTTTTTAGGGTTTACACCTTGACCATTGATAGTCAAGGTGACCATTGACAATCTCCCTTACACCCTAACTACTGATGATTAAGATGCCCTGATTTATTACTTCCATGTAAGCATACCTCTTTTTAGCTAACCCCAACATTATTTTTTACCCACCTATGGAGATTACCTTCTCTAATCCCACTCAACCACCTCATTACCTCACTGTTGGTCTATTTTGGACCATGTACTACATAATTTGTGACATTTTTACTTGGTCTTTTGATCATAGTAACACCATTACCATGTTGACCCTTTTTGAACTTGCACCACCTCATGCTTACCTAACTTACTTGTGTATTTTCAAGATCACTTCCTACCTTAGATGCCCATGAAACTCAACCTATTTGTGTTTTTCACAAGAACACTTCCTACTTTAGATACCCATAAAAACATTGACATTGTCTAAGAGACTAATAGGTGTACCCAGACGCCATGCCTACATGTGGTCATGCAGTACACTGGTCTCTTGTATTTCTAGCACTGACCTTTATTATTATCAACTATGGCAACCTAG
The DNA here is from genome assembly GCA_037957365.1 of Torreya grandis. Lineage (NCBI taxonomy): Eukaryota > Viridiplantae > Streptophyta > Pinopsida > Cupressales > Taxaceae > Torreya > Torreya grandis. The sequence continues at coordinate 538,326 of JARHVA010003605.1, read as the reverse complement.
TCTATGCATGATCTTGGCTATCACATCTTTCATCACACTTTGTGTGCTTGTTTGCACTTTAGTACCCAACCCATCATCCACCTTCATGATGTCTACCTTCATCATCACCATCACCCACCTTATCAAACCCACATCTAATTTTGATTTACCTCATCACTTCCCATTTTGAGAGAGAACAACTCCTCTCATACTCAAGGCAACCAAACCTTTGACTAGCATCAGTTTTTATTTTGTAGCTTATTGATTCAAGCTACATAACAAAAAGGGGCAAAATGTAGACACCAAAAATCTACATAATATGATTTTGAGTGTCAAAATACCCATTGACTACCCTGGGACCCTCTTGGGACCAATCTCAACCTCTGACCCCTAATCAAGCCTAACTATAGTTAGTTTGACCAAATTGACTTTACCTTAGCTTTTACCTATTTTGACCCTTCACCCTTGCCCATCAACAGTTAGGGCTTACTTAATCACTAACATGAAAACTCACACACCTTGATTTTCTAAAAATAACTTATCCTTGTCTGTGTACAATCCATTATATGTACGAGTTAAAATTAGGGAGCCTAATTCACATCTTGTTACAACTCTCTTACCTTACCTATAAGAAGAGAGGAACAAAAAGTGAAATCCATCTGCAATAATTATCAAGAGCTTGTGCATCCATAATTTTCTTTTTGTAGGTCAATCATCATCAACAATCTAGTGAACTAGTTACTACATTAGAGAGCTGACTTATCACTATAGCTCTACCTAAGTGCCAAGTACCATTACTCTATCAGAATCATGCGAAAATCCACTAACAAGTCAACCACCTCAATCATCCACCCAATCTACCTTCTATATGATAAATATTTGATTTCCAGTATTCCATCACTTTATTTGTTTTTCTTATCAGCCCAACACCTACCCAACTCCTATAATCTCACTTTGAGATCTCATCAATGAACTTGTTATCAACATACACACACACACACACACACACACACACACACACACACACACACACACACACACACACACACACACACACACACACACACACACACACACACACACACACACACATATATAGTAACCATCAAGAGTTGTCTCAATCGTTGATGATATATCCAACTACTGATTGCCACCTTAACTATTGACAGTAACCTTGATCATTGATGATCACCTTAACCACTAATGGTCAACCCAACCATCAATGGTCACTATGGAAACAAATTCTAGCAAGCTATTTTCACCCAATTACCCCCAACCAAATCTTATTTTCTATGTTCTTGCCTATTTACAGACCCCCTTTTGATTTTTTGAAGCATACCCCAGCTATCTAACATTAGTATTAATTATCTTATCACTATTTTAATAATTTATAATCTATTTTTTAAGCAAGCATTCTTTTGTTTAATTTCAATACCTTATGATTATTGATGCAATTACTTTATTCTTTATTTATAAAATTAATTATTTAAAATGTGTGGATTGATAGCCCCTAAGGAAGCTCTTGCTTTTGGTATCTAGATATCACTAAGTAATCCACTCAACTATCTATCTAACAAATAATTTTGCTTTAGTGCTTTCTTATTTGTAGGTCATCCTCCCAAGCCAAAGAGGAGCTATTCACAATCTTCTGATTCAATAGATGTACAATCAAATAGGTTTCTCTACCATACTCATACTTAGTTTCTTCTTTTCCCTTTCCAAAATAATAAGCAAAAATTATTGAAACAACTATGTTTAGGCTTGGAGAGAAAAAATTGCAAAGGTTTGAAAAACACTATTCAATATGAACTAAAGGTTTCAAACCCATTAGTATACGTGAATCATTTATTTATTTATGTATTGTTTTATAAGCATTTCAAGGGTTAGGATTTAAATAAAAATCATTTTACATGCCTTTTCCATTTGTTTCCTTCTCCAAACCTCTTAAATTTATCTCAAACCCTTCACCCATCCTTAGCCTATATATGCATTCTATTTTTCCTTAATTTTGTCATTAAAATTGTATCCCTACAACCCAATAATTTTGTGATTGATGCAAAATCTATGTCCATTTTTAAGTTTTCCATATTTTAATTTTTAGTTTAAATTGTGAGAAATAACTACCTTTGATTTCAATTTCTCATTAGATGAAACACTTTAAAAAATGAAGATCTATGCTTTGAGGACATCTAACATCACCTCATTCCATTTGGTTTTTTTACACATCTTAACTATCGACACATAAAATTGGTATCAAACCCTTGAAAATTATAGTTTTGACCAATTCTTACTATACATGAATTTTGAATACACAACTAACTCTTTCTCACACTCTCTCCTAATAATTCACTTACCAATTGGATTGTCCTTCCTAATTTTCCATCATTCAAACACATGATTCCACTATCCTCTACCTAAATAAATTATAATATTATTCAACCTATCACCTAATATTATAATACTATTTATATCTCATAAACATCTTTATCCATAGTAAGATGGATTTGATTATTCGAGCCATCTGCCTTAGCTAGACCTATCTGTGCACTATCTAATTGATATTGTACCAAATTCAAACTTGTATCTATGCACTCTCTAATTTCTATTTTACCAAATTCAAACTTTTCATATGGGTCAACCCACTCATTTATAATACATTTTTTAGATGGAAATCATCTAAATATTTATTATTATTATTATTATTATTATTATTATTATTATTATTATTATTATTATTATTATTATTATTATTATTATCTATAAATTCACTAGAAAACATCTATTACACTTAGGAATATATACGCACATACTTAGGTTACCACCCTAAATTATCCAAACATTAAAACCCTCATAGGAATAGCCAATCAATCTAATTTTTATTAATATTACAAGGTCAAAACCATAGATTATCAAGTGCCAAAATCCACATACATTATTATACTACATACTAATATTACATAGATTAAGCACACACATAGTAAGGTGGAAGAAATACTTGTGATTTGAGCCCTCTTTAGAGCATTATAATGTAGGAATCACTTATCCACTTAGCATAGGAGATTGAGGTTAGTTCAAATCATCCTTTATAACCCATTTTTATATTTAATACAAGTTTCAAAAGTGAAACTAGGGTTTCAAGGTGATGGAAGATGAATCTAAACTTGTGCACAATATGAGCCTTTGATATTAGATAAAATACCTATCTATAGGTGGGCACAATGATTTATGATGGAATAAACTAAATTTTATTATAGGTACAATTTTTATAGACATGTGATGGATTTGGTTACCATAATGGTGTATGTTGGAGGTATAAATGGCCAAACTAATGCTTTCCTGACTCCGTAGCAATGATCCTCACTCACTCTATCACTCTAAAATACATAGGACACAAATATGGATAAATAATTATTTTATTTATTTAGACAAAGTTTACAATCATTGTTCAAAATTGAGCTCACAAAGTCTTTCATCACATTTTTATGTCTAAGTATTTAGGTCCTACTCTATATTATCCCTTTATTCTTCCTTGTTGCGATCAATTAATTTATCTCTATTTTATCAAATGTTATATTCTATATATTTAATATTAAACTAATATTTGATTATTTATTTAGAGAGAAAATCTCCATTTTGATTCCATACCTAAGATATTTTTATTTTCTCACTTGGTCTTCTCAAATTCACTCCAAAAATATCTATGATTCTAAGGATTTTTTTCATAACGGTGACCAGGTTATTGATTTAACTACCTCATGGCCACAAATAGTTGAAATATATCATTAAGAGATTTCAAATGAAACCTGTTGATGGGTTGTTTGGAACATTGACTTAGGCAAGGTGAAAATCCACCTAACCTCTCTTTAAATGAGATGAAATCTCCCCAAGGTCTACTATTGCCAAGTCTTGGCTTGTAGGATAAATTAGTAGTTGATGTGAAACTATTCCATTTTAAGGGGCACATTTAGAATAAATTTAGATAAATGATAGGAGATGTTGGTCCTATAGATTAGTGACTACTACAATAAAAAAAATTGAATTTGACATTAAAATATAGTTGTTTTAATAAATTTTCACTATATAAATAGATTCAATAGTGCATTAACAATAATGCCAAAATTTTTAATCAAGATAAAGCTTGTAAACATGGAATTCAATTTCATATATCTACTACCTACTCTAACAAATGTATAAAACATAGTAAAATATGAGGATAAAGAGAAAGATGTAAGTCTATTTTTTAAATCTAGAACCACTCTAATTCATTTGACTTAGATGAACTCCATGGAACCAATCTATTGCTTAGCCAATATACACATAACCATGAACAAGGATGATGCAAGAGTCTGAGGTATTCAGTTATGAATAAATATGGAAAAATCACCATATACATTCATAGATAATGAAAAATTATCTTCAAAATCTTTCAATTGATATATATTTTCTTAAAAAATAAAGTTTGGATCCACCGTAATTAGGGTAAGTACAAAAAAATACTTCACAACAACATGCTTACAAGAAAAACTAACTTAGGAAAGCAAGTAATTATATAAAATAAGCATTTGGTCCTCTACTATACTTATTTAACACTAATCAACCAACCCCTAACTCAGTATCATTATTGTCCTTATATATATTTTCAATAAAGCATCAACCACCCACTAGGTGGTTATAAACATTAAAATAGGCACCAATTAAGGTGAAAATTCAATGTGAGATTTTCTTGAAGGTAACAATGACTTTTTTGAATGCACCTTTTTCCATTAAATATTGGTAAAATGATAGTATTATAATAAAACCTTATTCCAATTCACACATGTTCAAGTTAGATCTTTCTCATATTGATGGATTACTATTGTATCAAATTTTGGATCTAAGTTTATCTTCAAGCCTCGAACCCTCCTTTTGATAATTAACCATATGCAAGAATTTCTTTTTCCTTTTGTGTTCTTAGTTTTATTTATCTTGATATACATGGCCTTGTTTGACTTAGCTCACTAACTAGCCTACTTAGGAATCTATTTCCATGATCCTTCTTGTTCAAGCCAAAAATATATTCAATGAATACACATATCTTATTAGACTCACAACCCAATTCATGGATCTTGATGGCCTATACAGGTAACATGGGTGCCAAGTTTATCTTCTAAGTATATTTATGGAGGTTAACATGTCTTTATTGGGAAGGCATTTCCACATGTACACTTTTTTTTGCTCGATGAGGCCAAGGTCCTACTATGTGGTGACTTTACATGAACTCACAACTTCGCTGAGGGTCTAGATTATCTTGACTTTTATTTTACTATGGTGTAGTAGGATATTAACAAGTGTGAAGATCCTATTCACTCAGATCTCTATAGGTCCATGCTCATTGTTCAATGTCACGACTAGCCTAGAGTATTGAGATTATGCCACATGCCATCATCTTATGAACTTTCTTGATCTCTAATTTTTCATACTACTCTTATTTTATCCAAGAGTGTGGAGAAGTGGATCTCCATTTACTCAAAGGGTTTAGAGCCTAATCATTGTGTCTAAATCATCTTGGGGATTGGGAAAGTGGTATTGTTCCACATGGAATCATCCTAAAGACTCAAAGGGTTGATGGGTGATCACTTTATTCCAATTTATTTGGAGAATTGGAGATCCAAAATCTTGGTAGGTGGTAGCTTCTTAGAAAATCTAGGCCTATAGAAAATAAACTAACTGTTAGAGTCTAAAAAAAAGAATAGCCATTAGTTTTAAAATAAACTAACTGATAGAGTTTAAATTTACAAAATTTAATTGAAAATGGATAAGGAAAAAACTTGAGATAAAATATGGAAAACCCCTTAAAATTATCAATTAAAAAGGGGATTTTTACCCAAGACATAGTTACCTTAATCTATTTTAAAATATGAAATACTAAAACTTAAGTTTATATCACATAAAAAATCAATTTCATATCTTTTAAGGGAAGGGATGAAATGAAATATTTTTAAAATGTTCTTGAGACCAAATAGTCTATATAACCAAAAGTTGTAATGAAGTCATTTTGTGATAACACAACTTCTTAACATAAGGCTGCCCTACCAATATTGCCAAATTTTATAATCCCTTATCAATGATAACTAATCTACTATGGATCTTGATTTGAAAAAATGTTTTTTATTTAACCTTCATTATATAAATAAGTCAATGAATTTTTATACCCTTAATCTATCTATAAGGAACATAAAATATGAATACTTGAACAAATTTAAATAGTTTGATCCAAAGGGAAATCATCTTAGTTGTATGTCAATCTTGATAGGATAAATGGATGTCAAATTTAAACATAAATAATGTTGATGTGGATGTCTTTATGTCATCCAACTGGTAGATCCATGCCATGTGGCATTTATTCACTCATCTAGGGTATAATTTAATGTTTACTTGGGCTGATGAATTGTATGATCTTGATGTCTTGACACTTATCAAGATCTTGCGTATCTGACCTCATCAAAATGTTTTTAAGCATATAGACCATCTTGGGGAATGAGGAAATAGGATCATGCCACATGGAATGATTTAGGTATATATCAGGTTATATATTGGTTTGAAATATATGAATAGTCCCAAGATCATGATGAAGCAACATCACACCACATAGCATGATCCCATGCATCTATAACATTAAATAATTGGGCTGATATATCTATAATCTATAATGAAGTGAAAAACTAGGATTGCGGCACTTGTCATCATCCTGGTTATTCAAGAGTTTGAAGGCTAGTCTTAGAAGCTTGAAAGGGCATAAGAAAATGAGGATTTGGAATTGTTTCATGCATCCTCATCCTACTTACCTAGGGGGGCTATAAGGATTTACAAAAAATGATTAAGTCTTAAAAAATACCCAAAAAATGAGTGATTGACACTTGGTAGCTCCTTTCTTGTTTAAGGATTCACAAGAAGGAAAGTGATCATTAGCTCATGGAGAAATATATATGTTATATTTTTAATATGAATTTTTCCCAAAATAACTAGGGTAAAAGAAACAAGTTATGGATACAAATAGTCTTTTTGCCTAACTTAAATCCAAAATCTATCCATTATCTAAAAGTGAATAAGACTTGAATTGAAACCATGAAAATGAATAGACATTATAATTTGATAAGGAAAGAATATGGACAAGATTACTAGAGAAAAAACCATGAAAACCTTGAAACAATTAGATAATCTCCTTGAATCTAAAGTGAAATGGCCCACAAAATAGAAAATTTAAATGCATTTCAAAACATTCTTCAAAATAGATCAATAATTATTATATTAATGAAAAATTAGATAGTTTTATTAATGAATCCTCAATTATAAGCTATTTATACCAAGTGCCTACAATAGACATTTTAAATTCAAACTCAATTCAATGATCAAAATCAATACAATTTCAAAGCTACAACTTGTTAAGGACCTTTTTTAATAAAATCATTAAATAAAATAGGCCTATACTTGATTAAATTAGAAAAATATACTCCAAATAAAAAAATAGGTTCCCTAATTTCTCAAAGTGAAATTAGGGCATGTTGTGTAAGCAACAACAAATGGTGACTCTATTAGAAAATACTCTTGAATATTTTGGAAAAAATAAACATGTCTACAAACCTAAAATATCTATATTAATTCAATGCATGGACTATGGAAAAACTCATGAAATAATAAAAATGGAATATTTGTTGAATAAAATTCGATATGCACATTGACTAGTGTGTGTAATGCTTTTGTTCCCTTTTCTAGAATTTACAAAGACTAGTTGCTATAGCTAAGACCATCAAGCTGGTGAATTTTACCTTAGGACAAATACTTGGACATTACTCTCTTTCTAGCTAGGTTTTTATAGCCCCAACATATTTATTTTTGATCCCACTCAAATCCTTTCTCTACTTTTAGCCATACATCCATAGCCCCGATAGAGATTACTTGAATCACCCAGAAATTGAGTATTTTGGATAGTATATTTTTTATTTTATTTTATTTTTTTATCTTTTTTAGCATATAAATTTTGGGTTGGGGATCACCATGGTAAATAAGAGGTAAAATTATAGATTTTTCACTCTATATCTTTGACTACAATAATTTTATCCAAGCAAACCTAAAAATAAATTTAAGTGTGTTTTATGTAAGGTTTTGAGAGAATATCTTTCAGAAGTCAAAAAAATTACCCTAATTTATCAAAACATGAATAGATTTAGCATATTTAATAGTCCAAATCTTTGAAACTAAATTCATAAACAAGATCTTTCATAACAAAATAGGTAGAATATTTAAGCACCAAAACATTAATGAGATATCTTACCAACAAAACTCTTTTTTCCTTTTTCATGATCATGATGTACCATATGAATTAGACCTAAACAAGACAAAAATTAAGGCAAAGGTTGAGGATGGACCAACAAAAAAATTATGTACAATAAACACAAATAAATAAAACCAAAACAACAAACACATAAAATAAGAAAAATATGTACAAGGTTACAAGAGGTTGGCTCATGATTTTAAATAGTGCTTAAGGAATTGCCCATTAAAAGGTAGTTGGACATCCTCAGTAGTCAAACTATTAAAATTTAAAGTATTCTCACCAAATATTTTAGAAATATGGAATGGACCCAACCAAAGGGCATCAAATTTACTATGTTATCCCTTCTTCTCATGAGCCTTATCCCATAATAGAATAAGATCAACAATCTTAAAGGCTTTTATCTTGGATCTCTTGTCAAACCATTTATTGTGAACTCCTTGATGTTTTATAAAGTGAAATAATGTTGCATATCATGTTTTTTCTAAATGTATTAGGTTTAGAATCTTAGTTTAAATCTTGTCATTAGTTTGAATATAAACTGTCATGAATTACAAAGTAGGGATTTTCAAATGCATAAGAAAAGTTGGCTCTTAGATGTACACCAAATGGTATGGATAAGAACCTAGGGATGAATTGATTTATATTATGTCAGACCAAAGTGAAAATTTTAACATGTTATGCCAATCCCTAAGATTATTATCTAGGATTATTTTAATCACATTAAGTGAATTCTTATTTGTAGATTCAGAAACACCATTACCTTGTAGATAATAATTAGAAGAGAACCTGAATATTACCTTGTTAGAGTATGCCCACTCTATGAATTTTAAGGAAGATAATGTAGGACTATTATGACATACCAAATTAAATGGCATTACAAACCTAGTGATGATATGTTCCTCAAGGAAGTTGATTACCACTTCAATTACAATTTTTGAAGCTTTAGCCTCAGTCTAGTGAGTATAATAGTCAATTGTCATCAAGATAAAATTATGTCTAGTTGATGAGTTATCATTGATAGTGCCAAGAAATTCTAGTGCCCATATTGTAAAAGGATAAACCTCAATAATGGGCTATAAAGGCATAACATGGTGGAATTTCCTATGTGTTGCAATATGACAAGTATGATAGCTTCTCACATGTGCATGAGTATCCTTGAAAATATGTGTCTAGTAGTAACCTTCCTAAATAATTTGTTGAGTTGTATCATTCCCTAAACCAGGGCCATTTCCATACTTTTCATGAAAATATTTAAGTACTTAAACTAATTTAAATTTATTTAGACATCTTTGATAAATACCCTCATGGTTATTTCTATATAAAATTCTTGATTTTATTAGAAAATTGATGTTTTTAGGTGCAATGATCTTATTTGAGTGGAGTTAAAGTACACAAGACAACTATTATTTAATAATTAGTAAACTATATCTTGATACGACTCATCATTGGTGATGGAATTTATTGTGTATTGTTGACACACAATCTAAAAATCAACTTCAACAATCACTTTACTCAGTCCTTGATATCACACTATCTTAATTGGATTAATTTGTAAATAAAAATCATATAAAATAGTAATCCACATACTTCTACATTCACCTAGTTCATTTGACATCAAAATTGACTTTACAGTAGGATTAGGTACAATGGCAAACACTTTTCTAAATAAAATATAATGTATAAACTCTTTTACTACTTTGATTTGTTTATCGATGGTAGAATACCTATGTTCATCACTTCTAAGTGGATAAATCATAAAATAAATTGATATCTCACCTTAAATTTTTTTCTTTGAGTTATAACAACAACACTTGAATATTTTGAGGAAGAGGAATAAATGTAGAAGGGTTGTGTATAATATGGACTAATTAGCACTAGAGTGTTCACAATTGAATTTTTGATTTTATAAAATATGATTTATGCTTCACTGGTCCAATAAATCTTGGCATAGTTATTAAGAATGTTGTTTAATGGTCTAGCTGTCTCTAAAAAACTTGAAATGAATTTGCATACAAAATTTATTTTGCCAAAGAATGAATTCAATTCATTTTTGCTATCAGGCAAGGGAATTTTTAAAATTAATTCTACCTAATCTGGATCTATGGATATGCATCTTTTAAAAATGACATGTCCCAATAAATTACCTTAAATAACTCCAAATATACATTTATTTATATTCAAATATATACCATTCTCCATACAACATTGTAAAACCACTCTCAAGTCTTTTACATTATCACTTTAATTCTTAGAAAAGATGGTTAAATCATCCATATTGATGCATGAGCATCATCTATATAAACAAGTTTGAGATTGTGTACTTTATATCTTAGTAGGTTTATTGGAGTCTATAAGAGTCACTTTAGTCTCATTTATCCATTTGTAGTGCTTAAATAATGATAAATTAGCCTAGGGAGTCCATTTGGTGGTTTCCCACCAAATTTTAAATTTGAATTGTCAAATGCTTAAATTGTAAAATCAAAGGCAAATTACATGTATTTAGAAATTGGTGTAGCTATTAATTATTATATAATGTATTTTGTGTATTATGTGGTTAGTATATAACATAGGAAAGTAATAATTATCATCAATACCCATGTATGCTTGAATAAACTTGTTTGCTGTGTGTATTTTCTCATTTTAGACATGTCAGAGAGCATATTTTGGGTTCAATTGCACATTATTTGATTGAAAAAATAGACAAAAAGTGGATGATAAAAATATAATAATTACTAGGATATTTACAATGAAGTTTATAGCTTAAGGTTTTCGAATTTGGTCATACTCAAATTACACTCTAAAGACAAAGTTAATGTATGATAGTCTGCCATTGTTGGAGTCTTGTACTTGCATATTTTGTAATAAAGATAGAATTATTTATGAGTATATAAAATTTATTTTATGTGTGATAATATTTTTAAATTTTAATATAGGTTATTCAAAGGAATAAATATCATTTAAGATCATACAAACCTCTTTATACACACATAGACCCTGTTTTGATTTAAAAATACTATTCAGTCATTGGTTGGATGAGTAATATTATGCATGGTCTCAAATTAATTATTGTAAAATTTATATATGTGATTTATGAATTTTATACAATTTTTTTATCAATAAATATTTTTTTATTTCTATGAACAATCAATAACTAGCTCCCGAGTCCTGTATGTTTAGAAAAACCCTAGTTTAAGGGTTGTGAAGACAAAAAGGGTGATAGTTTTTTTAACCATTTAAAATTCCTTAAAATTTTTGGATAGATATTTAAGAGATTTTATAATATTATAATTTTTTTTTGATTCCTGGAGGAGATGTATAGTTGTATTTATCGCTGATTATGTATGATAAAAAATATGAATTCTATGTGTTCTTGACAGTGAGAGAGAATTTGTCAAAATTTCTCAATTTTAAGTCTATAAATGTCAATTAAAGGTTAAAAAACATTTACTATGTTTGTTAAAACATATTATAATATTAATTTTTTAATTTATATTTTAGGTTTTGACCTATTTGAGCAACAATGGGTCTATAGGCCTAAAATAGGGTTTTTGACTATTTTGTGATTTTTTTTACAAAACCAATAATTATATTAGTTTTATAATTTTAATGAGATAATTTGTGATGTATAATAATTTTTATAAAAATTATAATATTATTTATATTTGGTCTCATCTTTATTAAATACACAAAGACCCAATAGTGTATAATTGTCATAGAAGGCATGTTTTGAAATAAAGAGTAAACTGAAAAAGGAAAGTGTCTTAACTATCTTAAGTAGATACATAAGGAGTGTATAATATTTGGTATTATAGCAAAAAAATATTTCAAAATTAGAGGATACATGGATTGAAAAAAATATCAGATATCAGATGGTAGCAAGGATAAGGGTTGGACAGAGAAGACCACCTACCCAAGCTATCTTACTTGGAGAGATTAGAAGTTTGAATGCTAGATTGCATGAAATGGAAATAACACAAATGAGAGGATTGGATCTTGGATATTTAAATGATAGGGAAGATGAAGGAGTTTAAGAAGAAGAATTGGAAGTATAGATAGAAGGACTTGAAGAGAGGATTGTGAAGGCAATAGTGGGAGAGACCTCAAAACCAAAGGTAGATGTACATTGGTATGATATAAATTTGAATGTTAAAGATTTAATTTATTGTATTAGTTCCTTAGAAAAATATTTTGAGTATGAAAAATTTGAATAAGAAAAGAAAGTAAAATTTTCTATGACAAGATTGAAAGGTCATACCTCCTTATGGTGGGATGGTGTGCAAATAGAGAGGAGAAGGAAAGGAAAGGGAATAATAACCACTTGGGATAGAATGGTGTCAAATTTTAAAGGAAAATTCATGACTAAATAATATCAAACAAACCTTTTCAATCAACTTAAAAATCTGAAATAGAAAGATATGAGAGTAAAAGAATACACAGAGGAGTTTTATAGGCTAACTATAAGGGCATGCCACACAGAGGAAGACTTGGAGAAGGTATAAATATATTTTAATGTCATAAAGTTTATTATACAATATTATATCACTCTTATTGTAATTAAATAGGTTGATAAGGCATATAAATATGCCTTAAAATTAGAATAAAATCTTGCAATAAAGTAACCTCTACATGCTAGAGGAAGGAGCAAACTTTATAGAGGTAAATTATAGCAAGGAGGAAGGAACCAAACTCAAGTTCATCAAGGAAAAATTGGTAGATTTAAAAAAGAAGCATCATGTTCAAGATTTAGGTCTCATTTTAGAGGAAGAAGACATTTTTATAGAGGCATACATGGAGAATTTAGTGGTAGGTGTTTCAAATATGGAAAATATGGACATAGATCATATAAATGTCTAGAACATCCATCTACCAGCCAAGAAAGTTTCCATATCACTCAAACAAAGGAAGAAGAAAGTGTAAATACTCATATCTAAGAGGATGCTCCAAAATAAGAAGAATCATTATTGATGAAGATAATCTTGTTAAAACTAGCCAAAAAGATCAAGGTGACACCTCAAAAGAAAATAATTTTCAAAACTACATGCAAGACCAAGGGAAAATGTTGTCAAGTAATCATTGATAGTGGTAGCATGGATAATTTAGTGTCCACAAAAATGGTAAGTAAGTTGAAATTGAACAAGGTAATCCATCCTACTCCATAAAATGTTTATTGGTTTCAAAAAGGCCATGAAATTATAGTTAATGAAGAATGTAATGTAGAATTTCAAATTGGGAATTAACAAAGATACTATCACATGTGATATAATATTAATAGATGTTTGTCATATAATCTTAGGAAGACCATGGAAATATGATATATAAGTTATCCATGATGTTAAGATAAACACTTATACATTTGTGAAGGATGGTAAGAAGCATGTTATCACACCTATAAATTAAAATGATGCATCTATAAAATAAGACACAAAGATATTTATGGTTAGTGGGAAAGAGTTTCTATATCAAGTGAAAAAAGAAGAGGTGAGCTATGATCTTATTGGTAAGCCTAAGATAGTTTTTACTTCTACTGAGATTGATGAATTGCCTTTAAATATTCAATATTTTTAAAGTAAATTCATGGATATTGTAAAAGATGATATAATAAATGACTTACCTCCTAAAAGGAGTCTAAGTTATCATATATATTTGATTCCTGGTGCTAATTTACTTTAAAAAGTTACATATAAAATGAATCCTAAGTAAAATGATGAGATTAAAAATTAGGTGCAAGAATTGTTGGATAAAGAGTTGGTGAGAGAAAGTTTAAGTCCATGTTCATTTCCTACAGTGCTAAATCAAAATAATGATGGTGGTTGGAGAATGTTCATATATTCAAGAACCATCAATAAGATCGCAATAAGGTATAGATTTTCTTTGCCTAGGATTGATGGTTTATTGTATTGTCTTAGTGGTTTTAGATAATTTAGAAGATAGATATTAACATTGGATATCATCAAATAATAATTAAAGAAGGGGATGAATGGAAAATAAATTTTAAAGCCAATGATCATTTGTATGAATGGTTGGTAATGCCATTTGGCTCAACCAATGTTCTTAGCACCTTCATTAGATTAATGAATGGAGTTGGTAAGCCATTCATTGATAAGTTTGTTATTGTGTATCTTAATGATATTTTAGTTTTTATTATATATAAATAAGATCATATTGAGCATTTGAGGATAGTTTTAAATAAGCTGCAAGAAGAAAGGTTATTAATTAGCCTTAAGAAATATACTTTCTTAAAAACTAAACTAATATATTTAGGCTTTTTGATCTCACAAGAAGGGATAAATATAGATAAGGATAAGGTAAGAGCAATAGAATAATGGCCTACACCCAGGAGTTCATTTGAGATAAGAAGTTTTCATGGGCTTTCCATTCTTTATAGAAAATTCATAAGGAATTTAGTACTATTTGTGCACCTATGGTATAAAATATTAAGGGTAACAAGTATCCATTAAAATGGAATGATGAAGATAAAAAAGGTTTTTAGATTTTGAAAAATAAAAACATAGAACAACCCATATTGGCCTTACCTAATTTCAATAAGTTGTTTCAAGTTGAATGTGATGCAATTGGGACAACTATTGCAGTAGTTCTAAGCCGAGAAGGTAAGAAATTGTTATTTTAGTGAAAAGCTCAATGAAGCTAAAATAAAGTATTTAGTATATGGTCAAGAGTTCTAAACCATTGTTTAAAACTTAAATAAATGGAGGCATTATTCGATGCATAATGATTTTTTTCTATTTACTAACAAACATGCTTTATAATTCATAACTAGCCAACATAAGTTAAATCAAAGATATGCAAAGTGGCTATAATTTTTACAAAGTTTTTCTTTTATAATTAATCATAAAAGTGGAAAAAATAATAATTTTGTTGATGATTTGAGTATAAGAGGATTGATTTTATAGGAAATTCAAGTGAAGGTTATGGGATTTGATGATCTCAAGAACTTATACAAGGAATATTTATATTTTAAAGAAGCCTATGAGGTATGTAAAGATCCCACTAGTCAAGATAGAATTCATTGGATGGATTACATGATTCAAGAAGGTATCTTATTAAATGATAAATAATTGTGTATTCTAAAAGGATCTATGAGAGAGAATCTCATCAAGGAAAGACATAGTGGGAGTCTTGTAGGGCATTTTGGACAAGACAATACACTAGCTCAATTAAGTGCATTTTATTATTGGCCAAATATGATAAATGATGTGAATAAGTATGTTTACAGTTGTAAGATTTATAATTATGATAAGGGAAAAAGTCAAAATTCAATTTTATATCATCGCCTACCTATTTCTGATTGGCCATGGGATTCAATAAGTATGGATTTTGTTTTTGGCCCAACCCGGACACAGAAAGTTAATGATTCCATTTTTATGGTAGTAGATAGATTCTATAAAATGGATCATTCCATAATTGTTATAAGGTAAATGATGCAACTTATATATCTTATTTTTTATTTAAATATATGGTAAGGTTGTATGGATTACCTAAAAGTATTGTTTTAGATAGAGATACCAAATTTGTGGGTCATTTTGTAAAATTCTTTGGAAGAAACTTGGCACAAAGTTAAATTTCAGTTTTACATATCACCCTCAACTTTATGGACAAAATGAAGTGGTGAATATAATCCTTGGGAATATCCTAATAATTTTAGTAAGTGAACACCCCAAGCAATAGGATCAAGGGCTTGCATAGGAAGAGTTTACTTATAATGACTTGCCAAATAAGAGTACATGTAAAATTCCTATTCAAATTATTTATGGTATGCATCCTAAGGGAATTTATGAACTTATAAATTTAGTCCAATGAGAAATAAAGGGTGTATAAGGGGAGAAATTTACAATAGCCATACAAGAGCTACAAGAATAGGTGAAACAAAGAATTGAAGCAAACACGAGTAAGTATAATAAAAGAGTAGATTTGAATAGGAAAGAGATGCAATTTTAATTTTGAGATATTATGTTATCTAAATTTATAAAATAAATGTTTAAAAAAGGAGAATAAAATAAAATGAATTTGAAAAAGACATGGACCTGCAAGGTCCTCAGGAAGTTTTCATCCAATGCATATGAGAAAGAACTTCCTGAAACATATTGGTATTTATCCTATATTCAATGTTTCTAGTCTTTATCCATACAATTAAGGATAAAATAATGGATATTTAGCTACTGATGTAATTTATCAAACCATTCCTTGGGAACAACAACTACAAATAAGCCACCAGATCAACCATAAAGCATTATATATAAGAAAGTGGTCAAAAGAACAAGGGGTAAAAACTATTTTTAGTACCTTATAAAATGTAAATATCATATAATTAAATAATAAACTTGGATTTATATTTCACAAGTCAAAAAGTATGGTACTAATGTATAAAAATTCATCAATCAAGCACATAGTTGACTCTTTTATACCTTGGTGGATTGATGCAGGAGCATCATGTGTATAAATAAATTTGAAATTATGTAATTTGTTTCTTAGTATGTGTATTGGAGTCTATACTAGTATATTTAGTATCAATTATCCATTTTGAGTGCTCAAGTAATGATGAATTAGCCTAGGGATTCCATTTGGTGGTTTCCTGCCAAATTTCAAATTTGAATTTCCAAATGCTTAAATTGTAAAATAAAAGGAAAATGACATGTTTTTATAAATTGGTGAAGGTGTCACTTGTTATATAAGGTAATATAAGTATTATGGGGCTAGTATAAAACATAATAAAGTCATAATTATCACAAATAACCATGTATGCTTGAATAAGCTTGTTTGTTGTGTGTATTTTCTCATTTTAAACATGTCAAAGAGCATATTTTGGGTTTAGTTTCACATTATTTGATTGGAAAAATGGATAAAAAATGGATTATATAAATATAAAACTTAATATAAGGTTACCAAGGAATGGAAGAGTTTAAGCTATTCGAATTTGAGTCATACTTAGGTTATACTATGAAGACAAAGTTAGTGTATGATAGTCTACCATTGTTGGAGTACTATACTTACATATTTTGTAATAATTATAGAAATACTTCTGAGTCTATAAAATGTATTTTATGTGTGATATTATTTTGAGACTATAATAGAGTTTACTAAAAGTAATAGTGAGCATTTAGGATCATATAGACATCTTTTCATACATACAAACCATGTTTTGCTTTAAAAATCATGTTCACAGTCACTGGTTTGATGAGTAATATTGTGCATGGTCTCAAATTAAGTATTGAAAAAGTTATATATGGGATTTAATAAGTTTACCCAAGTTTTTTTTATCAATAAATATTTCTTTATTACTATGAACAATCAATAACTAGCTATTGATCATGTATGTTCAAAAAAACCCTAGTTTTAGGGTTGTGAAGAAAAAATGGTGATAAATTTTGTTTTAACCATTGAAAATTACTCAAAATTTAAGGATAGATATTAAATAGAGTTTATAAGATGATAAAAGTGGTTTTATACCTAGATCAGATTTACAAACACTTTTATAAATGATTATGTGTTAAAAACCTTGAATTCTATGTGTTCTTGACAATGAGAGAGATAAAGAGAGAATTTGTCAAAATTCCTCAATTTTGAGTCTAGAAAGGTCAAGTAAAGGTTTAAAAACCTTTAATATGTTTTTTAATACATCCTCTAAGATTCATTTTCATTTTTTAAATGATATTTTAGGTTTTGACCTATTTGAGCAACATTAAGTCTATAGGCCTAAAACCGAGTTTTGGACTATTTTGTGAATTATTTTACAAAACAGATACTTAGATTATTTTTATATTTGAAGGAGATAATTTTTCATGTATAATAATTTTTATAAACCTTATAATATTATTTATATTTAGTCTCATGTTTTTTAAATAAACAAAGACCTAATAGTGTATAACTGTCATAGAAGGCTTGTTTTGAGACATAGAGTAAATTGAAAAAGTAAGTGTGTTATGTGTCTTAAGTAGATACATAAGGAGTGTATCAAATATAAATCAAAATAAAATTTATAATCAAATCCTTGAATGTAATGTCCATATAATGTTAAAATGTAGCACCAACATTGATTAGAATGAATGACATCCTATTGTATGCAAAGGTTCCCCATTTTATGGTGAAATATTTTTTTATGTTGTCCTCATGGTTTACTAATACTTGATTTTACCCAAAATATCCATATAAAAAGTACATAATATGTGAACCTTTCATAATTTTTAACACCTCATCCAAATATAGAAATGGGTGATTATATTTCTTTGAAGCATTATTTAGATTCCTAAAATTTAGTGTATCTATCCACTCTTTTCACCTGGGAACAAGGTTTGCCACCCAAATAGAATGTCTAATAGGAAAAATAATCTTGGATGATAATAAATATTATATTTCCTTGAATATTATAAGTTATAACAAAGGATTCACATGCCTCTATCTCTGATGAAAAGGCTTAACTCATAGCTTGAGAGGAATAGTATGAGTGAGAATTGAAGTGTCAAATACCTTCAAATCTTCATAACTCCAAGATATCATGTCCTTGTAATGATTTAAAGTTTGTACAAGTTCATTCTTCTCTATTTCAGTACAATTTGTGCCTAAGAGTACTATATTTAAATCATCTAAATTCCTAAGATTACATGGTTGATGCATCATACCTTTAGAATGGGTTGCGTTCTCTTTATCACATTGATAGTCCATGTCAAACAATCTTTCCAAAGAGATCATGTCCTTTAGGATGTTGTTTATTTTTAGGTTCAAGATGCATTATTTCTCTATCTTGATGTGATCTCTATTAGCTTCATCAATGGTTTGAGATTCAAACACATTCGCGTTCATCATAAATTTAATAATATTTTGATCATATGTAAACACCTAATTTTTTTTGATATTATTTGAAATGGAAGGAATGGAAATCAATTCTAATGAAAACCTCTTCAAGCAAGAATTAACAATTGGATCTAAAGTAATTTTAGTTATTTATAAATAATATTTTATGAGATTCCTTTTACGAGATATTATTTTTATGTTGAATGCATCTAAATCCTCTATTATCTCCATCTATTGTGGCACCTTGATAAATCTTTGTCAAATTATAGGAATAATGGCTTATAAATTTATTAACCACAAGATTTGAATCACCTAATACCTTTAGGTATTTGAATATTTTTTTATAGTAAACTAAATTCCATGAATCAGTGTTTCATATTCAACAACATTATTTATACAAGAAGATTGTAACCTGAATATAACCAAATAAGACTTCCATTTTGAATTGATGAGTTCAATTCATGCACCACAACCTTATTTGGATTTATAAAAACCAAAATTTAATATCTATAAATAATTATCCTTTATTTGTTACTATTTTTGATATATGAATGTTGCAATAAGGTCAATTTCATTACTTCTACTCTTAACACCAAGAAAATAAACATCTTGTTCTTCACTTGACAATGCCCTCTTGCTTCTATCTTCAAAAATTGAAGTATGAGCAGTGTTGTTCAATGTAGAGATCTTTTCAACATTGAACAAAGTTAAGTCTTCAATTTCACTTAGATTGTATTATGTAGAACTTATTACTATCTTTATTTATATTATCTTTAGTACTAAGATGAATGATGGACTGCAATACTTCCCTTGATGTTCAAGATTATGCAAATGACTAATTGTTGGGAAATAAATATATGATAATGTTATCTTAGTTTAATATAATGAATCTTCATCAATTTTCTCTATCTCTTCAATATCATCTTTTAGCTGAGTACTTAGAACTTATGATTTTTCTTGTATGACTAAAATTTTAACATTTAAAATTTTAAAAATTACCTCATTGAAAATAATTACTCTATCATTAGCACCAACACCATTGATATCCTATTATGTCCTCTTTTTCTTAATAGGTGAAACAAAACTAATGAATAAGACCTAATCAGTTATATTTGAAATATAAACACCAAGATTAGATTATTCATATAGGATCTCATTGGTCTTATTATATTTAATGATCAAATGTTTCATGTAGGGTTCCCTATTGATATTAATCTTTTTTTGTGTACCATGCCATGGGATATATATATGAAAAATATTATTCACCATATATATGATCAATGTCCTAGACTAATCTATACTTAGGATCATACCATATGCACTAGGGATATCAACTACTAAATTTTGACAAACTAATGTAACTTTGGATTTGAAGCTAATTGCATGTGAATATGATTCAATTCACCAACCAATTTGACTTTTTATTTGTCTAGATACACCACCTTATTATTTGAATTGGTAGGAGTCAATCCTATCTTTTAACAAATTGAGAATGACATCACATTTCCTAAAGCATCTAAATCCACTAAACAATTAGGTATGTTTTTATGAAAAATACAAATTTTTAGAATAAAAGGAGGAGTTTTCATATTTTATTTATAAAAAAAATGTGAATCTACTATAATAATTTATTTTACTTTTAGAGGAGAGAAAGCTTTTAATTAAAAAAATAGCTTACACATTTTTAACATTTTAAACATGAATATGTTAGCTTTAGTTTTATTTAAGTCTTTTACAATGTTGTATCCATGTTTTTTTTGTTTTAATGTCTTATAAACTTGTAAGGAAATGCCATTTTTCTTTACATGTGAATATGTGTTAGGCCCTTTTAGAGGAAAAGTATTTTTATTCAAGTTCTAGTTAAGTGGGACCTAAGTGTTGTTTGGAGGAGTAAAAGTTGTTAAATGTGTTTTAAATTTCCTCCTCAACACGTAATTGTTTCCTCTTTCAAATTTCCTAAAATCCTAAACTTCATCCAAGTTATCTTATAAATCATTATCACTCTCACCTAGGAATTCATAAGTCTCTAAAACTAAGGTAGCACTTGGGTTCATTCTAGTTTGATCTTGGTTACTTTAAACTATAGGAATTATTTCCAAAGTTTCCATTTATTTTTGAAAGATGTTTGAAATGACATAAAATTAGCACAATTAGTTTCAACATGATCCACTATGTTATGCAATCTACACCAATTGGGTAAGGATAAATCATCTAAATTTACAAAATTTCCAACACTATTATTGGTCTGACTTACCTTGTCAAGGGAATTAGGTACACCTCCATTATTATACCTTGTATTCCATTGGTGATTAGTCATTTGGAAATTGAAATTTATGTTTTGAGGAGGATTATTCATAATTTGGTTTTGAGGTACATGTATTCTTAAATCAACTACAACATTTGTCAAACTTCTAAACAACTTCTACAATTTTCCTAACTTAAGATTTACATTAATGTTTTAATTATTCCATGTACCATTATCTTGATTTGTGTTAGATAAAAGTGTTGCAATGTTAAAAAATGTAGGTACAAGAGGTTTTATTAGATTTTTAACCATATTAAGAGGTGTTTAATTATTTAAAATGATAAGAAAACTTGTTTATTTTGAATCAGAGCAAGATGACTAGTCATATTGGGTGAAACAAAAAGGTTATTATAGGGCATAGGAAGAAATTGTTGGTTACCTGATTGAGGTAACATTTGATTTGGAGGAAAAAATTAATTCCTAGGTATTTGATTGAAATGGATTGGATTTTAAGTCATGTTTTAAATGGGGTACATAGCTCCTAGGATCTGGTTCATCACTAGTGTATTATACATGCATAAGTGCTTGATTAATCATTAGGATTTGGTTATATGTTCTTGGTTATCATAAATATGGTATTAGAACAACATTGTATCCTTATGGCATCAATTTTTCCTCAATATTGATGGATTAATTGTAGGTTAATGACAATGATGCAAGGGTTACTTGGGTTAATGATAGTGTTAAACATACTCATTGGTTCATTTGGTTTTCTATAGGCAACAAAAAAGTGATGATATAGGATGACAAGATCAATAGGTACCCTAAAGTGATTAATAAACATAGTAAAATAAATCATTCCAATAGGTGATGGATCCATATGGTAGGATAAGATTTCAACCATAGCGTGCCTCCTCTAAGGAATAAGGAAATAAGTGGTAAGCCACATCCTCATGTTGGACTTGATTTCTTATAATGACATATTTAAAATCTTGAATGTGTTTTTTTGTAATCTGAGTCCTACCTTGCACATATTTTACATAATTTTTTTTAGGATTATTTGGTAATCATGAGAAATCCATAGAATTTTAAAAGTGCAATTACCTCCACCAAGCCAAGCAGAAACTATTGATGGGTCTAGAGGGGTATAAAAAGGATTTACAAAGGAAACTATATCCCTTATGATAATTATTGGTTGAATGAGTATGTCTAGTCTTGGATTTCCCTTTGTTATATCTAGTTTTTATATTTTTGATGACATATAATAGTTCAAAGTCCCCCTTAATATAATTTGACCTAGTGATAATATTTTTATTTTCCAGCTTTACAACTTGAAATGTCTCAATGTAGGCAATTTTTCACCAATGCTAAAATTAAAAGCCTAATTTTAAACCAAAATCAATCATATATCTTAAAAATAATTTTAATTTAGTCCCTCCTTATAACACCAATATGTTAATGGGTTGTTTAGCATGTCAGCTTAGGTAGGGTAGAAATCCACCTAACCTTTCTTAAAAGGAGACATAATGTCCCCAAGGTTTACTATTTCCATGTCTTGGCTTGTAAAATAACTTAATAGTTAATGTGAAACTATTCCATTTTAATGGGCACATTTGGAATAAATTTAGATAAATGATAGGTAATGTTGGTCCTATATATTAGATTAGTCACTCAAACAATACATAAAATTGAATTTGACATGAAAATACAACTGATTTAATAATTGTTCATTGCATACATGGATTCATTAGTGTATTAACAACATTGAAAATATTTTCAATAAAGATAAATCTTGTAAACATGGATTATAATTTTAGTTCTATTCTACTTACTCGAATAGATGTATAAAAATAAAAAAAAAGATGAGGGTAAACAAAAGGATGTAAACTTTTTTTTGTAGATAGAAACATTATAATTCATTTAACATAGATGAACTCCATGAAACAGATATTTTTCTTGGACAATATACACACAACCATGAATAAGTATGATTCAAGAGTCCAAACTATTTAGCTATGAATAAATATGGACAAAAATCACCATATACATGCCTAGATAATGAATATCAGTCTTTAAAACCTTTCAATTGATAGATATTTGATTTAAAAATAACATTTGGATCCAACATAATCATGGTAAATACATAAAAATGCTTCACAACAACATGTTTACAAGATAAACTAACTTAGGAAACAAACAAAATGTAGAAAATAAACATATGGTCATCTATTGTACTTATCTAATATTGATCAATTGGCCCCTAACTCAGTCTCATGGCTAGTCTTATATAATTTTCAAATTTTTAAATAAAGCATCACCCAACCATGATGTGGTTACAAAAATTAAATAATAGGCACAAATTCAATGTGTGCTTATTTTCAAGGTAATAGCATCTCTTTTAAATTTAACCATTTCCATCAAATATTGGTAATATAGAAGTATTGGAATGAAAATTTATTCCAATTCACACAGATTTAAGTTAGATAATTTATCTTATTGATGGATTACTATTGTATTAAATATTGGAACCCAATTTATCTTCAAGAGTTGAATGCTCCTTCTAATAGTTAACCATAAATAGGCATTTATTTTTCCTTTTGTGATCTTAGCTTACATGATCTTGATATGCATGGCCTTGTCTAACTCAACCTAATATTTAGCCTACTTATTAATTTTTTTCCATGATCCTTCTTGTTCAAAGCAATATGATATTCAATGATTTACTAGATTTGATTAGACTTAAATTCCAATTTTTAGATTTTGATGTCCTATATCGGCAAGATAGGTGAAAAGTTTAGCATATGATTATATTCATGGGGATCCACATATATTCCTTGGGAAGGTTACTACACATGTCCAATTTTCAATGCTTGAGGAGGCCAAGGTCCTACTACGTGGTGAATTTCTATAAACTCTCAACTTAGCTAAGGGTCTTGATTATTTTGACTTTTCTTTTTCTATGCTATAGTGGGATATTGATAAGTGGTAAGATCCCAATCACTCATATCTATTCAAGTCCTCACTCATTATTCAATGTCCTAACTATCCCAAAGTCCTAAGATTATACCACATGGAATCATATTGAGGACTCACTCAATATCTACATTTTTGTACTACTCCTTGATCTAGGAGCATGGGGAAGTGAGATGATGCCATATGGGATCATCTAATTTATTTAGAGGGTCCATAACCTATTCATTATGTACTGATCATCCTAGGGACTTGATAATATGATATTGTGCCACATGGTGTCATCCTAGGGATTTAGAGGTTTGAAAGGAAAGCTATTTATTCTAAGTGTTTTAGAGAAGTAGAGCTTAAAAATCTTGATATGTGGTATATTCTCACAGAATCTATACATGTATAAAAGAAACTAACTGTTAGAGTTAAAGAAAGAATAATAGTTAGTTTTCAAATAAAGTATCCATTATAGTTCAAATCACCCAATTTTAACTAAAAATGGCTAACACAAAAACTTGATAAAAAGATTTGAAAAACCCTAAAAATTAGCAATTGAAAAGGGGATTTTTTCCCAATACACAATTAGCTTGATTTATTTTAAAAGATGAAAGACTAAAAATTAAGATCAAATCACATAAAAAAATAGTTGATTTTAGATATTTTAAGGGAAGGGATGAAATGAAATATTTTAAAAATGCCATAGAGACCAAATAGTCTATATAACCAAAATCTGAAATGAAGTCATTATGTGATAACATAACTTCTTGACATAGGGCTAACCTAATAATATTGATGAAGTTTTTAATCCCTTCTTGATGCTAACTATTCTACTATGGATATTGATTAGAAACTTGATTTTCTATTTAACCTTCCTTATTCAAACAAGTAAGTGAAGTTTTCTACCTGTAATCTATTTGAAATGGACCCAAAATTTGAAGACTTGAAAAAATTTAAACATTTCAATCTAAAGGGAAAGCATCCTAGTTTTATGATAGTCTTGAAGATCTAAATTGCTATCAAATTTAAGCATATGTAATGTTGATGTAAATGCCACCATGCCACATAGCATCCATTCACTCATTTAGGGACTAATTTAGTATATACTTAGTTTGATGACCTATATGATCTTGATGTAATGAGATCTTGACACTTATCCATATCTTGCTTATGTAGGATCTCATCTAAACATTTTCAAGCATACATACCATCTTGGGGAGTGAGGAGATAGGATCATGCCATGTGACATAATCCTCGACAATCATAAGGTCAACTATTTATTGGAAATATATGGAGAATTCCAAGGTCATGATGAAGTGGGATCACTCCACATGGTTTGATCTAGTGAAATTCAAAGGTTTGGGATAGCAGACCTAGAAGCCATAATGAAGTGAACAACTAGGATCATGACACTTGTTAGCATCTTAGTTATTCAAAACATTGAAGGCTAATATCAGAATCTTGAAAGGGTCTAATAAAGTGGGGATGAAATATTAGGTCATGTATCCTCATCCCACTTATCTAGGGAGGACTGGAAGGCTTTACATAAAATGATTAAGTCCTAAAAATAACGTAAAGGAGTTAGTGACTGACACTTGGTAGCTCCTCACTTTCTTGGGGACTCATGGGAAGGAAAGTAACTATTAGCTTATATGGAAACTAAAGAACTATTAGATTTTGAATATGAATTTTTCCCAAAATGGATAAGGCAAAAATAAAGGTGAAATAAGTAATCCTATGGATAAAAATAGTCATTTTTCTTAACTTATATTCAAAACCAGACCATTATCTATAAGTGACTAAGACTTAAATTGGAACCATGGAAATATTTAGTCATTATACTTTGATAAGGGGAAAATACGAACTAGATTACTAGATAAAAAATCATGAAAAACTTGAAACAATTAGATAATCTACTTGAATCTAAGTTTAAATGGCCCACAAAATGGAAAATTTAAATGTATTTTAGAACATTGTTCAAAATAAATCAAGACTTATTATATTAATGCAAACTTCGAGAATTGTATCAATGAATCCTTAATTGCAAAATCTTTAGATCAAGTGCTTTAAATATAAATTTTAAGTTTAGACTTAGTTTAATGAGTAAAATCAATACAATATCAAAGTTTTAACTTGTCAAGGACCTTTTTTGATCAAATCATTACATAAAATAGGTCTACACTTGATTAAATCATAAAACTAGACTCTAAAGCAAAATTAAGGTTCCCTGATTTATCATGGTGAAATTAGGGCATGTTGTGTAAGTAAAAACAAGACCATAATGCCCCATTAAAAATTTTATAGTAAAAAATTTGGCCACTTGAATTTTGCTTGGGTGTTCAAAGTGAACATTGCTATGTGCATCCTGAAGATAGTAAATTTATAAAATTCACTACCTATAAAATAAAAATACATTAGTTTACATTTTGTCCTTCTTGTTATTTATTTATTCTAAATATTTGTGGATCTATTAGATCCACTCTATGATCAATAATGCGTTCACCTTTAGAACAGGGGCCTCAAAATATATCATGTTGTGACACTTGTCACATCTAAGGACTATAGCTATCTCATGAACTTTGTGAACTCATTATTGATCATAGAGTGGATCTAATAGATCCACAAATATTATGATCATAGAGTGGATCCATGGGCTTTGTGAACTCTATTTATTATGATCCATGAAATCATTGGTTATTATCAAGGTAACTATCTATATTACATTCATGGGGATTTCCAAAGAAACTATGTGCCTTGAAATATCTCTGTGGACTTCACACATAAACTTTAGTAATGTCATGTTTTATGTGTTATCTTATATAAACCCATGTTTTTTATGAACATTGATAATTTTATGGGATATGATTCCATGTGTAAAATTCAATAATTTCATGGAGGTTTCACAAGTTTTTGGACCAGTGAACTTATGAACTCCAACTTATTAACTTATTTGGTCCGTAATGAATTTCATGGATTTTTTGAAAAGTTATTAGGCCACTAAATGTTTGTGGACTCCATGAGAGTCTATGACTCCTATGATATTTCTTATCTTTAGCATTATACTTAAATAAAGGTTAAGTCCCCCATGGCCTCCATTATATTTTTAACACTTAGGCTTCTAAGTATGACCTCTGTGAACTTTTGACCTATTCAATTTTCTCAAGGACTTAATTAAATTGATACAATTTCCTTGAGGATATTTATTTAAATCTAACCAATATTCTTACCTCTTTTTAGTAATGTAATATTTCCCATATGGTTTAGATGCTCCAACATGACATGAGCATCTATGTATTGCTATAATCATCCCATTAGGCTCAAATGGTCATTTTCTATATCTAAGAGACTACATATGATTCTACATCACTGCTAACGATTTTGCATTATCATAGACTATAAATAAATTAAAACAAGCTAAGTATATTATATTCTTGGTTATTACTATTTATATAAATTACAATAACTATATCACACTCTTCTATTTATAATCATATTTTATTAAGATAGATATAGATTATATAATCTTATTTAATCTCGAGTTTTACTTTATTTAGACCACTAAATCCAAAATAAGATAATAAAAAAATGGTGAACCCTTCATTCCTCGAGCACAACAAACTTGAGGTTTCCATTAGTGTTCTATTATGCCTTCTTAATATTATAGATTTCTTTGATAGGTTTTTAAACCTAATTTATGAATGCCCCTTATCATATATGAAATTCTAAAATTTTTCTTTTCCCCCTAGGGTTTCATGTTTATTCTTTAATTTGGGCTCCCTCTATTATATTTTTGACTTGAACCCATACATGTTTGGTTCATAGCGAATAAAAATGACTTTGTTTTCAAACCACTCAAATATTTTTATTATTCATAATGAGTGAATAAAAAATATATTTTTAATTTAAATTTTTTTATGGACTACTCAAAATTAGGTTTTTAATATTTTTAGTAAATTCATCTTAAAGGGTAGAAGACACATTTATTTTCCAAAAAAGTAATGGGCTTCATATATTTATCTCTACTTAATAAAACATTTTATTTTTTTCCCAAAATTCTTCAAGGTTTTCTTAGGGTGGTCAGTTCTTTATTTTTGGCATTTTGAGATGGCTACAATATATATACATAGTTTATATTTTCTAATTAAAGCTATCATTATCATAATTACATGTTTTTCTCCTAAAATATATAACATTTAAAAAAAAATCTAGTGAAATGGGTCAAACTCATGTGCAATAAAACTAAGTCTAAAATATATAAGGAATAATATTTAACTCTCCTTAGTGACTCCTATTATTTAAATATCTAATTTGATATGCTTCCAATTACTACTAGATGTCAAAGATAATTTATGACTCCTTTTTTTAATCCTCCCCCTATACCTCAAGTTCAATGTTGTTACTTTCATACACCCATTATTCACCCTAAACTTTTATTTCATTTTGTAGTCCATGTTATTACAAATAGAAGATTAGGTTTCCCCACCATGTGTGTAAAAATGGAGGTAGTTATAATGTATCTCCTCATTTCCATACACCTTTCATTCTTCCAAATAATTAAACTAATTGGTATGATAACATTTAAAAACTTAAGAATACCCAAGATACAATCTTCATCATAGAAATGTTAAAGAGGTCAACTATCTAAAAGGATATCCTATATTCTTTATCGTATGACACATTTAAACCAAATGTATAACTTGCATATTTTTCATATGTTTTCAAGACATTGAAGAGTAATAAATACATTATAAATTACAAAAAGGATGTTTTGCCTACTCAACACACTATCAATAAAATTCTCCTATTGTTTATTCAAGTAAAAATTATAAATAAGAGAGTCAAATGTGTCTTGATATATAATGGATCAATATTAAATATATGAAACATAAAAATTTTCTAAACATTGGGTTTCAATATTAGATCTATTAAAAAATTGGATAATAACATTAGAGGTTTTGATAATCTTCCTCACCAAGAGCAAAGATCAATTACTTTGGATATCAAGGCCCTAAAACACTATATACTATGTTTCATGTGATGTTTAGTCACTTAAATTATAATCTATTATTACGTAGATAATGAATCCATGTAATGGAAATCATACCATCTAACTTTCATGAGTGTATAATTTATATTCATAATGTATTATCTTACATGCCCTATAGACAATCAACCTTTTGATTGTTACAAAATACTAGAACCTATAAATAGATATAGTACAAAATATAATGTATTTTATTATAATATAATACCATCATAACATGTATGTTGTTTCTTGCACAATACTCCCTAATTTATTCACAAAATTAGGGAACTTATTTTTCTCTGGAGTTTATCCTTATAAGTCTTAGTCGAGTCTAGGATTTTTTTAATCACTACTTTAAATAGGAAAATCCTAAAGGAGCTACATTCTTAATGTTTTACTCCTTAAGCCAAGTCTAAATTTAAAGATGTTTGTAAACTTGGTCTAAGATATTATATTTGGGGATTATTTGATATAAATAACTAAATTTGTCATAGATCTTATAAGTCTCAGTCTATCATGAACCATGTTTTGGATTGTATTGAAGTTCCCTTTTCTAGATCATTTCACCTAAATTTGTGCAAATTATTTGACCACTGCAAGACTTATATGTTTTATTTGAGTAGCTTGGAATGATATTTTCTATCTTTAATTTATTTGGTTGAGGCTTCCCTTTTGATTAACCTTTTAAAAACTAATTTATCAATGAATTATTAAATTGAGTTGGATAAGTGTTGATCAAGTGAAACCTTTTAATTCACTTATTTCATATCTATCTAGGAATCCTTTTGCCCCATTTGGGTTAATATGATTGTGTGTGTTCTTAGGTTTCATGATATTTTCTAAGGCATCTATGTTTTCATATACTCTTGGTTGAAGTAAGATGGATAAATGTTCTTTGAAATTTTATTTTAGGCTTGGTCACTTCCTAGATAATGGATTAGTTTTAGCTTAAATATGGGCAAAATATTGTTTCTTTCATGGGCTTATTTATTTGGGACTTAGCCATTTTATTCAAAATTTGTATTTTAAAATCAAATATATAATTATTTTCCCTATGATCTAATAGTCTTTTAAAATTTCCCATAAGCCCCCAAGCAAACACGATTATGTCACTTGTTATTACCTCACTTTTATGGGTCTTTTTGCATTCATATTTTTTGTTTGGGCATTCTAGGTACATAGGATCATTCCACATGGCATGATCTCAGTTTATAACTTCCTTAGGACCCCTTGATTTTTTAAAAATACCCTAGACCTCATGAATACATGATATCGTAACATATGGTGTGATCCCATTTTTCTAGACCCCTAAGGTAGTCTATATACCTCTCATTAGTAGTTGAGCACCTAAAATCTAGGGATCATGCCACATGGAAAATATCATTTCTCTATGAATTTTAGGATGGTCATACTATTTATAATCCCTCTGAGTGAATGAGATATAGACAAGTATTAATATCTTATTTCACCATGAGTGTGTAGATAATCTATCCAAGTAAGCGTAAAGTTAGCCCCCATAAGAGCGAACAGATGCTATGTGCCATGGACTAACATTTCAGTGACATGTTAGTACACACATAAATATTTCATGATCATAAATTTTAAACCCATATTACCTACTTTTTTCATAAATTTTGTCAACCCTAAGATTATACTTAATTTTTGGCAAGTTACCAATTTATCAAAGGGTTTTATTTTGATCCTTCATCTTAGCATTTTTAAATTCATGGGTTTAGCCTATATTTTGATCATTATCAATTCCATGGGATAATCATTTATGTATTTTTCATTTTAAAAACCAATCATTGTGCTTGTATCAATTGATGGATTTAATTCTATATGGGTTTACTACTTGTTGGTTTTAACCCTTCTTATCCTATTTTGACTGTAAATGGTTGATTATATGTTCCCTAATATATTTGTCATGGCTAATTTTATTTTAAGTGAATTGATTTGTATGTATTTTGATCTTAGGGTTTTATCATTCCATCTATTTGGGTAGATCATTTATCTCGTTGGTGAAATCCCCTTTTTCAATTATTAAATTTTAAAGGCTTTGCCTTAGTTATTTTTGGTTAAATCTAAAAATTTGAAATTTAATGGTTAGTTTTTATTTTCAATATCTAATGACTATTTTTTTTCTATAGGCCTAGATTCAAATATGAACTTCTGCTTATAAACATCTAAGAGATCCTCTCCGCTGAAAGACTTTGGACCTAGATCCAATCCTTTCAACCCCCTAGGTGCCTTGGGTCATGCCATGCCAAATGGTTCTACTTTTTTGGGCCCTCAAGATGATTGGGATGAACCAAGAAAGTAAATACCATTTTTTTTAGATAGGATGATGTCACATGGCATCATCCCATTTATATGCACCTCAAGATTAGATAAGAGAAATACAAGAAGGTCTAAACTAGGTGAGTTCCTTAGATTATTCCACATGGCATGATCTCAGGGCTCAAGTAAAATCAAAGTAGGTAAAAATGGTCGAGGACCCATAAATTTTTGAATAATTATTATCTTTATACCTATAAAATTATCATTATGTCATGACAATGGAAAAGTCAAAATGGCCTAGACACTCAACACCAACATGTGGTAAGAACTTGATAGACAAATGACATGGTGGCTCCCTCACAAAGCAAGGAGAATATGCATGGAATGAATTTCCTAAGAAAAATATGTAGACCTCCATGAAAAAGATCAAGGACTAAACTTGGCACCAATCTTACCCTTCCAAACTATTAAGACTTCAAATTTATACTCCATGCCCATTTAACATAACCATCAATAATCTTGTCTTCTATCATCAAAAGGGATCACATGATGTAGATCCCAAAGTAGGTTAGGAAGTTGTGTTAACAAAAATATTTGGCATGTGCATTGGTATTGAGATGAAGCATAAAAGATAATTTTTTTTCTTAATTGGGAATGGCCATCATCAAGTAGAGTGTAGCCAAATAACTAGCTTGAGGGGACTTTCAATAGCTCCAACCACCCAAAATTAAATTTTAAGATCAATTTTAGGATCCTTAATCTTGATTTTATCAAGATTTTGTGTGGATAATTTCAAATTTTAATAGAGGTAGTCACACCACACTAAGCTTATATAACCACCCTTTAAGTGGTTTAATTTATGGCTAAGTGGATGAAGTGGCATATATAAGACTAGTTATCCATTGAAATGAGGGATGGTCTATTTATAATAAGAGATAGAGTAGAGGACTTGGTTATTTTCCTTCACTTTTAATTTCTTACTTTCTTAGTTTAGTTTCATTTAAACATGATCTAACACTATTTGAAGGTATTTTCTATAGTTTGCCTAGACATTGATGAATCTTAGTGTTGCATTTCATGAATTATCTATTATATGAAAGCTTTGTGGTTTATATTCATTACCTACATTTGTTAATGTGGCTTTGTTTCCCTCTTCTATGTAGCTTATTAGTCCTCAGACTTGTTCACCTTCTCTTATTTTTGGTTGTGTTATGCTAACCAACTAGAGATTGGTTTTTCAAGAGGTTTATCTATTCAATAGAAATAAAACATCCCTCATTATAAAGTAAGTTCATATTTCCTTTTTCCATACCATCTCTCTCTTTTGATCTTTATTATATCAGTGTTAGCCTAGCTTTAGTTTAGTTTGAATTACATTTAGTTATTCAAGCTTCATCCTTTCATGTCTTTTATGCATTATTGAAATCAATATCTTAAGACAACTACCAACCAATGTGAGTTTATTAACAAATCTGAACTAATTAGTTTTTTTAAACCTAATATAGACCAAAATATCTTGCATTAGTCTTAAATAAGTACTCAAAATATACCCCTTATATGGAATAACTTGCATCAAACAACTGAGGTATTTGTAACACCATGACCTATTAGATAGAGACCTTGAGTAAATTTCTACCATAGCTTGCTTCTTTTTAGGATATGTGGAAGGGAAGAATGGGAAATCCTCACTAGCTAAATTTTTCCTCTCCCCTCTTTTCCCCTTAGAGTTGGCATGGTTGTGCCAAATGGACCACCAATGGATTAGCACTAGAAAGAGGCCCTAATAAAGTAGTATTTGATATATATGCTTGATTGTATCTAACATCTTGTAAATTTTTACTAAAAAAGGAACATTCCAAGTTTATAAAAATGGAAAATAGAATAATTTTCATAATATTGAAGTCATTTGAGGTTGAATTTGAGCTATTACAACTCTCAAGCATAGGAGAACTAGGCCTAAAAAAGGGAAGGCTAATCACAAACAAACTTGTTTAGCCAATATCTCCCCCCCACTACTCTAGTTATTTTAATTACCCCTTTCACTCTCCTTTAGAACCTGGCAATGGCTAACCTAGCCTAGTTAGGATGAGGTAGTTACCTTGTGAACATTGTAGGACTTGCCCATGACTTGCCCAAAAATCCTGCGAAGTTATGCCCAAGATATGTTCATGGTGGGGTAAAAATTGTAAAAAAAACAAATATAGACCTTCAAGGATGCCTTGATTAAAACTTAGGTCTAACATGAATATGATTCTTTCAAGCTATTCCCTTACACTTTAGATGAGTCAGTGTAGGTTTGGTACCTAGGAATCTTAGATGGATCCATATCCTCTTGGGTTAACCTTTAGATTGTGTTCGCTAGTCACTTTTAGATACAAATAAACCCTACCATAATTTATCACTAGTTTATAGTTTTCCATAGAAAACTCAAAGAACCCATGAGTATTTTCAATACTCTATTTCATAGGTTTTATAAAATATTGAAAGACCCTTACACACAAAGTGAGTTGGATAATATACACACATACTTTAGGGCCCCAGACCCAATGAATTCCATGTTCCTTAGAAGGAAACTAGAAGCTCTCACATATTTATCCTTGGCCTACAATGAAACATTAAATATTGAACAATATTTGGTACTTCAAGGGTATGGTGCTAGTTCCTTTTACTCATTAGGATAACCTGGTGCTTATTACCAAATTTTTATGGTTAACTAGGCCCTTATGCATAACATTCATTTGATGAATCTAATCTTGGGGGATAAGTATTCAAGTCCAAATTTAGTTTAAAATGTGATTCCTTTGAACACCATACATATAAATTATCCCTATACTTCTATAAACCATGTATGTGATGTAACCTATGAGTCAACAAATCATTCCATCTTATAATAATAACATGGATACCACTTATGGTTCAAGTGGTTATGTTTCTGATAACAATAACTATCAAACTATACCTTCATTCCTAAACACTAGTAATACCCATAACGTGGTGCATACAATTGTCTCTACATTTTAAAATGCCACTACACCAATGGTTAGCCCACCACCTGAAGAAGATGTTAACTAGAGTGCCCCTATGAACCCTGAGGTATTTAAATTACATCATATGGTCCAAATATTGACCAATGATATGGTCAAATTGTGTAAATAAGTTTTTTAAAACACCAAACAAGATATAAACAACCCACCCAAAATATAAATTTTAAATTTCAAGGGTTAATAGACAATGGAACATTAGGCCTAATAATGAGAATATGCCTAGTCCCCTTGACAACACCAATCAAAACCATAATAGTGCCTATATCTCAGTAAACATGATAGACCTTACCTTACACACTGGTTTACACTACACAATATAGTAGACCATGTTAAA
Source organism: Torreya grandis (assembly GCA_037957365.1). Classification (NCBI taxonomy): domain Eukaryota; kingdom Viridiplantae; phylum Streptophyta; class Pinopsida; order Cupressales; family Taxaceae; genus Torreya; species Torreya grandis. Next base: position 503,343 of record JARHVA010003605.1, on the reverse strand, counting down.
ATAGATTGTGCTTAGTTTGAATTAGCCTAAAAGATATTCCAAAAGGATATAGACAATATTGAAATAGTGTATGTATTAGACAATGCTAGACCAGGCTCAAGTGGAGACAACCCAAGCACTATCATGGTCTTGGAGACCTGTGATTTCCCATTTAAAAGTGATAATTACCCTGAAGATAACCTGGATGAGGTTCATTATGTTAAATAGTTCCAAAGGGGAACAAGTATAAATTGAGGATTAAGTTGTAGGGTCTTTTGACTACTTCTACCCCCCTTAACAACATCATGGTTCTGCCTAATGAAAATTACACTAATAATCCTCCTCCCCTAAGGGACCTACTACCTCATATCATCCTATAAATAGTGTTGCATCTCCCTAGGATAAAAAATCCCTAGAATAAACTAAATATGGATATAATATTATATAAGACTATAAGAAAACCAATGCCAACATAATAATGTGTGGTACTTCAAATGTCGAACCAAAAGGAATTGTTACTAAGTGAATTGTATGCCCCTGGAAGGAATGAAGATAGTAAAATTATTTATTATCATCTTATTATTTATAATGAAAATATGGAGACCCCTCATTTTCTGTTAACAATCAAAAAATTTAGAAAAAAATTACATAATTGTTTGGTGGATTCGAGTGATTTAGGGAATGTGATACCCTATGCCATTTGCCAACATTCAGGAATGACACACACCAAATACACTATAAAATTTGTTTGGTTTTATAAATCATAAGTTAAATTCATTGGTGATTTTAATCACATCTACATGTAGTTGGCCTCCAATCTTGAAGTGCAACAATTCATTGATGTCCGAGTGGTGGACATACCTAAGGCTTATGGGATGCTTCTCAATTGAGATTGGTTTAGGTTACTCAATGGGTATATGGACACTAATTTATCTCACATGTGGATTCCATGTCAAGTAATTCCCAATCAAATCAATGAGACCCAAATATGGAGCACATTATTATAGAACATAATAGAACCAATGACATCCTCATGAAGAAATTGAGCTAGTAGTTTATACACTTGAGAAGGAATTAGAATCTTACAACAATTTTTCCATCAACATGATAACTATGAAATAAGGACACAAATTTGAATATTTTGAACAAGGAAGTGGATGATATACTCTATGCATCATAATTATTTTTAGTTTATAGTCATTCCTGAACACACACATGGGTTGAACAAGGCAATTTATGTAAGAACAAGGAATGCCAAATCTTAAATTCTTCTCATGTTATCATTTTAAGTAATTTTTTACCCACTTACTATTAAATATCATACCAAAGGGTTTTTATATATGAAGAGGAAGGTATTCCAACCTTATAAGCTGGGAAGGATAACAAGGAAATAAACATAGTAGAAACAACCATATTAAATAACCCACTACACACATCTAAAGAATATATGTGGACACTAAATTTTGATGGATCCAAATCAAAGAGTGAGAGTGGTGTTGGGATTGAGATCATAAATTAAATAGGAAGGTCATATTTATCATCCTTTAGACTATAGTTTCCTTGCACCAACAACATGGTTGAGTATGAAGCCTTATTGCATGGCCTCCAATTCGTATTAAAGCAGAAATTGAATAACATTAACTTAATTTGGGATTCAAAACTTGTTGTAAAATAAGTTATAATACACTATGATTTCCATTACAAGTGTATTTCAAGGTAACACAACAAAGTTTAGAACTTAATTTAGGACTTCAATGCATTCAACATATAAACCTTACTTTGAACAAAGAATTATACATAAAATGTGTTGGCAATGATTGCAATTACCTTAGAACCCATCACTAACTCTAGATTAAGGAAATTATCTGTAGATTTGGTATCTACTCCTTCCATTCTAAAAAATATTAAAAACATCCAAATCTTAAATGAATACCAACTTATCATTGAATTTGTCACTAACACTGATGCATTTGAATCCCAGATCATTGATAAGGATGACTGGGAAGAATTTAAACTAGATGAATAAGGGGTCATAAACTTGAATAATAATAACATACTAAAAGGTATGGTGTCATTTGGAAGGCTATTTTACATGGACTATCTAGGTGAAAGGGATAAAACAACCCCTGCCAAAGGAATTCCCCATCAATATTGCAATCTAGGAAATGCAAGAGAATCAAAACCTGTGATTTTAGGCATAACTTGTATATATATTTAAAATCAAAGGGTTATGAAAAATCTAAAGGACTGTGGTGACACCATTACATGGAGCTATGAATATTTAAAAGTTTTTGACACATCCATCCTCACACCTACTATTCTGTTGAAGAATGGTGTTAAACTATTCTACCAAAGGTAGAGGCTAATTAATCCATTTTTGGAGCCTTTAATTTTCAAATAAGTGTAGAATTTACTTTCCATAAAGATCATTTACCCTATTAGAAATTCCACTTAGGTGGATAGCTTTGTGTCTATTTAAAGGAAGAGTGGAGAAATTAGACTCTACGTGGAATTTAAAATCTAAATAAAGCTTCATAAAAGGACATCTACCCACTACCTTCACTTGAATAGTCTTGAAAATAGTGAATAGATCTCAAATGATTACATTTATTGATAGATATTTAAGATATAATTAGGTGATGGTCAACCATGAGGATAGGATAAAGACAACATTCACAACTAAGTGGGATGTGTTCACATACAAAAGTATACCATCAGCCTAATTAATGCAGGCACCACCTTCCAATGAGCCATAGATATTGTGTTTAAAGACCTCATTGGTAGGTGAATAGGCATATATATGGACAACCTAACTATATTTTCAAGATTAGAGAGGACCATGTGAAATACTTGTGAGTAGTCTTGTGGAGGTGTAAAGACCATATAATCTTGATAAAATCAAAGAAATACATATTTTGGGTACATAGGTTAAGTTTATAGGACATATTATATCCAAAAAATGTATCTCAATAAACCCAAAAATTTTGGAGGCTATTCTAAAAATCTTGTTGCCTATCAGTAGAAAAGAGAAGAAGTCACTCTTCATCAAGATCAACTTTGTAAAGAAGTTCATCTCAGGTTTTGTAGAAATATTTTGACCACTAAATAACATACTAAATAAGGACACTAAGGTTTAATGGATTAATTAAGCACAATATACCTTTCCCCAAGTCAAGACAATAATAGTAAACACACCGATGCATATTAGTCCTGACTACATGTAACCCTTCTACATCTATTTATTTACTTTAAAACACTCAACTATTGTTTCCTTAATGCAAAGTAAAGGAGCTAGGGATGAAAGGCCTTTATAATTTATGAGTGCCCCACCCAGAAGTGTTAAGCTTAGATACTCAACCATTGATAAACATGCATTTTCCTTGAATAAATTAGTGAAAAAAATTGGGCATTACATTTTACGCAACAAAGTATTTATTGTCATGACTAACCCAACCGGTAAGGAAATGCTAATGAAAAATGAGTTAGGTGAGTGACATGAGAAATGGGTTACTATCATGTAATAATTACATCTATATCTAAATCTAATGAATACTTCATAGTTTAGGGAGTACCACAACTCACCAAATCATTAGAGTAGGATATTACTAGCCTCATTTTTAAGGATTTCCATGATCATATAAGGGGTTGCCACATTTATTAAATAAATACACATAAGGAATGCACTCTAGCCATGCCACTATAACCAGTTATTGAGTCTCATTTGTTTTTAAAATGGGGAATTCAATTTGTGGGGGCCATCAGTGCCAAATCCTCCATGAAACACAATTTTATCCCTAAAAAACTTGATTACTACATGCATTTAATTAAATCCAAATCATTCATAAATTGTACCACTAAAGTAGTGATCAATGGCCCTATTTTCTCCTCATTGTAATTTAATGAGTGGGCTTATGAAAACCAAATAATTAAAAAAAAACCAATTACTACACACAATATAATGGATTAGTTGAATCAACCAACAAGAACTTGTTAGACATGATCAAGAGATATTTAGAGAGTAATCCTATGGACTGACATATTATTCTAAAATTTGCATTATGGTCTGATAGGAATAGGATTAAGTCTTCCTTAGGTACCTGTCTATACCATTTGGTATATGGCCAAGACCTAGTATTCCCTATAAACCTCAAAATTTTGACCATGTTGTTCATCAAATACTACCTAAGGGATGACAATAATATAAAGGCTCACCTCTTGAACTTAATACAACTAGAAGAAAAGTGTGATACATCCCTACTAGCATGCATAAATGAGTTGTTAAATGATCATTTTACAAGTGATACAGAACAAAATACTTTGATATATCCAATTTAATACTTATTTAGGATAAGGCTCATGAAAATAAGGTTCAACATGGAAAATTTGACTCCCTTTGGATAGGACTCTTCTAAATATCTAAAATCCTAGGTGAGAATGTTTTTTCTCATAAGGTGTCTACTAGTGAGGATGTCCCATTTCCTATTAATGGATAATTATTTAAACACTAATTCCATGCCTAAATTTTCTTAGGTTGGTCCTAATTAATTTAACTTTTTGATTCTTTACTTTCCCTTCCTTGTTGGTTTTTTTTTCTATTTCTACTATTTTGTTCAAGTTTTTTTCTAGTCTATTTTTATATTTTCCTTGTTGGGCCTATTCTAAAACTTTTTTTCCTATGGTTATTTTAATCAATATCATGATGAAGAGTGATAGGCTTGTAATTAAGTGGTGCAAATGATACTCTAATGCATAGGTATTCAAAAAAAATTAGAATTGGATTCAGTTTTCAACTTAGTTATGAAAGCTTTGGTTATTTATTTGTGTTCTAAATGAGTTTGTGTTTGATAAGGTGTGGATGGGATGTTCATGAATACCTTATCTCAAAACTTGTCATAAAGGAAAATTTAATGTTTCCTATATACACATAATATTTTAAAACTTTTATTGACTAATGACATTTAATATCTTGTAGGAACCTATCAAGTCTCAATCTCTCTGAGTGCATGCCTTAAGGGGTGCACTAGGAAAGGGGTGGGCAGACCATCATATATTTTTAAGATTATTATTCCTTTTAATACTTACCATCCACACTCTATCTTCCTAAAACCTTGAACCCTAAGTTTATTCTTCCCTTCCCTAACCATTCCAATCATAGTCATGCTTTATTCCTTCATTTTTTGCCTTGTTACCTTTTTGACCTATCTAGTACACTAGGTCAACCCGGTTGACCTAGTGTGTTTTGGGGACATTTTAGTTATTTTGGTCCCTTAGCCTCTTGACTGACCTAGCACAAAATTTAGGCATTAGCCAAAAAATGTGCTAGTTTGACTTGGTCGACCTAGCATAGCTGACATGTCTAAAAGTTTTTAGGCAAGATACTACTATATATATAAGGTCATTTACCACCATTTCATAAAAGTAGAAAGAGAGTGAAGAATTAAGAAAATAAGTACAAACAAACATCTGCTTATTGACAATTACACTTGAGGAATAAAGCTTTAGGGTTCAATACTTTTTTTAGAGCTCCTATCTTATCTTATGGAGAGTCTTTTAGATTCTTAGGTAGGTCATATAGCCTAGAGTTGATTTATCTTGGTTATATTTACAACCACAACAATCTCTTGTGAAGCATATTGGCCAAGGGAGAGATTAAGGCTCAACAAGTATGTCTTTAAAGGTAAGTATTCCTAAATTTATTTCTCCTTTATAAGAGTAGATAGATAAGGTAGTATGTATTATTCTCTTCCATGTATTAGGATTCCATATACATTGACATGAGTATATGTCTCCTATGCATGTTTAATTTAGTTGTTTATTTGTTTTGTTATAACTCCCACTTTGTGCCACAAGATTTGATGCACACGAGATTAGTTTGATTTTATTGTTATTATAATAGTTTACTTGCATATTTATTAGAATAAGTGAAATATCAAATCATAGGACTCTTGTAGGGTTTTTTTGTGATTATGTTAGACTGTAGGCTTTGTAACCCTTCATAGCATGATATGTTGTGACAAGTGATACCTTAATCGGGTCTAGTGGATCCCCATATTGGTCATGCTCCCACTTAATAAGTGTATACCCAATCAGAAGTGTGGTTGTGCTCTATCTTATCTGATCTAGGATTAATTCATGTACATCATGCAAGTTCAATTGCATACATTCTGGTGAAGCCGAAGTGAAACTAACCCTTGTAAGATTTATTTCACTTATTTTATTCTTTTTTTCATAATTTCTATTATATATTTTGACACACTAGTGTAATTTTTTCAACTTAGTTATTATGTGCATAAAAATAGGTAATTGGATCGATAAGCTTGACCCAATAAAGGTTTTTAGCATTTTCTAGACTTTCAGTTTAGCCTACTAGTTCAACCAAGTCAACCTAGCACATTTTTAACCACTTTATAATAATTTCATATACATCTTGATTGATCAGCTTGACCTAGTATAGGTTTTAGCTTTTTAGACTGCTAGATTAGTCTACTAGGTCGACCAACTTGACCTAGTCCATTTCTAGACATCTTGTTCAACCTACTAGGTTGACTACGTCAACCTAGTGCATTTTTAACACTTTTTAAATACGTCTTTGTATTGCTTATTTGACTAGGTCGACCTAGTTTGAAAATTTTTATCAAATTTATTCAAGGTTCCAGATCAACAATATTTTTCTTTCCATCTCTAAACCATCAATCTCAGTCTATTATTCTCTATTTCTTTCTATTTAGTACTTTCCTTTCAAGTTTGTAGTCTTCAAAAATGACCCTTCACATCCAACTAGATCGACCTAGTCGACCTAGTTCTATGTTCTATTTGCTATCTAAACCAATTAGGTCAACTTGGTCGACCTAGTAGGTTTTCTAGACCCTATCTTCAATAGTACTAACTTAACCTTGTCACCCTAGTTTTGTGTGTCATGCATATAGTGTCTTCATTATACCTTATTTTAGAGTTGGAATTCACCTTGTATTTTAATCACATATTTTATTTTCTTTATTTTCATTCTTAGAATAGTTCACATAGTCTAATTAGGAGGTTTTTAATTAATCACTTAGTTTCACTATTTCTATTTTATGCACACACAACCAAATCACATAACATAAAAAAACATTTAACATTTGATTGCCCAGGCCAACCTACTTGGATTTCATCACCAAGGGAGAAGCCAACTTGATACTTTGGTCAAGTATAAAGTATGGTTAATGGTATATTTTGGCTAAGCACCCAACACCCTTATCACTATGATGTGTGAAGTGAGGGGTAGGCCCCAATACCAATCCTGTATCATTACAACTACAATCCCTTTCATCCTAAACTCACTTAAAACAATCCATAGAGTTTTATTTAATACATTGCTTATAGTTAAATCCCTATCATTTAAAATTATTATTAATAATATAACTAACATTCTAGGTTGATCAATTAGCTAGATTTACTTTCCAAGTTGTCTGCTTGCTCTTTGCTCAATTGTGAGTGTAATAACTTGAATTAGCTAGCATTAATGCAAGGTTTTGATTTATGTGAATCAATTGGATTGGCCAACATCAATTGAATTGACTATCTATTTAATTTTAGCATTTACTTTCTTAGATCAGTTATAAACTATCTTATTTCATTTCACAAATTTGTTATCATCTCTTTCATTTACTTCCTGTTCACTGTACTAGGTTGACTCTATCAACCTAGTACATTTTTCATCCCCTGTATACTGCACTAGGTCGACCTGGTCAACCTAGCACTATTTATAGACTTTTCCCCCCTTTTTTTTAGTCTATGTTCTCTATAATAGGTTGATATTATGGACCCTATACAGTTTCACAGTCCCTATTTTTGCACTAGGTCAACTAGGTCGACCTAGTTCTATGTCAGTCACTTTCTTATTCGTTGCTTTCTCATCTTGCCTTCTTTCACTTTCATCATGAACTATCTATTTGGTGACAACACTAAATCTTAGATAGTGGATATGATGGAATTTACCAATCCTAATAGGGTCTCTCATAGACAAAGTAGGGTTCCTTTCGAGAATGCTAGTAATGTTCATATTGTGACCCATACAATGAACTACGGGAATCCTCACACTTATTTGTAGAAAAAACTTCCTCTTCTTTTAGAGGACCAGTTTGAGCTAGAGTATACTCTTGAAATGCTTTTATTTATCATGGAATTCTCTCAACATAGAGGGAAGGATCTTTCCACCATTTATAACCTCATGATTATCTGTTAAGTTGAAGAACCCCATTCTCCTACTTAAAATTTCTCAACTGGACTTGAGGATACTGATTTAATTACTTCTCAACCTCTTCCATCAATCTTAATTCCTTATACCATTACATCTTCTTCTTTAACTTCTTCTACCCCCATGCCTAGTATCTCAACTAACATGGCTAGTTCTATATCTAGTGGGCCTCTCATAAGATCCACTATCCTTAATCCTTCCACTAGTTCATTGATTGCTACCCATGGCACTCATGCTTCTAGTGCCTCTTCCTCTCAACCATTTACTAGTCCATCTTGCTTCACAATAAAAAAATTTCACTAGTGTCTCAAATTCTCATAGCTCTTCTCAAGCTCATATCAACACTAATAGTGGTACCCAATCCACTAATACCAACACAAACACTAATACTAATTCTTCTAATAATACTAATAAAACTCATCAACTATTATTACAGACTCTCAATCAAATGAACACATTACAATCTCATAATATGAATCAAATGATGTAAATACAAAACCACCTTCTTAATTTTCAATCATAACAACAACCAATGACTTGGGTCACACATAACCAAAGTGTTCCTCCCCCACCTCTTTGAAATTCTCAAGGTAATCTCATTCCTCAACTTCCAATAGTAAAAAAAGTTATCAAGTATTTAAAAAATGAACCTCTTACCACTCAAATTGCTAACATTGACATTAGAGGTATAACGCCTACAATTTATTATAATGGATCAACTGATCCTACCCTTCATCTTAAGACATTTATAAATCTTTATAAGGATTGGGTCAAATTAAACACCTTTGATATTACCAAAATCCTTGTCAAAACCCTCATATGTGATGCCTTGGATTGGTGTAATCAACTTAGATCTCATTCCATTACTAGTTTAGAAGATTTAGTGAATGATTTAGTGCAAGAATTCGAAACTAGTGATCTTCTTGAAAACACTTTGGCCCATTTCATCAATTTCAAGCAAAACAAAAATGAAACTTCCCAAACCTTTGTTAAATGATAGAAGTCCTTATCAAACAAGTGTGAACATAACATGGCCAATCGTAATCTCTTTCATCTCTTTACTAATGATCTTTATCCTAAATTATAATATCGAGTTCGTACCCTCTCTCCACATACCTTAGAGGAGGCCATTGACCAAGCCGAATGACAAGATTTCATTATGCATTAATTCAAGCTACCCCAACCTTCCATGGGTCCTCATCTCTTACTTAATAATAAAAACCACAATATTACCAATGATGGTGTTACTGATTCATATGATACTATTCAAAATATTCAAGCTATCATTCCTATCCCTTCTTTGAAACCAACTCCTCAACAATATACTAATCCTTATTTCTCTTCAACAAATCACATTAATGTTCATAAACCTCTTTCCTTATCTGAATTGATTAAGTTTCTACCTTGGCCTCTTCCTTGATAGATTGACCCTACTCATCCTATGAAAACATGGTATGATCCTAGCAAGTTTTATTGGTTTCATGCTAGTTGGTGTCACTCTTATGAGACTTGTAGACAACTTCATAATTTAGCTATGGATTTTCTTCTTGGCCCTAATTTTAATTATGATTCTATCACTCACAAGCATCAAAAATATTATGAGATTAATTTCAATGATTTAAAAACTCAAGATAAATCTCAAGCGTTAAATCAAGCAAACACTCATTTAGTTATCTATAAATAGCCTTTATCTAAACATCAATCTATTCAAGAAAACCAAGACAAGCCCACCACTTCAACCAATAACATAGAAAGTCTTGTTGAACCAAATTTTAAAGAGAATGTGATTAGCATAACTAATATGTGAAGGGTGGTAGATTTCATAAATTCTCAACCTATCTAAACCCCACCTCCTTCTAAGACATTCTACATTATCCAAGATTCTTCTCCAACTTATTTAAATGAGTTAGGGCAAGAAGATATTATAACCTTTGATGATGGTCCAATTTATGATTCTCCCTTGGATAACACATCCCATTCTATTTCTACGATTCTTCCATCATCTTCTAATACCAAAAATAATCAATCTTCCAATGATAGTCAACCTTCTATTAACACTTCAACTTCTCAAGATCAATCTAAACCAACTACTTCTTTATCACTAAATGATTTACAACCTTATTCTAAACCTTCTCATTCTTATCAACACAAATTTCAATGGTATTTGATTCTTCCTTCTAAAGACCTCCTTAACCATTATGCACCTATATATAACAATCTTCTTATGGGTTATGATTAGTGGGATCCCATTGTAGATCTCACTAACCTCCCATCTCAAATTCCACTTATCGAGCTTATGAGGACTTATCCCCATCATTGGAACAATTTTATATAAGTATTATTTGAGATGAATGTCCCTTGTCCTCCTTTAGCAGGAAGGGAGGCAACCTTATCTGGTTCTAAGGATAGTTTATTGCAACAATTTGGAGAGATGTCTATCAATGTTGATGAAACTATCGACACTTCTCTTTCTTTGAAATTTACCATCACATATATGATTCCCAATGAGATTTTAATTTATGTAGATGATCATCCCTTGTTTATTAGCATCTAAATAGGTGATATCCAAGTTAAATGAGCATTTATTTATGAGGGTTATAAAACTTGTGTTGCTTCTCTTGATTTCATTAAGACCCTCAAATATTTATAATGTAATCTTAAGTATATATGTAACACCTACCAAGGATATGACAAAAATAAAATGCCTCCTCTTGGGTGTGTGTGGCTTCCCATTACTATCCAACTTATTACCTTTCATGTAAAGGTGATGATCTTTAACTTTTCCCTTTCTTATAACATCTTGCTTAGTAGGCCATGGACTCATCGTATGCGAGTTATCACTTCTTCTGCTTGCCAATGCATTAAATTTTCTCATAATGGAGCCATTTACAAGATTGAAGGATATACTAACCCTTAAGATTTTGAAAAATTCCGAGATCATGGTGTTTTTAAGATTCTTACTCTTGAGCCTTTGCCTAACATTCCATTCCATGAGTCACAATGTTTAAATTTTCTTATCAACTCAACCAGAGGTTGCAATGGGCATTCTGAGCTCATTGACAACATTCCTCCTAGCCTTTTAGACTCCAATGATGATGAGACCAATGAGATTAACTTAAAGATCAAAATTTTTGATCTCATACCTCATCTCATCTCATAGTTTCCTACTTCCTTATAACATCATTTTTTCAAACCTCCTTGTGATGGTATTCTCATAGTCTTATCGAAGACTCGACATTCTATTCACCATGCTTCTTTTGATGACAAAGTTATTCTAACTTGTGTCATTGATCTTCATATGTTGGATTATGATGATGTTTATTATTTAGATGATCTTTTATTATGTGGTATTGTTTAATCCTATAATTCTAAGATTGTATATTATCATTCTTCTTTACTTGAGTCTTTTTGTGCATCTTATCGTGTTCCAAAATTTATAGTTCTTGATTCTTGCATTTTTCCTCTTTATCATAGAGTAGAGATGGTGCTGGCACCTCTAGTTTCTAAGGAGACCCATATGAATATGCTCATAGATCATTCTTTGACCAACCTTACCATTTTTCTAGGTTCCCTAACTCCCATCATTGGTTCACCCTTGAGGTTAGTGTAACCCTCCTTAGACCTTCTGTTAATCCTACCCCTCCCATAGTGGAACTTGTGTTAGAACCAGTTATTATTGCTACATCCACTATTGTTAAACCTATTCTTACTTCTTCCATTAATACTCCTTCTATTCCACATAGTTCCATTCCTTCTCCATCACCACCTTCTTTTGGTGATGGTTTGATTCCTTTGCCTAAGATGAATCCTATGCCCACCAAATGGGATGCTAATCCATCTATTTCTTCTTCCATGCCTATTACATCTTATCCCATAAGTGTTTCCCCTAAAAAAAATCACAAGCATATATGTTTATTTCATATGGTAGATAATCACTCTTTTACCCATTTCCATAAGCTATGATAATATATTGATACCTTGCATCCTTCTTCCCTATCAATAGACATTACCATACCTCCTAAAAAATTCTTCTTGAACATATACCTAAGTATGGTGAGAGATATTGTCTATGGCACCAATGCAACACACATCACACTGATCATTGTCATATCCTTCAATAACATCTTAAGGATCACCTTATAACTATTCCTAGACCTTCTACCATTCCTCCCATAGGTCATTCACACAAGAAGGCTTCCCCTTCTTCTCCCATAGATACACCTCATGTGGTCCATTAACCACCTTTTGTGCTTCCACCTATGGTTCCTTTTCCACATGTGGATCCTCCTTCACCCATGGATCCTTCTCTACCAATGATTCCTACATCTCTCATAGATCCCTTTCCCATGCATTCTCCTGACCATCCTTTACCCAATTTTCCTCTTCAGCATTATCTAATAAGTATTCCTATTTTTTTAGTTGAGGAGATTAGAAAATAAGTATTTGCCCAATATTCAACAAAGATTGATGATACATTAGCATAAGTTCATATTCATCTTCATAGAGATTTATTTGATTTGTTGGATAATGTGTGTGGACAGATTTACCAATATTTATGAGCACATGCATGGTGCTTTCTCATTTATATTTGGATTGGTCATGTTCTCCAATCTTATCTTTATTTTTTATTATATCATTTGACACTATGCCAAATTATTTTCTATCTTATATCATGTTTCTCCTTCTTATTGTACTATAGGTAGATTATGTTTTTATTTTACATTTTTCATATACTTATCGTTTCCTTATCATTGTTATTTTTCACTTATCATTTCTTTCTTTTCCTTTAGATTTTTTCTCAAAACTCTTCCCTTGTATCTTCATGATTGTTTGCTTTCTTATCTTTATTTTTCATAGATAGTTATCATGGTGGCTTGGTTATATCTAACATGTTCCCTTTGGTTATTATCTCCTTTTACCATGTGATCAGTTAGCAAATATTCTTTTTCATTACTATTTCCTTTTATCAGTCCACCTTTAGATCTCCTTTTTTCCTTCTTCCTTTTCCATAAACTAAGCATATAGATGGTTGAGACTTGATAACACATACTTGTTCATTATCAAGCCTAAGTGTCCTAGTTAGTATTTCATCTTGGGTTACTTAACTTCCTCTAGCCTTAGCCTACAACTCATTCATGTGTATCACTATCTCTCTCAAGATTGGTCATTCTAAATCTATATGGAGGAGGAATCTTAAAAAGACTTCAAAATAAATTTAAAATCCAAATCATTTAAACAATAGGAAATGATATCAAAAGGAAAAAATATTGAATATTCTTAAAAGTCTAATCACACTAAAAGACATATTTCAAAGGACATCTCCTTCTTCTAGTCGAAGCTCAAACTCTATAGTTGGCCTCACTATAGAGCCAAGGTCCTTTGGGGTGCAGTAGGCCATTAGATTATAAGAGGAGAATAAAAAATATTTTAGTGCTACCTACTTTCTCATGCAATTACCCAATCTTCATAGTAGATCGACAATAATATAAGGGGTCTTGAGGAGTGGGGAACACATTGTGGGGAGGGAGGTCCATTTTACTTTTCCTTGTACCAATCTAACTTCATGAGTTAATATTAGTAGCACACTTATATACCTAAAAATCTTTGTGTCTATTAGGAATATGTTTATTTTATACATAGATGGCCACTATTTACTTAGTGTCTTCTCATGTCCTTAATATACCTCTTGCCTTCTAAGGTCTTCTCATAAGATGGCTAAGTATTTGATTTTTACATTCCCTTTTTCATTCCCTTTCCTCATATTTCCTCTTGCAAAATATTGTTTCACTTTATGATCACTCCCCATGGGATTTCATTTGTGAGCTGCTTTATAATACTGTATATAGGACTCGACATCCCTCATAAATTACCACCTTTTCCATCTTATTACCCACATCCTTGATTTATCAGTCCTTGTTCTTTTGCTTACCAATCTTGATTTGGTACCCATTGGGTTTTATTTTGTGATTTGTAGTGTAAGACCACGGGTAGGACCTGACCCTCCTCACAAAATATTTTTTTTTCCAATAAACAAGTCACCATCCAAATTACATGTGTCAAGTAAGAGATAATATTTGATTGATTATGAGGTTACACATCATTTGAAATACTTCCCATCTTGATATTTAGTATGTTTTATGCTTACTTCATTTTTATTTTGCCTTTCATTTTCTTATTTTTTGAGTGCAAGTAAGATTACAACCATTTATTGAATTTCTTATACTTCCCAGCTTGAACTAGTATGATAAATTTAAGACCAAATTTTTTAAAATTTTATTTTTCTTTTGTACTTCTCATCATGAAATATTATAAATTATTAACTTAATTTTGATTTGTTTTACCATTTGTGCCCTTTTTAAACCTTCCATTTTATTACATTGTTTATCATACTTCCCAACCTAATATTTAGTATGATTTTACTTGTCTTAATTTGGTGCAAAAATCTTTTACATTGGTTTAAAAACAAATCCCCTTTTACAATCTTGTTTGCCATTTTCTTGGATTTTTATACTTAGTCATTTTTTGTTATTACACATTTCCCAAGTTGAATTAGTGTGTAGTAAATTTCTTTGATTGATTATATTTTTCCAAGTCCTTTTTGCCTATTTATTTTTAACCATGCATGTTTTTTTCATAATTCTAGAAAAGAAACCACACCACATATATTTCCTATAGTATATACAAAAAAGCTAAATACATGTGCAAGAAAGAAATATATCCAAAACATTCATAGCCTTAATGATCTAGAGGAAAATTTGTAAAAGTTCCTAAAGTAGACCAAAACCTAAACCATTAGATAGGAACTATTGAGACCTTTCCAATGGCATGTAGAACATAGGAAATGAAGCTCATATACTCCTTGGGCAATCGGTCAAATTTTTAGTAAAAATAAGTCAAAGGTGGTCAAAGATAGTCAACTAAAAATTTGATGATCATGGGACATATCTGAAGTAGTTTCATAATGTAGAGCTCATCTTGAGATGTTTGGCATCATTTTAATGGATCAATTTTGAGTTTGTATGCACAAGATATTTCACATCGAGGTTCCAGATCAACAAGAAAATTTAAGGTGTTGTAGCTCGACAAGTGGAATAATTTGAGCACACTAAATGGATGAATTGTGAGGTGACATGTGGTAATGATTTTGAGCAAAATTTTGGGTTTGTTTGACTTAATATTTCACTAGCATATGTAGACATGATAAAAGGTTAGCTACGAGGACGTAGCAGGTGGAGTCCACTTTTGTTTCAGAGGGGGACATTACCGCTGATAGAGTTTTGGTGCATCTAATTGGACATCGACAAGTGTCAAATTATGAGTGGTTATTGTGGTGGGTCTTCAAGCCACCATATGGCTTGCCACCACTATTTTATTATAGGGTTGAATTTTATTAATAGTCACCTATCAACTATATTATTTATTATGTCAAGTGGAGCATGAGGGTCTAAGTCACCATAAAACCCATAATTTCCAAGCTACCACATTCCAAGCCCATGGTGGAGATGTGGTACATGCCACACCAAAGATGATAGACCAAGTATATTTTAATCCCCATGAAGTATGTGGGATATAACTACCACAAACTTATCACATGCCACCTCAAATTCCAACTGAAGGTTTCATCAACGGATCCATGTCAACTTGCCAACACTGGCTTGAATAGACATAGCAAGAGGTGATACATGGATAAAGACACAAAACCTATCATGGGGGTAAGGATATTTAAATATTTTTTTACCTTATCATCCCATGAATGTGGGATTATATATTGGTAGAGATAACAACGACCATGAATTACATGGTAACCAAATGCAAATTTGCCCCATTGGGAGATTTGAACCATGCCTATTCAGGTAAAAGGATTACGCTCCTACCATTGAACTCATCAGTAGAACCACTATATAAAGTAGGCTAAAATGTATTTAAACACTAGTTCTCAGCCGAGTAGCTAAGGTTTAAGGACTAGTTTTCATGTTTCCTTAGTTTTGAGGTACCTAGAGGCATTTCCAGACTTCAAAATGAACTAGAGATTTATTCTAGACTTTGATCTGGTTCCAAACATATGTTGAGTGTCTATATATGAGTTCATTTCATGTAATTTTTAAATCCTCAAAGTGAATAATAGAGTAGACTATGTATAGGCCATAATAAAATAGTTTGTGAAATCTCAAGTTTTGAGGGACTTGGAGAGATTTTAACTTCTCGGTGTAAACTAGGGAATTGTCCTAGTCTCCAACATAATTTCAACTATATATTGAAAGACCTATGAAAATTTTATTAAAGGAATTTTAAGACCATTTTTGAGACTTTTTAGCTAAAATCCATAGGATTGTGAGATTGCATTGATGATAGTAAGGTGGAAGGTTTGTCTGTGGGTTTTGGGACTTTATAAAGATTTGTTGCTGATTTATATGTAGTCCTAGAGTATCCATTTGACAATTGTGAGGGTTGGATGTGTAATCATTTTTTATGGAAATGGATTGGCTCATACTATAAGTGAACACGGAGATATAGGCATTACTGAACTCCATTATCAAGTGCTTGTCATGAGTTGATTTTATTCATGCATTATTTTTCCACAATTTTGACTAATTTTGTTTATTAATCATTATTGAATGCATAATTAGTCAAATATGACATATTAATGAAAAATTGAGCACTTCAGGGTTTGAGATAAATATGTATTAAAATGTCAAATTTAGTTTCATTTCCTTGAGTGTGTCAGGGAACCTGGAAACAATAAACATGCTTCGATGCCTACTTAGTCAGGATCTTGCTCTACCAATTAGAGCACATATGATTACTTCTTGTATTAGCAACTAAACACGGAATTATACCAGAATCAATAAGTAACTAGAAATATGAAACAACACAGGAATTAAGAGACAATACACATTTATATTAAATACATAGAAGAATATACAATAAGGAAGATGCCACTTCTTCCTCCACCTCAAAGGTTTGCCATGCCTCAAGACCTTCTTCCCTCTCTCTCTCGGTCACAACAATCAACTCCAATATAGAATCGATGTTCACCTCTCCAACCAGTCAGTAACATGCTACCATTTCACCAAGTACACAACCGTACTCCAAGTAGATCCCCTGCTCTCTGCTGCTACCTGCAAATCACTAGACCTTACTCACCATGTAGATATCTCTACACCCCTGAAGAACCCTTGTCCTTGCCTCACCAAGTCCTTATGATTCTTCAACCAGTACCCCGGTAGATCAGCTCCTTGACCTTGTAGACCTTGCAACTCTCCCTGATCATACACACTCAGCACCCCTTTGGAACTAGGAGGAGCTACACTAGCTCTCTCTAAAATCTCTATGGCTTTCTAGCACACATTTACAATACAATCATGAGTCTATTATATAGATCTCATCCAAACAATAATTAGACAATAATACAATAATTAAATCCATAGCTCTCAGTCTAAAAATAGCTCTAAACATGCAAACATTTGGTTCATCAACCAACTGCCCGTAATATACTCGTAGCTCGAACCATAGGTGACCGACGTCGGTCCCTGTCCACCTGGGGGTGCCGACGCTGGCCGATCCATGACCGACGTTGGTTGCCTTCTGTCTCCTTCCTACCGTAGTTGGTTTTCCTGACCGACGCCGATGTCTGTGACACTCTGCAACTCTTCTACAACCTCCTCCATGTCTGCATCAGTGAAGCTTTTAACTCCACAACCTAACAATCTCCCACTTGGAGATAAACAACTGCACCTGTACCTGTATCTGTAGCCCATCTAATCTATTTCCTGACTTGTATCCCTCTTCAAGATCAATCCTAAAGACCAACCACCACACAACCTATGATGTTATACCTGTCATTCAAGTAACCTGCCACATCCGAACCTACACATCCATGTAGTGAAGAACTTGACCCTGCATAACAAGAATCCCTGCTGCTAGTCCCACTGAACTGCCCTCCAGTACTCCTTCCCCGAATTGGCTCCATACTTTTTGACAACCCCCACTGATTGGGAAAATTTAGGTTTACAATAGACCTCATGTGATTTTGAACCCTGTTTCAAGCTAAGCTTGAACTGTCCAGCCATTGGTGTGCTTTCTGATTCTGCATCTTGCGTAATGAACCTCACCAACACCGTCTTCACATCAGCTCCCACTGGAGATAAAATCTCCATGTCTCCTATGCCAAAGAATTTCGCTGCTCCAAATTCCTCATGACACGCCTCTGAACTAACCTTACCTTTTAGCTCAACAAATCCCTGTATATACAAAACCTGCTAGCAAACCATCCAAATACAGTAACTGGATAATGTCGTGACTCATCATCCACTTGGTAAGAATAAACACAATAGTTACACTGACATTGAATGAAGCCATGCTTAGTCATCCACCTGTCAAAACCTGTACCACTGTCCTGCAGCTTCTTCAAGACCATATGCCTTGGCCTTCTGTCTCATGTATCCATCCACTCTTTTCTCTAAAATGGGAATCCATTCCGTCTCTCAGTGCTTTCTTCCAGCTGACAACTCTACCAACAAATACCTATTTGGTTTTTCTCCAAGGAATCACACTCCTCATCCATGCCAAGCTCCCACTGTATCTGGACTCTACCTGCATTGCCTCTTCACATCTTCCTGGTTCTTGACCATCAGTAAGCAATATAAAGAAGGTGAACAATGAATATGAGGTTCACTTACCCTTTCTGACCTCCACATGAGCGTTTGAGACTTGTTGACAGCTAGCTGTCTGCCCAATATCTGTTCCAGTGACTGATCTCAGCCATCTCCCAGTCTGCTCCCGACCGATGTCGGTTCCCTGCACTGACCTTGACTGCCGACGTTGTTTCCCTGGCCGACGCCGGTATCCTTTCTACCGACATTGGTTCCTTCATGACCGATGTCAGTCTTCCTATTGCCGACGTCGATTACTGTATGACCGATGCTGGTACCTGTGTTTGTCTGTGAGTGATAACTTTTTACCCGTGAGCTCTCCATGGATCAAAATCCTAATCAAATCAACATAGCCCTGCTCAGAATAATTCAGTTCTCTCACCTGATCTCTATCCATCATCTCCTCCATGAACACCAAGGCTTTCCAGTTCTTTAGCTTGTCAAAAACATCTATCTTCCACTTCAGAACTTCCATTCCCCTTCTACATATGTGACTAAGCCTATGAAGCCACATCTCTGCAACAGAAGGTGAATCAGTAATATAAGTAGATAGCTAAAGGGTACCTACTTTCTCACCACCATCTAATTCAAGTGTATCCGCTGTGAGAGTTACAGTGCATCTCTCATCACCCAAATTTCTTGAAGAAATTAAACTCATCTCCAAGACTGGTACCTGCATGACTTCCTTCAACCACTATGTGTCATCCATCTGCAATTTCAGCTTCACTTCCCCTTTGTCAATAATATGACAAGGCTCTCTAGATCTTAAATAAATCTCTCCAAAGTCTCCAAAGACATACCCATGAAAAGATGCTCTATTTTGAACTGCATGGAAAGAGGCAAAAGAATCTGTGAACCAAGATTCCACTTTATCCAGAACATCCTGTGCAACATCACCTGCAACATCTGCTCCTCCCTGTTGATCTGCAACCAACCAACAATCTTTATTTACCTGCTCTTTCTTTCCATCAATCAAACCATTCGTACTATTCAATTTCTCCATTCATAGCTTACTTCCTTCTGCCATTGCTATACTCCCACTCAATCAGAAACCCCTGTGAGTAACCTATAATCAACAAACACTACCAGATCTGAAACCACCTGTTAGTAACCCAACCAAAAGCTCTGATACCACATGTCAGGGAACCTGGAAACAATAAACATGCTCCGATGCCTACTTAGTCAGGATCTTGCTCTACCAATTAGAGCACATATGATTACTTCTTGTATTAGCAACTAAACACAGAATTATACCAGAATCAATAAGTAACTAGAAATATAAAACAACACAGGAATTAAGAGACAATACACAATTGTATTAAATACATAGAAGAATATACAATAAGGAAGATGCCACTTCTTCCTCCACCTCAAAGGTTTGCCATGCCTCAAGACCTTCTTCCCTCTCTCTCTCAGTCACAACAATCAACTCCAATATAGAATCGATGTTCACCTCTCCAACCAGTCAGTAACACGCTGCCAGTTCACCAAGTACACAACCGTACTCCAAGTAGATCCCCTGCTCTCTGCTGCTACCTACAAATCACTAGACCTTACTCACCATGTAGATATCTCTACACCCCTAAAGAACCCTTGTCCTTGCCTCACCAAGTCCTTATGATTCTTTAACCAGTACCCCGGTGGATCAGCTCCTTGACCTTGCAGACCTTGCAACTCTCCCTGATCATACACACTCAGCACCCCTTTAGAACTAGGAAGAGCTACACTAGCTCTCTCTAAAAGCTCTATGGCTTTCTAGCACACATTTACAATACAATCATGAGTCTATTATATAGATCTCATCCAAACAATAATTAGACAATAACACAATAATTAAATCTGTAGCTCTCAGTCTAAAAATAGCTCTAAACATGAAAACATTTGGTTTGTCAACCAACTGCCCGTAATATACTCGCAGCTCGAACCACAGGTGACCGACGTCGGTCCCTATCCGCCTGGGGGTGCTGACGCCGGCCGATCCATGACTGACGTCGGTTGCCTTCTGTCTCCTTCCTATCGTCGTCGGTTTTCCTGACCAACGCCAGTGTTTGTGACACTCTGCAACTCTTCTGCAACCTCTTCCATGTCTGCATCAGTGAAGCTTTTAACTCCACAACCTAACAGAGTGTTTTCAATAAATTACGTGATTTGACAAAAGAATCCAAAGTAAAATTTTTGCACACTAAATTAGTTTATAGTTTACAGATCAAGTTTGGTATCATAGCAGTTCTTGCTAGTCACTAACAATTTTTATATAGTATGTTAGTGAGTTTCTATTTGTGTATTAACATAGAAGCACATGCTATTTGAGACTAGCTTGAAGCCATGGATTTGTATATATGGATGTAGTTACCCATGATGTTTTTGATATTGGACATGATGATATAAATGATTGTGTCATGATGAAGAGAGAATGCATAATAGATGGTTGAAATAAATATGATGATGGTGAATGCGAGTGCACATCAACACAAACATGATTAATGAATCATCAAACTCTAGCAAAAAGTAGATTCTCTTTTTGATCAGTTAGTAGAGGAGATCACTAGACTTCTATGTAAAGGCTCATTGCAGTCATGCAATAAAGGACATTCAGGATCTTAGTTATATGTAGAGGCCCTTAGATGTCTATGTAATAGAGGAGAACATGGATGTATGTATAAAATATCATATCTCTATAGATGCCATTGTAATCGTGCAACAAAATAAGATGTGGATACACGTTCTGAATCCTAGTTATGTGTAGAGGCTATTGATGGTTGTGCAATAATAGAGGGATTGTGGAAGATGTGATCAATCAATTTTTCCAATCATTGTAGGTGTAATTATAGAACCTAAATAAACCAATAAGATCCATTAGATTATCTTTAAAATTGATTGGAATCTAAGGGATCATCAGAGTCAGAGCCAGTTGCTAAGAGCCAGAGCCATGTAAAGATCCTCACCTAAAGTACCAAGTCCAGTACCAACTTTTTGAGGACCAAAAGCCTTCTTAATAAGGAGGATTGATCCAGAGGACAATTCAAAAAATGTATTAAAGTAGACCAAAACATTTCACCCTTATGTAGGGCCTATTGATACCTTTCTAATAGTATGTAGGACACATAAAATGAAGCTCATATGCTCCTTGTGTAGTCAGTCAAAGTTTTGGTCAAAATAGGTCAAACTCGGTCAAAGCTAGTCAATTAAAATTTTGATGATCATGAAACATATCTAAAGTTCACAATGTAGAGCTTATCTTGAGATTTCTAGCATAATTTTAATAGATCAATTTCAAGTCCTTATGCGTAAGATATTGCATGCTAAAGTTCTGGATCAACATTAAAAATTAAGGTGTCATAGAGCAAAAAGTGGCATAATTTGAGCACACCAAGTGGAAAAATTGTGAGGTGACATGTGGTAGTGATTTCAAGAAAAATTTGGGTTTTTTCAACTTCATCTTTGATAGGCATATGTAGATGGCATAAAAGGTAAGGTCAGCTACGAGGATCATAGTCGGTGGAGTTTGCTTTTGTCTCAGAGGGAGACCCTACTGCTGATAGAGTTTTGGTGCATCTAGTTGGACATCAACAAGTTTATAAGTGCGAGTGGTCCATGTGGTGGGTCTTCAAGCCACCATGTGGCTTGTTACCAATATTTTATTCTAGGGTTGAATTTTATTAATAGTCACTTATTGACTATATTATTTATTATGTCAAGTGGAACATGAGGGGCCATGTCACCATGAAACCCATAATTTCCAAGCTACCACATTTCAAGCCCATAGTGGAGATGTGGCATATTCCATGCCAAAAATGATATACCAAGTCTATTTTAATCCCCATGAAGTATGTGGGATATAACTACCACAAACTTATCACATGTCACCTCAAATTTGAATCGAAGGTTCCATCAACAGATCCATGTCAACCTACCAACATTGGCTCGAATAGAAATAGAAAGAAGTGATAAGTGGCCAAATACACAAACCATTTTATGGAGGTAAGGATATTTAAATCCTATGTTACCTTATCACCCAATGAATGTGGGATTATATATTGGTAGAGATAAAAATAACCACAAATTACGTGGTAACCAAATGTAAATTTTCCCCATTAGGAGATTTGAACCATGCCTATTTGGGTAAAAAGTATTACACTCTTACCATTGAAACCATGGGTTGAACCACCATATAAATCAGGTTAAATTGTATTTAAACACAAGTTCTTAGCCGAGTAGCTAAAGCTTAAGGACTAGTTTGCATGTTTCCTCAGTTTTGAGCTACTTAGAGGCATTTCTAGACTTCCAAGTGAACTAGAGATTTATTCTAGACTCTAACTTGGTTCCAACCATATGCTGAGTGTCTAGATATGAGGTAATTTTATGTAATTTTTAATGACTCAAAGTTAATAATAGAGAAGACTGTGTATAGGCCATAATAAACCAGTTTGTGAAATCTCACGTTTTGAGGGACTTGGAGAGATTTTCACTTCTCGATGTAAACTAGGGAATTATCCTAGTCTCCAAGATGATTTAAATGGTATGTTGAAAGACCTATGATGATTTTAGTAAATCCATTTCGTAAGTCCATTTTTGAAACTTTTTTGGATAAAATCCATACTATTGTGAGATTGCATTGATGACAGTAAGGTGGAAGGTTTGTCTGTGGGTTCCAAGACTTTTTGAAGGTTTATTGCAGATTTATATGCAGTTTTAGAGTATCCATTTGACAATTATGAGGGTTGGATGTGTACACATGTTTTATGGAAATGGATCAGTTCATACTATAAGTGAACCTGGAGACATATGTATTGATGAACTCCACTATCAAGTGCTTGTCATGAGTTGATTTTATTCATGCATTCTTTTTCTACAATTTTGATTAATTTTGTTTATTAATCATTATTGAGTGCATAATTAGTCAAATATGACATTAATGTAAAATTTAGCACTTCAGGGTTTGAGACAAATATGTATTAAAATGTCAAATTTAGTTTCATTTCCTTCAATGTTTTTGAGAAATTGTGTGATTTGATAAAAGTATCCAAGGTAAACTTTTTGTGCACTAAATCAGTTTAGAGTTTATATATCACTCAACCATAATGAACATAGACAACCATCATAAAGACAACATACACAACCAACATCAATAAGAAAAAATGATACAACATATATATATGAAAAGTTTGATATAACATATACAATCATATCTAAATGCTCCAGCTTTAGGGCTGGACTCCATCCTATCTATCTAATTCCCTATTCATGCTACCTCCTAAGGCCTCAATCTAACTCCTCTAAAAGATACATTGTAATGAAGTAGTCTAAGATCTCAATCCCTCTACCTATCCCTACAGATGTACTATCTGCACCTATGCCTATACCAACTCAATTTGGGTCACTATATGTGCCTGCATTAGCTGGGTCCACATCACTATATGCTTACATCATCTATGTCATTATCTCTAGAAGCATATCTCTCTCATCTACTAGGGCCTTCTAGGCCTACCTCTCCCTTGCACTGATCTTTGATGGTGGCTACACCCTCTATCTATATTTATATCTACCTTATGGCCTCTCTTGCTAGTCTAAACTAGCTCACCTAAGCTAGGGTAGATGGTATACTCAGATCCTCTAATGTCATGGGGTCATATGACTCTAAAGCCTCATCTAGGACATCATGAATTGATCCCCTAACCAGGGACCCCCATCTCTCCTCCTCATTTTTAGTTACACTTATAAAATCACAATAGATGGATATTACATCACTAACATATCGTATAATATCTATCTATCTACCTAATAATATGTGTCTTGGCTCCTATGGTTTCACCATCCACACGACCACCTATCATAGTCTCCTTGTCTGTGTAGCCTCCTAGTACCTACTCCATAGGTCATCTCCTTAGCTCAAACTTAGCTATCATGTCTCGTATTCATCCTAGCCTATGCTCGAGCAGTCTCTTTCTTATATTTCTCTCTTTTGGATCCTTTGCTAACTCATCAAGGATGATGATGGTCTCTGATCTCTCCTCCTACCTTCATCAATACCATGTCCTTAGTGTCTATAGCTCATCTCTTTGTGGAGCTAGTGGTGATATATCTTGTATCATCACCTCTACCTTCACCTCCTCTTGTTCTACCCTTCATCATGTTTGATCAATCCATGGTCACTCCTGGTGTGGTCTTAATGTCAATCTCACTATCAATGGTCTGAGTCCCCTCTTCCCTTGTGGATCTCTCACATGTTGAGTCCACTACTTAGATATGAGTATCAATGTCACTAGATGAGGTAGACCCATCTGCCCTGGCAACCATGCCACAAGATGTGGCTCTCTCCACCATGTATGATGTCCTATCACCTCTCTCTTCTCTAGGGCTGGACCAACTATGTGTCAACTCTCCTAGGTAGTCGATAGCTACTCATATGGTCACCATAATATGTCAATATATCTCACCATCTAAAACACTAGCACATGGGGCATGACTTGTGCTACCTAGTTCTCCCTCCATCTCCTCACCTGAGGTGACTTATCATCAACTACATGGGGCAACCCAATTGGATAATATATAGGAAATCTCTCATTTATCCATGATATCAGTATTATGATTAGTCCCATGGTCTTCTATCCTCTAAACCACATCTTGAACAAATCATGAACAAGCTAGACTCAGATGAAAAAGCCCAGATCATATAATACTCCTTATTCCAACATCATCCTACTCAAGGCTACCATGTATAGTGGTACCTTGCCATTTGACTTGTGATAGAGCACTCACTATATCACAAGGCATATCATCACCTTTTGGAGATCTAAATGTGTGATATATACACTTCATCCACACCCACTCTCCACCTTGATAATATCATCTCTGATCCTATAGCCCCCATGGCTAAGGCTCCCCTCTCCTCTATGTTGTCTAGTATCCCTATGGTCATTGATGATCCTACTATGGTTAGTCCAAGGATGGCATGGACATCCTCGAGTGTGATAACCACCTCTATCACATCCCTATCCACCTCCCATCTAAAGGTGTTGATTAGCTATTCCTAGCAACCAAAGAACATGACCAACACATCTGTATTGTGGGGGATCTTGCACATATTTGATATATGTCTGAGACCCATGGCTACCAGTATACCTCTATCTCCATCTATCAACCTCTCTAACAAATTAGGCAACTAAGACATGTCTAATAACCTCCAAAATCTAGGCCATCTCTATAATCAAGAAACAAGATGTATTAGTTCCTCCATTTTATATATAATCATAATACATTATTTACATAAAAAACAAGAATAATTTATTCTTTTATCCATTTTATCCTATTTTTGTCCCTCTTGTCCTTCTTTGGTCATTTTGAGCCATTCTAGCCCTCTTTTGGCTTTTAGCACATTTTTTTTGTGTTTATTCTGGTTCTCTGGTCAACCTAGTTTGACCAAAATTTCCTTATTTTGTCTTATGTTATCCTAAATTTCTTATTTTTCCTCTTACTTCCTTCTCCTTAGTGTTAAGTTTTTATTCTGGCCCTTACAGACCAATTGGACACTTTTGTACTAGATCTTAGCTTGCAAAATACACTAGGTCGACCTCTACCTACTAGGTTGACCATATGGATTTTGACCCTGATTCAACCTACTAGGTCAACTTGATCGACCTAGCAGGTTCAGTGTGTTGAACTAGTATATTTTTCTAAAAATGTGTATTTTTCTTATTTTCTCCCTATTTCCTTCAAACCCATTTCCGATCTTCCTATTTTCTACTCTTAGAATCTAATTTTGTTCATTTTTGACATGTGTAAATGCTTAAAATAAAATTTTACTCAAATTTCACTTAATTCAATACAAATTTCAAAAAATTGGTCTGAGATTCATACTTGCATACCTATAGTGCACCTGTCGCTGCCTCTGGGTGTCCTCCTCATCGAGCATGTCATTCCCTCACCATCCTAGCCTCATCTAGTATCAGATCTCTTTTTATCTTCTCTTACAATTTAAAATAACAAAATAATTTCTCTTTTTCTATTTAAAACCATTTTTTAGTAATTCAAATTCTTTAATTATTTTCCTTTAGATTCTTTATTTTGGTCATATCTTTGTTTTTGATCATCCATTTTATAAACCATAAAATGCATTGGATAGGTGATGACATAGAGATTATTTTCCATTATCATATGCCTATCTTTCAAAAATTTATATTTTTGGCTATTTTTTGCACTAACTTCTATAGGTTTGCCTAGTGTGTTTTACATTAGATGCCTTCACTTTCTTACAATCTTCTTCTTTATCTATGACATTAAGGTAAGTTAAATTTATATGTTTTTAAATTTTGTCCTTTAATTCATTTTATTTGCACTTTATTGCACCATACTTAGCATCAACATTGTGTGTTATAATGTTCTATTTCTGAAGCAACATCATGTGTTGCACTTACATGACATGTGATGAGCTTTGGTTGGGGCATATGTATACACATAATATTTTCAAACTTTTATTGATTACTAACACTTCATATTTTATAGGAACCTATCAAGTCTCAATCTCTATGAGTACATGCCTTAAGGGGTACATTGAGAAATGGGTGGGTAGACAATTAGTGCTTCATAATATTTTTGTTCCTTTTACCACTTACCATCCACATTCTATATTCCTAAAACCTAGAACCATAAGCTTATTATTCCCTTACCTATCCATTCCAATCATTGCCATGCTTTGTTCCTTCATTTCTTTCCTTGTTACCCTTTTGACCTATTCAGTACACTAGGTCAACCTCGTTGACCTAGTGTGTTTTGGGGACATTTTAGTTCTTTTGGTCTCTTAGCCTCTCGACTAACCTAGCACAAACTTAGGCATTAGCCTGAAAATGTGCTAGTTCGACTTGGTTGACCTAGCATAGTTGACATGTCCAAAAGTTTTTAGGCAAGATAATAATATAGATACAATGTCATTTACCACCATTTCATAAGAGTAGAAAGAGAGTGAAGAATTAAGCAAATAAGTACAAATAAACATTTGCTTATTAACCATTATACTTGATGAATAAAGCTTTAGGGTTTAATACTTTCTTTGGAGCTCTGATCTTATCTTATGTATAAGTCTTTTAGATGCTTAAGTACATCATGTATCTTAGAGCTGATTTATCTTGGTTATCCTTACAACCACAAAAATCTCAATTGAAGCACCTTGGCCAAGGGAGGGATTGAGGCTTGGTAGGTTCATCTTCAAAGGTAAGTATTCCTAAATTTATTTATCCTTTATAAGAGTTGATAGATAGATTAGTATGTATTATTCTCTTCCATCTATTAGGATTCCATATATATTGACATGAGTATATGTCTCCTATGCATGTTTAGTTTAATTGTTGTTTATTTGTTTTGTTCTAACCCCCACTCTGTGCCACAAGCTTTGGTGTGCACTAGATTAGTTTAATTTTCTTGTTATTAGAATAGTTTACTTTCTTGTTTATTAGCATAAGTGAAATATCAAATCATATGAATTTTTTAGAGGGGTTGTGTGATTGTGTTCGACTGTAGGCTTTAAAAACCCTTCCTAGTATGATATGTTGTGACAAGTGATACAA
Organism: Torreya grandis; assembly: GCA_037957365.1. Classification (NCBI taxonomy): domain Eukaryota; kingdom Viridiplantae; phylum Streptophyta; class Pinopsida; order Cupressales; family Taxaceae; genus Torreya; species Torreya grandis. The sequence continues at coordinate 474,916 of JARHVA010003605.1, read as the reverse complement.
GTGATCCCTTAATCGGGTCTAGAAGATCCCCATATTGGTCATGCTCCTACTTAATAAGTATATACCCAATCAGAAGTACATGTATGCTCTATCTTATCTGATCTAGGATTAATTCATGTACATCATGAAATTTTGATTCCATACAATTCTTATATTTTCCTAGATAAAACTGTTGCATACAAGCTCAAAAAGTGAAAAATATATAATTATACTTTTATCTTACCGTGATAGTTTCAAACCTAGGATTTAAATATTAAGTAAAATAAATATAAAGAAAATATAATATAAAAGAAAATAAAATTCATTAAAATTCAATCCTTGGTGACTCAAGCAACCTCTACCAAGGATATAGATGCTTGGCTGGAGGGGAAGGCTTTTTTGGGAATAGAGACAACTCTATTAGGGCTATATATTCCTCGCTAGCAATGGAACAATGTCTAAGTATTCATTACAAGGAAAAATTAACTAGCTAAATGATCCTAATTACGACACCCAATCTATACAAATTTTAGAATGGAAATCATAAAACAAGCACACACTGGTCAAAGTGGTTATCTAATTTGGGTTTTGTAGCCTTCCCCCTCTAATCTTTAAATAAGTTGTTTCATGTTCCAGGCATTGGGTTAAGCCAAATATTCTAGGTTATAGGTAGGATTTCAATGTTCCAAAATACTCAAAAGTATTTTCTAATAGAGGCATCATTTGTCATTTATTGCATAACATGTCCTAAGCCTTTTAGGTCTTAGTTAGGTCTAGGAATTTTTTATTCACTATTTTAAATGGGAAAATCCTAAAGGAGTTGTAGTATTAATATTTACTCCTTAAGCCATGTCTAAATTTAAATATGTTTGTACAATTGGTCTAAGATATTATATTTGGGGATTCTTTGATATAACTTCCTATTTTTTTCATAAATATGATAAGTCTTGGTCTATCATGAACCCTATTTTGGACTGAATTGAAGTTCCCTTTTCCATATAATTTCACCTCAAATTTGCACAAATTGTTTAACCACTACAATAATTTTGTGTTTTCTTGAGAATCTTGGCATGGTATTGTCTTTTTTTCATTTATTTGACTGAGTATTGTGATGCACAGTCCCTAGACTACTCTGATACCAAATATGATGGGCTAGTCATCATTCTGCAAATAGGGATAAACTGTAGAATTAATATAGTAGATTGAAATGCCATTCAAAAGATCCATCCTCAGCTCATAGATAATAGACATGATTTCCATTCATCAACTCAATTTCGCTTGTCAATAAAGCTACCTTCACTAAGGCTTAAAACATTACCTTTCACTAATTAGGATTGTGATTACATCCTCCTGTATAGGCACGGGCTGCTTCATTCAACTCTCCTCTGCAGGCTTGAATCTATGGACTCTACAGGCTTGAATCTACAGACTCTATAGGCTTGAATCTATGGACTTTGTAGGAAGGAAATCTATGAACTTTTTGATGTACTATCATTAGACTTCATTCTGATTCGGTCTGCATATCTCAAGTATATATTTATCTTCATCTTCAAGGCCCAACCACGTAGACATATTCACTTTCCATATTCGAGTCCTGCATGCTTGTGTAAATATGCAATCACGTCTTTCACCAATACTCAACTCTGCCTCCCATCAAAATCTATAACAGAAGATATGTCACTCACCCATGGCCTAATAGCTTCCTTATTCAGCTTCTCTGAATGTGTAATCCTCTCCTGAATCATGTCTTTTGTATTCAAACAACCATTTACATATTCTATGGCTGAAGACCATCAATAGAAGAAAATCCGACCTTCATAGGCTCAACCTTCGATATGTAGCGATCCCATATACATTTTCCAAAGACCAAAATACAACAACATCTTCAGTCCATACTCAGCTTCTTCCCCAAAATAAGAATTCACTTTATGCGTCATGAGTCAAGACATTGTCATGAGTTATTTAAAATAGCCAATTGGATACATCCTTTATCGGGCTTGGTTCTAAGGATAAAAAAATAGTGATCTATATGTAGCAAAGCAAGAATCTGCCATGAGTAATTTCCAACACCATCTATGCCCATGGTTCTAATGGTGAGCTTCAAGCTCCGCTCATGGGCTCAGCCTTTTCCAATAGGTCTCCCCATTGCCAATGGTATCCATACCCTTCGGGCTCTTCTTCACCATGGTCAAAAACAAACAATACAGGCCGAATGGCCTTCTTTTTCTCCTTTTCTCCCTTCTAGAGATCCTCCTCCTTCTCTTCTTACATCTCTTCCCTTGAATGAGAGGCCCTTTCCTCTCTATCTTTCTACGTACCTCTGTCCTCCTCCTGACTGAATTCTCTCTTTTGCTCTTTTGAAGAGCCTCCTTCCTAACCTCTACGCCCAACTTGGGCTCAAACAGTTTTTAATTTGTAACAATATACTAATTTGAAGAAGACTAATATCTTATGGTTGAAAGATTTCAACCATTCCCCTTGATTTATTCCACAAGCTTCCTATCATGGGATTCTTAACTGACTTTTACCTTTTCCACTCTTTTTACTTTTAACAATTACAATTACTCCTCCTTATACAACATTTTGGAGGGAAAATATAATAATTGGAATTTGAATTTAAACATGGCTAGAGCTTGCATGCCTAATAACCACGCCTTTCCTGAAGCTGTATGTAGATGCTCCTGCATCAAATGAACTACTTCCTCCATGTATTAGTCTTCATTATATGCCTAGATCCCAAGGTCTTGTTGTGAATGCCAATGATGTTGTTTGTCTTTGATTGTCTTTGTTTTTGTCCTTCATTTTGCTTTTCTTCCTTTTCTGGTATGTTCTTCTCCTCATCTCCTTTTCAGCTACCATCTCTGCTTCCATGCTTCATCATCTTCATACATGTCTTCTAGATCTTATTGTTGTTCTTCTTGTTTCATGAGCTTTTCCAATGACTCATGTATGTCATTTTCTTTAGCAACCTTCATACCTGCATACAAAACATTCAAAGCCACCTTAGAATCAAAATCTTTAGGCCATGAAGCCTCTTGGCTACCTTCACTCTTCTGCTCTTTGGCTAAAACTGCCTTTGTCTCTTGGGTTTGCTCTTGTCTTGTTTCACTCTTCCCAATGCTATCTTCACCATGGCTTGTACCTGTATGTATCTCTCTTGAAGAACTAAATAAATCTTCTAACATTCTCATTTCCTCCTTTAGTGAGATCTCATATATCCCACCATTCTCTTCATCAAACTTGGGTCCTTCATTTTTAAGGATTACTTGTCCTTCATCTCTTATCTCATCTTTTCTTAGCTCTTTCCTCAATTCATTTCCCATCTTATCAATGGTGCCACCATGTTGATATGTGCCTCTACACAACTCTTTTGGAGGATTCAACAACTCTTCACTCAACACAAGCTCATCCAAATCTTCATGTTCTATATCAAACTTAGGACCAAATTGTCTTTCATCCTCTATAAATACATTCATCCACTCTATGGTTTCTTCACACAAGTCAACTTCTTCATCAACATTAATATACTTATCAAATACAATTACAGGATCTTTACCTTCTGTCTCCTTGCTCTCTTCAATCTCTGCTTGAAGCCATCTTGTTTGTTCTTTGGTTTCAATGCGGCATTACTTTGCTACATACTCTCCCCTTTCTTCATCATCCATCCATTTGGAATTCTCTCCTTGCTACATATTAGTCCACATAGCCACTTTCCATTTTTCATTTCTTATGGAAATATCATTAAAGGATTCAAAAATATCATCATAAACCATTTTTTTACCTTTGACCTCTTTGGTATACTTCTCAAGCGTCCTGTCTTCATCGAATGCTTCTTCCATACTCACCATCTTACCTTCATTCTCTTGGTTGCTAAAATCACTTTCAATCCTCTTCCATTGAATTCTTGGTGTTGTTGTCTCAACACTTATATCTTCTCTCTTTGCCTTCTTATGTACCCATATTTGTTTCTTCCTCTCATCATTTGTCTTCTCAAACCATGTAGGCATTCTACATCCATGCTCTTGTACCAACACTTCCTCTTGCTTGGGAGTTTGCTTCTTCCACCATTTAGGCATCACATATCCATGGTTAATGGGAAACTTCACCTTTCTCTTTGCTTCTCTAACATGCATATCAACAATTTCATGCTTATAAGGAGAATCAATTTTTGAACTCACCTTTACCTCCTTAATGGGCTGCTCCATTAGTTCTTTGACTTGCATAGCTTCTTGATTGTTTGTACTTTCTTCTTCCTTTATGCTTGGCTGTTCTCTTGCCTCTTCTTGATATTCCGTGGTATCATGGAATTCATCTTCATCTTCCATCTCTTCTCTTGCTTGTAGGGGTTCCTCAACACCTTCCTCATGCATTAACCAATGCATCTCTTCTTTATCAACAACAAAAAAAATTTTCTTTTCTCTTACACATTCACTTGTTTACTTGGTGTCTTCTCTTGCACCAATCTCTTCACTTTCCAAGGCCCTTCTCTTGACCTTCATAAGGCTGCTCATCCCTGCAATTACCCATGCAAAGACAACATTAGAAATAAAAACAAGAGACCACAAGGTCCCTATGAGTGCTCTCTTCACCAACACTCTTATCTTTTCAAGTGCTCTTCCTGGCACTTATCTTTTCTTTCTTCTCTTCCCTTGTTCTCCTCAATGAGAACATTTTTCACAATCTCTTCCTCTTTTTGTTGCTCTCTTGGCAACCTACTCATCGTCTTGCCTCTATGGGCTTCTCTCTTCTTGGCAATCTCCTTTTGCCTTCTTCTCCTCTCCATTAGGAGATCTATTGGCCACTTCAACCTCTTCCTCATTGGCCATACGCATGCTTGCTTGTCCATCTGCATCCAAGACTCATATCTATTTGCAAACTTAGCTAAGTCTCTTTTCAAACTAGCAATCTCTTTATCAATTTCAATACTATTCATACCTTTGATGCTTGCTTTCTTCTTGGTGCCCTCATGTACCTTACTGCTTTGTAGTGCCTTTAACAGTACTTCCATTTCTGAGATCTTCACCCAAGTCTTTTCCACCTTGGTCTCTTGATCCCTTGTCTCACCCAAGCCTTTCTCCTTGATCTCACCTAGGCCTTTTGCATCCTAGTCTTTTGATCCTTTTCTCAATCCTGCAACAACTCTTTATACAACACTTCATCAAACACAAATCACAAATCCAAGCTTACCTTGCTTTGGATCTTCCTCTTGAGCATTCACTTGCTCCCTTACTTTTGAGCTTCTCCAAGCTTCTCTTCTCAATTCTTCAAACTCCATCCTTTACCTCACCTAAGTCTATTTCACCTTAGTCTTTTGGAAAACTATCCAAGCTTCTTCTTGGATCTTCTTCTTCTTCTTGAGAAATTCACTATGCTCTTCTTCTAGAGCTTCTCTTGGCTCTTCACTAAGCCTTCCTTGGCTTCTTCTCCTCTTAATCCTCAATGGCTTTAAACTTCCTTTTCACCTGTTTACTTATTAAACACAATAAATTCAAATCAAATATCAAAATTACTCATACCTTTCCTCAGCAAATCCAAGAGCTTCAAGCTCTGATACCAAAATTGATGCGCAGTCCCTAGACTGCTCTGATACCAAATATGATGGGCTGGTCATCATTCTGCAAATAGGGCTAAACTATAGAATTAAGATAGCAGACTAAAATTCCATTCAAAAGATCCATCCTCAGCTCATAGATAATAGACATGATTTCCATTCATCGACTCAATTTCACTTGTCAATACAACTACCTTCACTAAGGCTTAAAACATTACCTTTCACTAATTAGGATTGTGATTACATCCTCCTGTATAGGTGTGGGCTGCTTCATTCAACTCTCCTCTATAGGCTTGAATCTACGGACTCTATAGGCTTGAATCATGGACTCTACAGGCTTGAATCTACAGACTCTGCAGGAAGGAAATCTACGGACTTTGTGATGCACTGTCATCAAACTTCATTCTAATTCGGTCTACATATCTCAAGTATATATTTATCTTCATCTTCAAGGCCCAACCACATAGACATATTCACTTTCCGTATTCGAGTCCTGTGTGCTTGTGTAAATATGTAGTCACGTCTTTCACCAATACTCGACTCTACCTCCCATCGAACTCTATAACAGAAGATATGTCACTCACCCATGGCCTAACAGCTTCCTTATTCGGCTTCTCTGAATGTGTAATCCTCTCCTGAATCATGTCTTTTGTATTCAAATAACCATTTACATATTCTATGGTTGAAGACCATCAATATAAGAAAATCTGACCTCCATAGGCTCGACCTTCGATATGTAGCAATCCCGTATACATTTTCTAAAGACCAAAATACAATAGCATCTTCGGTCCATACTCAGCTTCTTCCCCAAAATAAGAATTCACTTTATGCATCATGAGTCAAGACATTGTCATGAGTTATTTAAAACAACCAATTGGATACATCCTTTATCAGGCTTGGTTCTAAGGATCAACGAACAATGATCTATATGTAGCAAAGCACGACTCTGCCATGAGTAATTTCCAACACCATCTATGCCCATGGTTCTAATGGCGAGCTTCAAGCTCTGTTCATGGGCTCAGCCTTTTCCAACAGGTCTCCCCATTGCCAATGGTATCCATACCCTTTGGGCTCTTCTTCACCATGGTAAAAAATAAACAATACAGGTCGAATGGCCTTCTTTTTCTCCTTTTCTCCCTTTTGGAGATCCTCCTCCTCTTCTTACATCTCTTCCCTTGAATGAGAGGCCCTTTCCTCTCTATATTTCTACATACCTCTATCCTCCTCCTGACTGAATTCTCTCTTTTGCTCTTTTGAAGAGCCTCCTTCCTAACCTCTACGCCCAACTTAGGCTCAAATAGTTTGTAATTTGTAACAATATACTAATTTGAAGAAGACTAATATCTTACGATTGAAATATTTCAACCATTCCCCTTGATTTACTCCACAAGCTTCCTATCGTGGGATTCTTAACTGACTTTTACCTTTTCCACTCTTTTTACTTTTAACAATTACAATTACTCCTCCTTATACAACATTTTGGAGGGAAAATATAATAATTGGAATTTGAATTTAAACATGGCTAAAGCTTGCATGCCTAATAACCACGCCTTGCCTGAAGCTGTATGTAGATGCTCCTACATCATATTCCCATTCGATTAACCTTGTAAAACCTAGTCTATTATTGAACTTTTAGATTGAATTGACTATGTTGATTAAGTAAGACCTTTTCATCCACTTATTTAATCTCTGTTTAGGTATCTTTATGCTCCATTTGGGTTAATTGTACTATGTTTTTTTATTAGTTTTCATGGTCTTTTATAAGGTATATATATTTACATCTACTCTTGGTTTAAATGAGATGGTTAAGTGTTTTTTGAAATCTCATTTTTGGCATGTTCACTTCTTAGATAATGGATAGGTTTTAACTTAAAGATAGGCAAAACGCTATTTTATTTGTGGGCTTGTTTCTTTATGACTTAGCCATTATGTTTCAAAATTAATATTTAAAAATCAAATGGATAAGTGTTTTACTACTAACCTAATGGTATTCTAAACTTTGAAAATGGGATTGTTCCACTTGTTATTTACTTTACTTCCCTGAGTCATTATGCCTTGGTCTTTTTTGGGGTCTTTTGAGTGAGTGTGATTATTCCACATGGCACAATCTCATTATACCACTTCCTTAACCCCCTTGATTTTCTTAAAATACCTTAAGCCTCCTATATACATGAGATCATGTCACATGGCATGATCCTATTTATCTAAGCCCTTAAGGTAGTTTATATATCCCCCATTGTTATTCAAACACCCAAATGCCTAAGATCATGCCATGTGGCATGATCTCATTTCTCCAAGCCACCTAAGGTGGTTAGAGTATTTACAAGACTTCCAAGTGAATGATATTTAGAAAAGTTACAATATCTCATTTCACTGAGAGTGCGTAGGTCATCAATCCATGTAAGTTCCAAGTTAGACCCCAAATGAGTGAACAAATGCCACGTGGCATGTATTGCTAGTTAGATGACACGTTGGTACACATGTCAACATTTCATGAGCATAAAATTGATATATATATATATATATATATATATATATCACCTATTTTATATATTAAATAAGTTATCTCTAAGATTATACTCAAGCCTTAGCAAGTTACTTATTTATCTTAAGGTTTTGTTTTAATCCTTCCTCTATGTAGTATTGAATTCATGGGTTTAGACTATCTTTTGATCATTGTTGAATCCATGAGTTAATCCTTTATGTAGTTTTAATTTTTTAAATTGATCATTGTGGTTGTATAAATTTATGGATGAACTCTATAAGGGTTTATCTTATTTCTAGTTTTAACCCATCTTTCCCCATTGCAACTATAAATGGCTAGTTGTATGTTCCCTTCTATATTTGTCATGACCAATTTTCTTTGAAGTGAACTAATTTTCTTGTATTTTGATTTTAGGGTTTAATCATTTCATTTTTTGGGTAGATCGTTTATCACATTTATTAAATCCCATTTTTGGTTAAAGTTAAATATTTGAAATCTAATGACTAGTTTTTATTTTCAAGAGCTAACAACTAACTTTTGTTTGTAGACTTAGATTTATTTAGGAATAGACACTTGTATACTACTCAAATGTCCACTCCTTCATAAGAATTTGGATATATATCCATGTATTTCAACCCCCATGAAGTGCCTAAGATCATGCTAGGTGGCATGATCAGCCTTTTCTAGGACCTCAGGATGATCAAGATGAACTAAGCAAGTAGGGACCCTTCTAGGTGAATAGAATGATGCCACATGGTATCATCTCACTTCTCCACACCTTAAGATTACATATGATTAGTATGATAGGGTTAAAACCAAGTGATTCCCTAGGATGATGCCATATGACATGATCACGGGGCTCATAAACAATCAAAGCATGGAATAATGGTTAAGGACCAATAGAGCTCTGAGTAACTTAGATATTTCCACCTATCAAGATCTTGTTGTGTCATGATGGTGTAGAATTCAAGATGACATGGATGCTCAATATTATATAAGTTAATGGAAGACCATCACATGATAGGACCTTGATAAATAAATTGCATGTTGACTATTTCCAAACATCGAGGAATGGTCACATGGAATGACCTTCATGAGAAAGATACATGGGCCTCCATGAATAGGCTCAAGGTCTAAACTTGGTGCCTATATTTACAATCTAAATTTAAGGTATGTGAAATTTATATTATATACACTGTCAAATCTACATAGCCATTAATAATATTATCTTCTAGCATCAAAAGGGATCATGAGACGTAGATCCTAAAGAAGGCCAGGAAGTGGTGTTAAATAGAAACTTTATGTGTGCATAAGGATTGAGTCAGAGTATAAATGATATAATTTTGTCTAAATTAGGCATGGCCATCATCAAGCAAATTATGGTGAAATAAAGGCTCGAGGGAACATTCAATGACTCCAACCACCTAAAATTGAATACAAATATCTATTATTAGGGCATTGATCCTAATTTCATCAATATTGCACATGGTTCATTTAAAATTTGAGTAAAGACAAGAACATATCAATAACTACCCTTCAGGTGGTTGGATTTATGGATAAGTGGACAAAGTGGCCTATATAATACTAGTTATCTATTGAAATGAAGTTTGGTCCATTTAGAGTTAGAGCTAGATTAGAGGACTTAGAAAATTGTATTCTCTTATAATTTATTGATTTCTTAGTTTAATTTCTCATTTGACAATGAGATGAGGTTGTATATCAACTCTCCTCTTCCTTTATTTCTACACTCTTTGTATATCAACTCTCTCTACCACTCTTCAACATGTGAACCATCACCTTTTCTTTCACTCTTTATAGAGCCTTCACGAATATCATCTTCTTGGTTAGCCATTAGATTTGACTTAACCCTTAAGGCTTCTATAACATTAATAAATAGATACATACTACTCCCATATGTCTATCATAGCATCCATGGTTCACCCTTAAGAAACTACACCTTTCAATTAGGCCTTAGTAGCCCTCATAGGTCTTGTGGAGACCTATACACTCCTTTAGTAATTAATCAAGAAAATTATAAATATAATACCACTTAAAAATGCATAATTATATTCCATATTACCCCTAAAACACCTTCAAATGATTACATCCATCACTACATTCCTCTGCATATGCACAATCTACTCAAACATTAGTCTTGTACACAATAACACCATGAACAAACAAACATTCAACATTTAAGCATTTATGCATACTAAATATGGATTGTTAAAACTTATAAAATCCACACATATGATCCTTATATAGTATATAACAATATATAATTTATAAATCATCATGAAACATCCAAAACTCATCAATACAAACTCAAACATCCTTCTCTGGTCATTTACAAAAGATGGTCAAACACATAGTCAACTTTGGCATGCAATAAATTCATCTATATGGATAATAAAACCTTATAAATAGTTTTTATGAATTATACTTGGAGTGCCTTACAACTTTTATTTTTACTACAATATCAAATTCATCATACATCAAAATTTATAACTCAAACAATATAGACTAGTTTTTCCTTTGTTAATTTAAATTCCAATGATCACTATGTAATGCAAAAGCTTCAGACACGTGTCTTCATCTTGTTCCCCTTGGAAAATCAAGAAAATAGGATTCATCAATCTCCTCAATAGTCTCTTACTCTTTATCTTCAATTACTGACTATTGATCTTTGATTTGTGTATTTGATATTGTGACACTTGGTAACTTCACATGCCTTCTATGAACCGTTTTGTCAATCTCCATTCGCTCAACATGCTTACACCACTTGAAAGCTCCACATAATTTTTTTAGAAATTTTTATTTAATTATATATGTGGTCATGCCACTTGGAAGTCCCACAAGCAATCTTAGGATCTTTTGACTTATTGACCTTGTGCTCTCCATTAGATCTTCATCTACATGATCACCCATATGTCATTGATCCTTGATCTAATCAAGCTAAATTTTGATTTTTTATAGCCCTACATTTACCATCTATAATATATATTTCTTTAATCTTGAAATTTATGGTCTTTTTCATGTCATAGTATGCTAGATAAACTATGGCTAAGTATGGTAAACACTATAATTTGCCTCGAAGGCCAACTTTGCACCTCAATATCTTTTGCAACACACAACCTTGTGACTTAAAACTTGGACCATATAAACTAGGAAAAAATTTGATCAGGCCCATGTGACCAACTTATTATTACACACTAGCACATGTGATAATTCTAATGTCATCAATCTACTCACTCAGCCTGATTTTTCAAGATGACTAGGATAACCTAGACATTCATATGACTATTATGATGAATTAATTTTACTTCCACAAGCACTAAAAGCTCTCATAACACCTCATATGAACTTTAAAGTAGGAGCATAACATCAACAACATTCTCTATCATCCAAAATACTTGCACATATGTTATTCACTCTCAAATCCACTTGAAACTTATTATTTTGTCATTAATACATTATGTACTCAGATCACCTTGACATCAATGACAATCAATGCATCTGCAGAACATCCTAAAAAATCTCCCCCTTTGCCATTGATGGAAAACCCCTTTAAAAATGCTATCTCTCCCAAAGTGAACTACTCTTTCATTTTGAACTTTCTCCCCCTTTGACATTAATGATAAAAGGTCTCTTCCTTAACATGCCAACTTGATCTTTGGACCTAATAAGAAGCTCACAAATCTTAGAAATATCCTCCTAAAATCATGCTCATCTCATATAACCTATTTTGAAACCATACTCAACCTTATAAGTTCTTTGGAATTGAAACATCTCACATATGCTCCCCCTTTCACACCAACTGATCCTGAAGACCTGAAAAGACTTCAAAGATCAATAATAATAAAGGACCACCTTAGAGAGATGATACAAACTCCCCCTAACATTGGGCATATGATTTCTTACAAGATCTTCACAATCTTGATTATTGATAACACACTATCTTGACCATACCCTACTATATGAATAAGAGAAATAAAATATCAAGTAAATGGGAGTGATCACACTTTTAGAATACTAAGAGAGACTCACCCTAAGTCTCCTGAGCATAGGATCCTCTTGATTTCCTTAAAATTTTACCTCACAGGACAACACCATGATCTTCAACAAATTTTCAATCCATTCTTAAAACAAACTTACCTTCATACTTATGATTTGACCTGTCGAACCAAGCATCAAAATTTGACTATATTTTACTTTTTAGAACCAATGTCCCTGAATGGGTTTTTTGAAAATTTTCATCACCAACCACTAGATCAATATTATAAAGTTTTTTTTCCCCCTCTTATATTTCTAGTAGCATCTAGTTCATCACCTAGACCATGCACACTTGCTTCTACATATGACAAACATTTCCTAATAAGCATAGATACAAACACCCATTTTTATTGAGAGACTAATAGTCCAAAAACTCAAGAGACTCCCACATCTCCATGCTCTTACTTGACTTCCAATCTTACCTCATCATCATATTGACTTTAAATGAGTCCTTAACTTTAATTTTTCCTTTTAACTCAGAGTCCTACTTGATCTTCTTATCCATTTGAGCAAATAAGGCTTACTCTTTAATTCTTGTACTTGTTTCCTATTCTATTATGAAAAATAATTCATTCACCTCCTTGGGCCTCCATTCATTACATATCTTATTTTATTCATGTTAGGATTGATTTTATTTTAAGTAAGAGATTGACCATTCCTACAAAACCTTGCTATGTGACCTCTCTCTTGACACTTGTATCAAACCATACTTAATAAAAATTCATTTTTTCTTACCTTATTAGGATAGAATGTTGCAATGCGCCCCATGTTATAGTATCTATAACATTTCACTTACACCACTTGACTGATATTTCATACGATAGTTCTAAGAAAATTAAATCCTTGAGGGTCTCTTACACTCTCTTGATTTATGACCAAATTGATTGCAGGAGTAACATTGACCATTGAAATTTGCATACCTCATAACATTTGGTTTTATTATAGTATTAGTTTTCAATCTACTAGCACCATCATTCCTTGATTGATCATTAAACTTTAAGGTCTGATTCTTCTTGTTCATGTTAGCCTTTTTTTTGTTTTGAGTTGCAACCTTTTGTTCCTTTTTGAAACCTAGACCAAATCTATCACTTATAGATATTTGACTACTCAGAATGTTGTCAATATTGTTAGCACTCTTTTCAAACTTCACAAAAGACCTTACCTTGCTAGATGTCAACCTTCAAGGACTAAATTTCAAACACATACCTAAAGCATTCAGTTTATTTAGTTTTTAGGCTTGTAAATATAATTTTTAATTGAGTATTAAGATTTTTGACTATATCTTCATGTTCCCTAGTGTCATCATTTATTCTTGCCTCAAACACACTTAGTTGTTCCTCATAGTCCTTGATTTGTGACATCATCTTCTTGTTATTTTTCTTCTCAATCTTCATATCTTCAAGAGCATTCATCAATTCAACCTCATTATCTTTCTTAGTTTCTTTATTATCTAAATCATTAGTTGCATCTTTGTTTATCATGAGATCATCTCTTTTAGAGTTGCTTGATTTTAACTTTTGATATGTTTCAATATTGTTCATAGATTTATTTATTTTCATTTGGAAAGTCTCTATCTTTGATTGATACATGATACATTATTCATCCTTACTCTTTACCTCTTCATCAAGAGTACAAACCTGAGTTTCAAGTTGTTGAGTGATTTAATCATGCTCCTTGACTTCATTACTCAACCTTCCTTCAAAAAGGCCAATTTTCTCCTAATAAGATTTGATCAAGGAAGCTTGTTTTCTATTCTTGCCTTGTAGTAGCTTCAGTTTTTCCACAATGTTCAGATATTTATCTTCAAGAGTGACTTTCTCATATTCCTCTGAGCTATCTACTTCAAATAAATCTCTACTTAAATAACATTAACCTTCATCATCACTAAGATCCATGAATAATGTCCCCTTGTCCTCATTAATAAAATAATCATCACTATCTGATGTGTTTTCTTCTTCTTCTATAGACGAGTTATTATCTTCTTCATGGTAAAGACTCTTAATACCTTTGTATGATTCTTTCTTTCCATTTATCTTATTGAATAACTTTTCATACCTAATAAGACCCTCAGATTTCTTATGTTCATCCTCATGAAATTCCTTATGATATTCTTTATTTTCAAACTTGCCTTTATTTTGGCATCTAGATACAAACTGACCAATTTTACCACATGAAAAACATTTAAAAGGAAGTTTCCCTTCATATTTACCTAATATTACATTCAATTTTCTTAAAATCATGGCTTTAAGTTGATCTTCATTAAGGTCAAAGTCTTCAAGACTTAACTTGTTCTTCTTGGCTTTTTATCTCCTTGATCACCTTGAAGGTTGCTTCCTTCTTAGGAGGTCTGTCCTTACTGAGTCTCATCTCATAGGTATTAAGGATCCCATGCAATTCATCCATATTCATCTAAGTAATTCATGACTTTCCTAGACATCAGATACTTTTGAATAATATTTGAGAATGAGAGACCTTAATACCTTTTTTACTATAATAACTTCTTAAATCTTCTCTCCAAGACATATGATCATGTTTACTATCTCATCAACCCTTAGAAGAAAGGATGAAATAGTGTCTTCTTCCTTCATTTTGAGGCCCTCACATTACCTTCGGTAAGTCTATAATTCAGCCAAATTAATTTTTGAATCTCTTAGATAGATAGTTTGTAATTTGACCCAAATTTCCTTGATAGACTTACAATAGATAACTGGGTGAACTTATTCTTTGAAAGACCATAAATTATGGCATTCATTGCCTTTGAATTGTTTTTACTTAGCTTCTTGTCAGTTGCACTAGTTGGAGGAATAATTGGTGTAGTATAAGCATCTATAATAGATTTTCAAATATCAAACCCTAGATACATGATATATGTCCTCATTATTGTACTCCAAAAACCATAATTATACCCATTGAATAGTGGTTCTTGCTTTGTAGAGATACCCTGCATATGTTGGCTTTCCATAACGTACCTAGGTTCACCTTCCAGTGGTTAAACTTGTAAATAAGGTGTGTCTCTAATACCAATTATTAAAGGTATAATAACTAAGAGGGGGATGAATTCATGATGAAATATAATCCAAAATCTAATTCCAATTCTTACAAAACCTTAATCAATTATTGAAATCATTCATAAAACATACAAGTTATTCATAATAATGAACAAGAAAGATGGTTCAAGATCAATCACATAACACATAGACTGTGTGGGAAACCCTCATGGGGAATAAAACCCACTATCAAAACTATATACACATGGACCACTTATCCTATAAGATGATCACAAACATGATACCTTTTATTGAATCACCTACTTCATAAGGAGCATCCACCCCTAAGCATGAACAAACACCAACTTGTTCTAGATGTTTAGTACCTACACAACACTTATGAAATCAATAGCTCTAGAAATTTGATTGCCTTTAAATCTAATGGAGAAATAATTTCTGACACCTCTCTTTCAATCCTTCACATTATTTCAAACTTTCACACATAATCAATGCATCCAAAACACCCTTTTGGATCACTCTAGACCTCTTTTCTCATCTTCAATATTCAATCCTCAAGTACACTATTATGACATAAAAATTATGAGCTACAAGTCATACACACAATCCTTAACCTAATATTATATTATATTTAATTTATTTGTTAGTTTTACTCACTCTCATCTTCCTTTACTTCTTCACTCTCCACATATCAACTCTCTCTACCACTCTTCAACATGTGAACCATCACCTTTTCTTTCACTCTTTATAGAGCCTTTATGAATATCATATTATTGGTCAGCCATCAAAATTACCTTAACCCTTAAGGATTATATCAAATTAATACATAGCTCCATACCACTCCCATATGTTTATTATATCATCCATTGGTTACCCTTAATCAGCGACACATTTCAATTAGGCCTTAGTATCCCTTATAGGTCTCATGGATACCTATTCACTCCTTTAGTACTTCATTGATCAAATTAAAAACACAAGACCACTTCCAAATGCATAATTATATTACATATGATACCTAAAACACCTTCAAGTGATTACATCCATCACTACATTCCTCTGCATATGCACAATCTACTCAAACATTAGTCTTGTACACAAGAACACCATGAATAAATAAACAATCAACTTCTAAGTATTTTTTAATACTAAATATGGATTGGCTAAACTTCCAAAATCCACATAGATTATCATTATGTATTTTAAAATAATATCCAATTGATAAATAATCATGAAACATCCAAAACTCATCAATATAAACTCAAACATCCTTCTCAAGTCATTTACAAAATATGGTCAAACACACAGTCAAATTTCAAGCTCAATAAGTACATATATATGAATATTAAAAAATCATAACTAGTTTTTATGAATGTATCTTTGATTCATTTACAAATTTTATTTTTACTCTACTATCTTATTTGTCATATATCAAAAGTTATATCTCAAACAATATAGACTAGTTTTTCTTTTGTTAATTTAAATTCCAATAATCACTGTGTAATGCAAAAGCTTCAAACACGTGTCTTTACCTCATTCCCCCTAGAAACTTGATCAAATATGATCTATCTATCTCTTTAGGAGTCTCTTAGTATTTAACTTCAATCATTTACCATGGATCTTTGATCTATGAATCCGATATTATGACACTCGGTAGCTCTACGTGCCTTCTATGGACCCTATTGTCAGTCTCCATTCACTCAAGATTATTACACAACTTGGTAGCTCCACATGATTTATATGGAACTTATTGTTTAATGTTATATATAATCATGAAACTTATCAATATTTCATGTAATATTAGGATCTTTTGACTTATTAATCTTGTGCTCCCTATTAGATCTTCATCTGCATGATCACCCATGTGCCATTGATCCTTAATCCAATCAATCTAGATTTTGACACTTGGAAACCTTGAATTTTCCCTCTATAATACATATTTACTAAGGTTTGAACTTGATAATCTTTGGAACATTAGATTCTACTAGAGAACCTTTGGCCAAGTATGGGAAACATGACAATCTACCTGGATGGCCAACTTTGCACCTCAATATATGTTGCGACACACAACCTTACGACCTAATACTTGGACCATATAAACTAGGAATAAAATTGATCAGACCCATGTGACCAACTTATTCTAACACTACCACATGTTCTAATTTTTATTTCATAAAATCTTCTCACTCAACCTAATTTTCCAATATGATTAGGAGAACCTAGACATTCATATGACTACTCCGACAAATTACTTTTACTTCCAAAATCAAGCCAAACACTCATAACACCTCATATGACCTTTTCAATACAAAAATAACATAAAAAACATTCTCTATCATCCAAAATACCTATTCACATGTTATGTACTCTTAAATCCACTTGAAACCTATTATTTTTTCATTAATGCATTATGTAATTAGATCACTGACATCAATGATAATAAATGCATCTCAAGAACATGATCAACATCTTAGTGTTATGTTTCATTAATTATCTATTATATTACATCTTTGTGATTGATATTAATTTAATACACATGTAAATGGTTTCACCTTCTTTGCTTTATAGTTGTGCTATGCTGGCCAAACGAAGATTGCTTTCTCAAGAGGTTTATATTGTTAATATAAATAGAACTACCCTAATTATAAATGCATTTCATATTTCCTTTCTCCTTACCCTTTCTTTATTTTTCTCCTTCTTATATCAAAGTTATATTATCTTTAGTTTAGTATAAATTTCAATCAGTTATTCAAGATTTATCTAAACTACAATTTCATCCTTTCATCTATCTTTTATGTATTGTTGAAATTAGTATAATAGAGAGTTTTGACACCAACAATGATTTCATTGACAAATCCTAACTAGATGGTTCTTATAAGCCTGAGATAGATCAAATTCTCTTGCATAAGTCTTAAATAAGTACTCCAAATAGGACCTTTGTATGGAACAACTTGCATCATCCAAATGAGATGTCTGCTATGCCATGACTTGGTAGATAGAGACCTTGGAAAATTTATTACCATAGCTTTCTTCTTTTTAGGAGTGGTGGAAGGGAGGAATAAGGGGGAATCCTCACCGTTTGAGCCTTTCCTCTACCCTTCTTCCCCCTAGAGTTATTATGGTTGTGATAAATAGACAACCAATAATATCATGACACAAGAAAGGATATTCACATATTAAATTTTGGAGAAAAATAAGACTTGTAAAAAATATCTAAATCTAGATGAATCAAAACAAAAAATAAAATAAAAGACACAACAATATAAAATACAATATCTTCCCTTATTAATTAATTTAGAGGATCCAAATGAGATATTTATTGAATAAGATGATAGAGATGATGATTTGATAGGTATCATAGCTACCATTTATGACTATTTATCTCATTTAAATGTTACACATATTATTCCAAGAGAGTACAAAGATGATTTTGAGGTAATAAGCAATGCTAAATTAAATAATGGAAAGGTGAACCTTCTAATAAATAATAAGTATAAAAGTGGAAATAATTGTTGAAAACTAAGTTCATGATAACATAATTTGATGATATGTTCTCCACTAAAGTAATTATTTATAAAATCCAACATAGCTAGAGAGAAAGAGGCACAACACATTGCACAATGGATTAAGGGTGCACAACAAGTAATTATGATAAACTTATTTAAAAATGTATAGTTCATGGATATAGATTAGCTATTATATTAGAAACTACCAAGGCAAAATATAAACAACATATTATATTATGAATTTTATTTCATAATCATATCACTTCTTTACCAATTGTTCAATATAGAGAACAATATCAATCACAATATCATGAATCCCATATTTTTCATACCATAAAATAATTTGAAATAAAATAGATAAATGGTGGTAATTAAAAAGACACATTTAGGTGTTTAAATGTCAATGCATGATCATACTAATATAATTATAGGATGAGAAAATTTTCACAAATAATTTCGTATCATAATCTACTAATTGACTTATCTTATCACCTCCTAAAATAAGGTAGTTTTCACATTTACCTAAACCTCCTTACTATATAATTTACCCGAGTCCAATATCATATCTCTCCCTCTCAAAAAATATGTTGATATGAATTAGGAATTTCAACAACAAAGTATTATGACTATCATAGATGTGTAGGACACATGACTAATAGATGCAATAATTTTACAACATAATATACCAAATTTTATGGAAGTTCATATTATCAATATTCATAATATAAATATGAAGGTGCATGAATTAGTGGCATATCCTATCCCATTTATTCCACATATTTTTCCATTGAAAACACCAACAAAATATTCAAGCATACAACACAATTCGCAATATACCATGAATACTTCCATTACACTCCATATACATCATTAGATTGACTATGATAGTAATGATGGTTATTCCATGAAACATGATCATATATATATATATATATATATATATATATATATATATATATATATATATATATATATATATATATATATATATATATATATATATCCAACCAAAATTGACATAGATATTAATCCTCTACCATGGAATATTATATTTACAATGATTTACTATAGATATATATTTGTATATCCCACTAATACGATCAATGATTAGAAGGAACATATTCAAATATGAAAAAATACAAAAAATAATACCTTTTCTTGACATGTGTTGCTAATTTACATGATTCATTTATAATTTATCTCATACATTTTAGATCATATATCCATTTTTATATTCACTTTTGTTTCATGATATACATGAGGGGTATGTATGACATTCATGTTTTATAAGACACAAAATTACATAAGTAGGACATTTTTACACCGAGTGTTTGCATTTCTTACATTGGGATGTCTTATTATATATACAAATATTATATATTTTAATGACCATTTCTATTAAAAATATCGATCTTATTACACTTATTACACATTAATTTATCTTATGTGTACTATTTATACTGCATATTCTATGCAATTTTTTTTTAATATATGTGATGATGGAATACATTAATTGTGTATATTAGCCTTGCTTTTTTTATGCATGATTGATGTTTTTTATTATAACATATTATGATCCTTGAGTTTGTATTATATTGTGTGAATATTTTATCTATGACTCTACATGGCATTGGGTGTTCATTGTGTGATTATTTTTGCATTTTAATCTTTCTCTATGACTCTACTTGACATTTCGTGAATCATTTTTTAACTTCTTTTATGTATGGCTCTTAATTTGCATGTTCACTACATGAATATTATTGTGTGTGACATTGTTTTATATCATTAATGATTTTATAAATTATTATGTTCCATGACCATGACATTTCATGTGATATTTTTAATTTAATCTTGGATTGTTTACTAATATTATAATGCCATGATTTATATCACACATTCTTATAATTATATACAATACCATGATACATATCATGCATATTTTATGTGGTTCTTACTTGATACTTATACAATTTTTAATATGATGATTTTTATTGCATGCCTCATGGATATATAAACTTAATATGAAACATGTATGCCTTAGGATACATGTTTCATAAATGCTCAAATTATTTAATATTTATATGATAACATGATCTAATCATGTTATCACATGCTTACATTTTCTTCTATATGACATGATGTTTATAATTATTATTTTTTGGAGATGAAAAGTTTACAAGATACATCTTTTATCTTAAAATGGGGGCATACATAGTTAATTTTATAAGAGACACAAGAATTCATAGATAGATATTTAAAAAATTTAGCACATATTATTTCAAATTGGAAAAAATTTACACATACTATTATAGGTTTTACTTATGTTGGGGGCATATGTTAGTTATTATATAGGATTATGAGTAAAAATTCATGAATTCATATATATTTTTGCACATATTACATGACCTATATTTCATAGGTTATTAGGTTAGAGGAATATGTTGATAGTTCAAAAATATCATGATATTTTTGCACAAATTATAGAACTTAGATTACTTAAAGTTTCATATTTGGGACATATAAAAGGAATATGTGAGAAATTTTATAGGATTATTTACTTGGATTTACTCAATTTTTACTAAGGTTTCACTTAATTTTACTCATACATAATCAAGATGAATAAAAAATCATTTGTAATGGATGACTCAAAACTACTCAAGCATAATTAGGTTTTACTTAGATTTATTGCAACATGTGTTGGGTCCCATTCTCAAAAAAATATAATGATTGGTGTGTTTGAGGTTCTACATGAATTAATTTATAATCACTTCTCCATGTCCATTTAGGACTAAGGAATATTCAACCTGACCCATGGTTTTAATATTGGCATCTCCCAGGGCTTTAAACATCATATTCTCCACTAACTCTAGAGGGAAAGTTGGTTCTGATAATTACATGTGTATTCATTCCTTTCTTTTTAAATTTAAAATTTTCTCAATTATTAATTAAAATTTTCTATCATAAGTGGTCACTAATTTATACATGTTTCTTTAAAGGTTTTACATGGATAAAACCCAAAACTCAACATATACCTAGAAAAACTCACTTTGGTTACACTCAATTACCAAATTTATCACTTTATCATTTACATATAGTACTTTTAGTACTATAATAAAATGGGCATAATGTAGATAAATAAATTTGTATCAGACACTTGACAATGTCAATTTTTACCAAGCCTTAGTATACATGACTTGAGTGTACACAAATTAGTCTTTGTCACACTCTCTCTTAGGCTTAAACTTACACATGGGTCTAGATTTCATGATTTCTCATTATTATGAATAGGATTTCCATAACCTATTCCTAAATAAATTATCATCTTATGTATACTATCACCCTGATCTCATATCAATGTTTCCTACCCCCTAGACACTTCTAGTCATAGTTAGATAGATCTAATTACTAGAGTTATCTACCTTGGCTAGACCTTTCTATATTCTCTCCAATATCTATTTTCACAAAATAAAACTCTTCATTCAGTTCAGATCACACATTTTACATGTTGTTTCAAAGGGAAATTACCCAAAGAGTTAGCTATATAAACATATCAAGCCTAAGCATATTCTTATGTAACACTTCACTAGTAAGAATCTATTACACTAAGTAATATATCTACACACCCTTGATGTACTTGCCTAAATTATCCAAATATATAAGTCTTAAAAGGAACAACATAATCCAAGTTTTCATACTATTTCAAGTTCAAAATCATAGGTTTTCAAGTGTTGAAAACCACACACAATATTGCACTACATATTAGTATTATATTGACTCAGTACACACACACTTATGTGGAAGAACCAGATGTGGTTTGAACCCTCTTCAGATAATTCTAACATTAGAAACATTTAATACTTATAAGAGGATTGTTAGATTTAGATCAAACCATCTTTTCTAACCCCTTTTTATAGGTAATTAATAAGCCAAAACTTGAGCTAATTTTTCAAGGTGAAGGAATACAAATCTAAATTAGCTCACAGTCTAAGCCTTTGATGTCACATATAATACCTATCTATAGAAGGAAAATGATTTGTGAGTGAATAAAATTCTATTTATCATATTGAAAAATCATTCAAACCTTAGACAAATACATTTAGCATAGTTTTCTATGCATTACCATATTTGTCCGAACAGTCTTAGAGAGTCAATTTCAAAATTTGAGTGACCACAAGTCCATTCCATATGTTTGTTGATGACTTTACACTACCATAGTCCATAATTTTTTTGAAACAATAAAATTACCCTATCCTATTAGTCATTTATATTTATATATAAGTGTAATATATCTATCATTATTTGCTAATAACATTCATATTTTCTTTATATATATATATATATATATATATATATTTCAATTTGTTTTAAGTTTTTCCTTGTTTAGATAACTAAATCCAAAATACAATAAAACATTGACATGTCAGAGGTTCATTTTCATTATTATTAGAGTATCAATAGAGAAATTTTTCATATTTTAATATATGTATATCTCAAATTAGATTAGTGTATTCCATTTATTTCATTTTTTTAATTATTTTTTATTTACCTCTCTATCTTAGGTGCATCCCTTTTTTCCAATAATTTTTTTGTAAACTAATATTAATTAAAATAAGAAATTACATTATGTAAATGAAACAACATTCCAAAGCAAAAAAAGAGAACAAGAAAGGGATGTGGGCATCCTAGATGAAAAATCCCTAGGGGGAAGAATGACACACCATTGAGAAAGAAAAAATAAAGTCCCTCCACAAAAGGTAAACCAACTTCACTAAATCAAAGTGATAAAAACTAGAATAATAACAACAAACAAGAAAAAATGAAAGGTAGAAACAAGTGCCTACTATACCAAAGGCCACCAATTAATGAGAAATATATCCTAGATAATCTTTTATCCATCCCTTTTTTCCTTTCTTATTTTTTACTTCTTTCCACTCCCATTGAGTACGTTCTACCATGAAAATCTATAGATCTAATGTCTAAGGTTTTAAAGGTGTATGTGAGATCATGAGTTTTAGATTAAAATGAATAACTTTCTCTTTATCTGAGTCAGAGATCTTATATTCATTAAATATATTGACTTCTTCTAATTGAGTTCTTTTTGGATAAATCCCCATAAAGGTACTCTGATGTTCTCCCATATCCTCCATAGCATGCACAACTACCTCATCCTAGGTATATAATGTGTATTCCTATCCCCAAGTATAATACCATTCAAGGATTGGGTGAAGCATTGATATTTGTTTCACATAAAATTTTCTCAAATAATTACATCCATATTTTCCATAGATTCAGAGTTTTTATTCATTTTGTTATATGATTTTTTATTAAAGTTGTGTGAATGTGTTAAATTTACTTTTCTTTTGTATGTTCATTCCATTATCAAATCACATGTTATTACTACCTATTTCTACTATGTTTATGTCCATTTATTTATTTATATTAATATGACATTGTGTCATGATTAGTGTGGCTAATATACTTGTTGATTCCTTCCTAATATAAATTGTGAGTTGTCTCTTGGTATTTTTTATGTTTTTTATACATTTCTAGTCTTTATATTGCTATCTTGAATTTTATAACAATGGTTTTCCAGCTAGTACTTTAAGGTTTTCACTATGTATCATACACTTAAATATTTGTAGCATTTTTAATTTTTATTTATCTAAGTCAAACTCTAGGTGTTGTATCTTTTCATGATTGCATACATATTATAAAGCATTGTAATTATAGTTTATTTTTATTACTTGTAAAACACCAAAAACTCAACGTAAATGTTCATTTTCCAAAGTAGATTAGATCACATTTGGTTTTAGAAATAATAAATCATGCAACATTTTTTAGTTCAACATTACTTTCTATTATTTCATGTACAAGTGATTTTAATCAAATTATTTCACAATAAGTACTTTACTTTGATAATTAATAGTGTTGATGAGATACTCGTAGTCTTCCCTCCTTTGACTTCTTATTTTTTATTTTTTTAATGATCTTGAGGTGAGTCTAATAATTATATGCAGGATTCATCCTTGGATTAGAATTTCTCAACCCTATTTCTCCATTTAGTTTGATATTGACTAAGATCTCACATGCATCATATTTTTTGGTAACCATTTAATCATTTTATTCCCCCCTAGACACCCTAATTTTTCATGTTGAAGTGGATAAATACTATTAGGATCCATTGGGTTGATTCTATTTACCTACTCACCTCATGCCTATATTTTATCTACATTTTCTCATTCAATTCATACCCATTGAACATAAAATATTCCAAAGACCAAACCAATCTCAACCTATTAATCGAAACCCAAAATTTATCCCTTTCATCTTCTCCCTTTCAATATGTCTTAAAGTGACATTAGGAAGTTGTGTGATGGGGATTACACATTTTTACGTGTATATAGTGTCTCACAAGAACATTCACACTCAACATTAATGTGTCATATCCTTGATAACATGTATCATGCCATGTGGTATATCAAAGGTCTAATTCATGTCAAATAACCTATTATCAAACCACATAGCTAGAATTCTAACCTCCATATTTTAAATAATACCAAACATCACTCAATGTCGACACCATAAATATGCACATTTTGAATGTCAAAATTACCTTAGACCACCTTAGGATCCCTTGGGACTAATTTGAACCTTATAACCCTAACCCATGGTTAGTTTGCTCAACTAACCTAACCTACCCTTTTACCTACTTTTTCCCTTCACCCTTGATCATCGATGGTTAGGAATACAATCTATGGTCACCTTGATGATCGACAATCAAGGTGCACCTCCCCAACCAACAAAATGTAAACCATCCACCTTAATTTTCTAAATATAGTTCATCTAAATCCATGTGTAAGCTATTACATATGTGAGTTAAAATTAGAAGACCCAGTTAACATCTTATTACACCTCTCCTTCCTTGACTATAAGAATAAAGGATTATGGAGGTGAAATCCATCTATAATTGTTAACAAAAACTTGTGCATCCAAAGTTATTTTATTTTTTAGGTCAATCATCATCAATAATCTAGTGATCTAGCCATCAAAATAGAGAGATAGTTTATCACCACCACTCTGCCAAAGCATCAAGTGTCATCACTCTATCAAAATCATGTCATAATCCACCAAAAGACCAAACTACCTCAATCATCTACCCAATTAACCTTATGTAAAATAAGTATTTATTTTTTAGTATTCAATTACTTTATTTGTTTTTGTACTCAACCCAACACTAACCCATCTCCCAAAATCTAGCTTTATGATCTCATCAATCTAACCATTTACCAACCCAAACCTATACACAATAACCATTGATGGTTGTCTTAATTGTTGATGGTCTACCCAACCACTGATAGTCAGCACGATTGTCGGTAATTACATTAACCACTGACAGTCACCTCAACCACCAATGATCATTATGGTATAAAGTAACAATAAGTTATTTTCACCCTCTTACCCCCAACCAAATCTAATTTTCTATGTCTTTGCCTATTCATAGACCCCTATCTAATTTTTAAAAACAAACCTAAGCTATTTAGCACTAGTATTGACTTGTTTATCGTTATATTAGTCATTTTTAGTATATTTCTTTAGAAAGCATTTATTGTGTTCAATTTTAGTAGCTTTTGATTATTGATGCAAGTAATTTATAATATGTTTATAAACTTAATTATTTAAAACATGTATATTGATAGCCCTTGAGGAATCTCTTGATTTTGAGATCTAGCTAATGCTAGGCAATCCACTCAGTTATCTATCTAACCAACCATTTATTTTAGTGTTGTCTTGTTTTCAGGTCATCTTCCCAAGCCAAAGAGGAGTTATTCACAATATTTTGATTCAACTTGTGCATAATCAAATAGGTTTTTCAACCATACTTGTATTTATTTTCTTCTTTTCCCTTTTTAAAATATAAGCTAAAATTCACTGAAATATTTTGACATGATTAGTGGGACCTTGAGTCTTTACATTGGATTTATTTTCTTTGCATCTATATGTTCTTCTCTCTATTTATTCTCATTAACAAAACTAAAATCTCTTTTGGGTTTAAAATTAAGTGCATACATTGATTTCTTCCAAGTCTAGCTCAAATAGTTTAACTTAAAGCAAAGTAATCCTATCATAACATCACTTTTGTCATATACACTAAAACAAATGAATTTCATCAATAAAACATCAAATAAACTTGAGACAAGGCCCAACTAGGATTTCATAATCTAGCAGTCACCTTACCCTTTCCTAGTAATCCTACTTGGAGTTCATTACCAAGGGGAGAACTAACTCAATTCTCTAGTTGAGTATAAACTCTGTAAATAAATATATAGTGGTTAAACACCTGACACCCTTATCATTACAATGTGTGAAGTGAGGGGCTAGGACCCAAAACCAAGCCACATATTGATTCCCAATATGGATTACTCTTGAGCACCTAAACAACCTGAAACCAACCATAGACTTCCTTTCTAGTACCTATTCTATAATCCAAATTTTAGTCACAGATTTCTTTAAAGCTTAAGGCATAAACCAAAAGAGAGACTAAAAATAAACTTTAGGAATTAACATGATTTTCAGAGTGTGATTTATTTTCTTGATCATTTCTTATCTTCTCTCTATATTTGAGTGGTGAGATTATTTGTGCATTCTCTCTCCCTTACCTTGGATGGTTCTAACTTTCCAACAATGAAGGAATCTAGCAGAGCAAAACCCATCACCAAACCAATCGACCTCTTCTACCTCCTCACATATGGACTACATCTTTGAACCAATAGACTCTCCCCAACCTTTGGAGAGTCCCCCTTTACCTTGGGAGGTTCCCCAAGGAGATGCAGACTTTGCCACATTCTTAGATAATAATAATGTATCCCTCTAGCATTACCTTATCACTATGCCTCACCATACCCCTGATTTATCTCCACCTATGGACCCACCTTATGGCATGCCTTCCTATCTCATGGGGGACACTTTTATTTCCATGGTTACCACCCAACCATTAGCTACCTAAAATTCTTCATCTACTAACAATCCCTTTGATACTACTATGGAAAACCAACCTACCCAACCTTATGAACACCCTTATACCTTCCACCCCTACCAACAACTCCTCCACCTTAGGATAAACCAAACCATTGGCCACCTATAATCCCCTCACCATGGGAGTACACAACACTTTCATTGTTAATATTCCTTAAATTAATTCCTCACTTCAAATTCTTCTAGTGCTTACACCTTCTAGCTTACCCCCAATTATCATAAAGGTCACTACCCTTCCTTTGGTCAATAACCTAACCACTACTCCTACTCAACAGGTGTCCACTGCACTAAACCTAGGTTACATCCCTAACCAAAAATGACATGTACTTATAACCACTACCCAACCACCCACATTCACCTACCCTTACACATCTTCCACCCAACCACTGGTCTCTACATACTAATATGTGATAGCCTCCCAACCTCCTACTAGCTATTAATATTTCACCCAAACACCACAACAATATGTACCTTATAACCTCTCAGGTGCACAACCCCAAGTAGACCTCATGAAGATGCTCATAGATAATATGAATACCTTAGAGTCATCCATTTTTGGATCTCACAACATCCTATCATATGACTAGATCTGTAATGAACCCATTCACCCATCTATTCCTATCTGACCATATCCTCCTTAGTGTGAGCTTCCCAAGTTATCTAAGTTTTAGAGTAAGGAGGATCCCCTATATCACCATATGGAATTTATACACTCATGTTATTTGATTTCCTATGATGATTCCCTCCTTTACACTTTTCTTATGTCTTTATTAGCATTAGCATTAGATTGGTATAGTACCTTAACCAAGCATTCCATCTTCTCTTTCACCCAACTAGCTCAAAATTTCTTAGATCACTTCTCAATAAATATCTCTAATAAAGTTTCCATCACTAACCTCTACTCTATCCAACATTTTTATGATGAATCTAATGCCAATTGTGTGTCCCATTGGAGGAGCCTAATCAATCAGCTTTCCTTTTCCTTACCCCAACCCAAGTTAATCTAACTCTTTGCTCAGGCATGTGCTAAGAACATCTCTTCCACATTGTGTGTTTATAGATTGTAAAATTTTGATGAATATTTCACCATGGCACATAAATTAGAGAACAAAGCCATCGATGAAGGAAAGCTAAAACTAAAAAATAATAACTCTACCTACAAAACCAATGAGGCTTCCTCCTCCAAACTGAACAACCAAACCAACACCAGGACCAAAAGCAAGGGACATGAAAATGTGGTTCTCCTTAAATATAATTCTCTATTATCCACCAACCAACCAAATTCCTTTGGTTCCTCAAATCAAAACATGAGAAACCAAAACCGAAGCAATTTACTCCACTTGGAGAATCTTATACTTCAATCTTAGAGAAGTTATTAAAGGCCAACATCATATATATTACACCTATCAAACCACCTCAATAAATTGATTCTTTTCATCCTACACCTTCTTGGTACAATGAGAATGATTTGTGTACCTTTCATTGAGTAGTAGGAAATGATGTTATTAGGTATAACACCTTCAAGAGTGTTGTCCAATATCTCATTAATAAGGGTGAGCTTGTGTTGGATAACCCAAACGTACCTCAAAACCAATCCCTTGACATCTTTAGGTTACCTCTAATCATGCACCTACCAATAATGATAGAAACATGGTTGAGTGCTCTCATGATGCCCATACTATTAACATGGTTCTTGGTACACTCATTACTAAAGAACTTACCACCCAACCTATCTGTTCCTCACTCTCTCCACTTATTGAGGTAGTGGCATTACCTTCTCCTATTTTGGAGACCCAAACCAAGGAACCACCTCTTTCTCCTCTAATTATTGAGGTAGTGGAGCCATCAACCCCTATTTTGATTGACATACCAAAACAAGCACCCATTTTACCTCCCGCCTTTACCATTGAGCAACTTACTACCCCTTCAGAGATCATTTCCAAATAGGAATCCCCATGTCTACACCTCTAATAGAGGATTCACCCACTCAAAATTAAATCCTTTGATTGAGGGAAAGGATGAGTTTATCATCCCTCTATCTCAACCCATGGGCTTATCTTTCAGGTCCACAATCTAGGGAATAAAATTGACCTACAAACCATTTTCTAGGTTAGTGTATAAATTGGAATTTTTCTCCAACCCTAAGACAAATTGATCCAAATTTTGGTATAAATTAGAGATACCTTACATTACCAAGAAAGAACCTCCAACCATACCTTTAGCAGACCATCCCATCACTCCTATTATCCAAACCCCTGTCTTACCAACCAAACTGATGAAGACCTCTACCAACCCAACAATTTTTTATCCATCCAAGACACCTAAACCCCATAAAACCAAATCACCCTCTCTAGCCAAATTGACCAAAATAACCAAGAACTTTGGCACCTTCCCTACACAAAGTTAAAATCACCCATGTATGAAAGTGGAGCTTACCTCACTGAATCAAACATCTAAGTACCAACCCAAATCAACCAAGGATTAGAAACACCAAAAAGCTAGAGGGAAAAACTCCTACCTCCCTCCACTCTACCCTCCATCTTGGGACCTCATCCCTCTACTTTGAGTAGGAATCTATTTGTCCCAACTAAAACCTAACTACCATTGCTAGTTACATCAACACACCTATTTTTGTAAAATCATCAATGACCAAGCTACCTATCCTAAAAGCTCACAACTCCACTTTATAAACCTCCACCTTACCAAAACAAAAACCATAAACCAAATTCACTACCTTACCTAAACCCTCCATCACCAAACCCATTCCCAAAATGACTTCCACCTTATCGACTAAGACCAAAACCCCAAAACCCTCTCCACTTTTAGTCAAATCCTACTCTACCATTTTACAAAGGTTATTAAAATATTATTGATTAACCTTACCCCTTATCAGGCTATTTGACCCTCTCATTTTGAAACCTATCTGGTACAATTATCACCAAGTATGTTCCTATCATAGGACACCAAACCATGACATAGAAAAATGCAAGGATGTCTAAACCATTATACATCAACTCTATGATGAGGATGATATATTAACATATGAACCTCTCATAGGCCAATTAATAATCCAAAAACCAATAACCACTATCTAAAACCTACATGTTCCTCTACTCTCACCTCAAAGTGGTGAGGAATAAAATAACTTCGCTACCCCAATTCTTTCTTCTATCCACACCATTCATGTGGTCATGAGAGCACAATAGAAAGATAAGGGTAAGGAAAAAGTGTCAATCCCATGGAAATACCGATATTATAACTCCTAACCAAACCCTACCCAAACATATTCACCTTCGCCCAAACCCAAAGTATTAATCTTAGGTGCCTTCCAATCTAACCCCTCTGAGTTCATCAAGAGAGTGGTGCTCAAATAGCTTCACAAGAATCCAATGAAGATGAGCTTATATGAGTTGATTATAAATTCACCTCATCATCACCAACTAATGATAGAGGTATTGCAATCAGTAGAGGTCTAACATGAAGACCCTCAACCTCTGACAACCTTTGTTAGTATTCTCCAAATTTATAACCTTGTCACCTTCAAATATTTGAAAATACCTTCTATCCATCTAGATGACCCAAGTCCCCCTCTCTTTATTACTACTTACATCAACTAAACCCACATAAAATAGGTAATGATTAATGGGGGAGCTAGTATTAATATCATCTCCTCCCATGCCTATAACCAACTCAACCTCTTAGATAGTGTCATGTCTATAACCTTGGCCATCTTCTGATCTTTAAATGACATGATTACCACTACCTTGGGAATGGTTGTCCTTCATATCTATGTAAGACCTCAAACACTCCCTAAGATCTTATATGTAGTGGAAGGAAAATTCTAATACAATGTTTTTCTTGGATGACCTTGGATTTGTTCCATGGGTTACATCCCCTCTACCCTTCATTATTGCATAAAATTTGAGCATGAAGTCTAGGTCATCACCATCCAAGCTAACCCAAGTCCCTTCTCAACATGCAACATGAGCTACCAACCCAATAACATCTTGTTACCCCCATCTAGCATACCTTCCTTGACCAAGGATAAGACTTCCACCACAAAAGAGGAATCCCTACCTCCCTCTAACAATGAGGCATCAACTAGCTCATGCATACCCTATGATAAGATCCTCACCTTAGACCCTTTAGAATCCACATTCCAACATCTTTCACTAGGGGAATATTTACTTCTTGCCCTTGACTCTTTCCCTACTCCCCAAGATTATGGTAAGCTTAAACACCAACTTAGGCATGACCCCAATGTTGAAACCATTGTTCCCTTTGGACCTTCCCACCACTAGAACCATTTCATTTATGGGGGAATTGACAAACCACTTGGCACTTCTAACACCTCCTCTTCACCTTGACCATTCACCTCTATCTTCTCCTATCTAGATAAGCTAATTTTTTCCAAAAAATAGCTCCACATGTGTGCTTGGAAAGGATTTGGTCTTGGGTGATATGAGCATGGCCTACATGAATTAGTTTCTATTGATACTAGAAAGCCTCATGAGAAATATGGCCTTGGTTTCATTCTACCTACCAATTAGAAAGCTAAACCACCTAACACCACCATTATTGAGGAAGACACCCCTTCCTCATCAACCTCTCCATCACCTGCATGTGAAGATGATGACATCATCCCACCTAAATTTTTTTCATCTACATGATTATCCTTAGACCCTAACTTATCAAAAGGAGGGGGAAACTACAACCATCCCTTTGATCCATCTTGAGATGATAGGAGATAAATTTGATACCATTAATACTATTTAATGTTAGGATAATGATTCCATTCTCACCTACTTTGGTGCCCCAGATTCTTTCATCCATAAATCCCTTCCTCTCAAGACTTTGACCATGTTGAATGAATCCATCATGGATATTAAGTTGGGCACTCCAAACAACCGCTGTATTATCAAAATTGGTAAATCATTGAATTCCAAGTAGCTTTAGGATTTTACCTCCTTCCTCCAAGACTGTAGCATAGTATTTGCTTGGTCTTATAGTAACATGCCTAGAATTGACCCCACCATTGCTACCCATAACATAGTCACTCACCATGATGTCAAGCCCGTCAAGTAAAAACTAATATTTATTCACCCTCACATATCACTTCTCATAAAATAATAGCTTCAACATCTTATATCTATAAATTTCACTCAACCTTTTGACTATCCCCAATGGGTCTTGAATTTCATGCCTATCACCAAATGATCTGGGCAACAATTTAGGCGACAATTCGGGTGACAGTTTCACCCCAATTGATGATAGAACTTCTGGGAGCCATAACTTTTGCACCATAGCTCTAATTGACTCACTGTTTGAACCAATAGAAATATAAGAATGAGGAGAACACCATGATATGGCATGGATATTTTCTTGATGAAGTTTGACCCATGAAAACCCAATGGAAGTGCCCCAAATTTCAATTTTAGTAGTGCAATCTAAAAATAGTAATTCCTCAAATTCTATATTATTTTAAAGTGTGGAAGTAAAACCACTTAATCTATCTCAAGATTGGTGACCTTACACATCCTCCCCATACTTTCAAAATAGGTATAAATAAATATGTAACCCTAAATGAAAAATCAGACATCTCTTCCCAGAGATAAACATATAGTTGTATTGCGATCTTGAGTAATAATACATCTCTTTTTAGAGAACTCATTATTACTGTGTTATTTCTTTATTCTTGAAATATTTATCAACCAGAACTTCTAAGTTCTAGATCAGTGGTATCAGAGTGGTTTGTCTTGAGAGTGTATGATCCTAAGGATGAGGTTAGGCTACAAGAAGCCTGGGTGGAAAACAATAGAGCTTATAAACTATCCACATGTTCTCTCAAAATGACTTCAAATGGTGGATGACACCGAGACATCTGATCCTTTCAAGGAAATGGTGAATGAATCCATCTAATGGAAACAAGCACATATGGTGTAACAATTTTCCCAAATTCTTCAACAACTCTTGATGGGAAATTCTAGCTCCTCAGCTATGCTTCTTAGCTCCTCATCCATGGAACATCCTTTTAGTGCCCCAACACCCTTCAAGGTTCAGGGGAATTTTGATATTCCAAAATTTGAATGAAAAATCAATATCGATGTAGTAGAAAATTGGTTAGATCAATCATCCTCCTACTTCTTTATAAACAAATTCATCGATGGAGAAAAGATCAATTTTGCTCTTTTGAAAGCATCATTGCCCGTGAAAAACTAGTGGGAAGTGTACAAAAAGAGGTTCAATACAGATGGCATTGGGCTTGATGTGGAACCTACCTAGGATGATTTTGTGGAAGTGGTGAAAGAAGAATACTATCCCATTGAAGCATATGATGATCTTTACATACAGTGGCAACAACTTCGCCAAGGTAAGGATCAATTTGTTCAAGATTACACAGATATTTTTCATTCTTTGTCTACAAGATTGGGTATCCAAGAAAGTGAGAAACATAAGAATCTCAAATATCATGGTGGACTATAATGGTACATACGAGGGGAAATGGAACTCTTTAATTTAGAAACCTTCAGTGAGGCATACAAATTTGTAGTGAAGATTGAGCAGAAGCATGGTAGAAAGAATATGAAGAGTCAGCCCTCAAAATGGAAAAGTGACAAGGAAGGTAAAAAATGAGGCCAAAATTGGAAGCAAAAGGAGTTTTAAGATAAGAAATCCCAGAAGGAGAAGGATGGAAAATGGTATGATTATCACAAAACTGGAACTCACTCTAAAGAAGAATGTCGAGCCATCAAATCACTGCTTTCTGAGTCACAATACTCGACATCTACTACTCTATCTCATACACAAACCACACTCAAAGAGGATGAAGAATAAATTGTAGATGCTAAGCCTGACACCATCATCACTTCATCACAGACTTTTGAGGAAAGGCTTGATGACAAGGAAAGATTGTTTCACTCTAAATTATGGGTAAAAGGTAAGCCTCTGCATTTCATTCTTGATAGTGGGAGTCAAAAGAATTTAATCTCTACTAAAGTTGTGAAAAGTCTAAATCTATCCATGAAGCCTCATCCAAAGCCATACAATATTGGATGGTTGAGTCCAGGGACAGACCTCTGTGTTACCCATCAGTGTCTTCTTTCATATGTAATAAAACATTTCCAAGATGAAGTCTTGTCTGATGTGGTCAATCTAGATGTTTGTGATGTACTCTTTGGTCAACCATTCATGTATGAGAGACATGGAATCTATGAATCATGAACCCAAAGAATCACCCTCACTCTTGGAACATGGTGCTACAAGTTACCAAAGGTACCACCTCCCACATCTATCTCCCTGATCAGTGCTAAGTAATGTAATAAACTGGTGGAGAAGACAAAGAAATTTGTTCTCATGGTGGTCAAACCATAGAAATCCAAGAAGGTTGATGTTGTATTCTTGACTACACAATTAACACAACAAAAAAAGTAGATAGGATGAATCATAAGAGAATATGATGACTTATTCAAGTCACTCATAGGAGTTCCACTGTATTTCTAGGTAAAACATTATATCAATTTGATCCCAAGATCACCTTTGCCTAATAGTCATGTGTATCATAGATCAATTTTGGAGAATGATGAGATAAAAAGATAGATTCAAGAATTGATGCAAAAGGGTCACATCAGGCCAAGCTCTTCACCCTGTGGTAGCCGAATTATCTTGGCACCAAAGAAAGATGGAATATGGAGGCTTTGCATTGACTATCAAACCCTGAATAAAAGCACTATAAAGAATCACTACCCTCTCCCTAGCATTGATGACCTACTAGACCAACTCTAGGGTGTGAAGTTCTTCACCAAAATTAATCTCAAATCTAACTATCACCAAATTCCCATCGATCCCACCGATGTATGGAAGATTGCATTCAAATCAAAGGAGGGGATATTTAAATGGTTGGTTATGCCTTTTGGCTTAACTAACACACCTGTAACCTTCATGAGGATGATGGATGACATCTTATGACCCTTCACCAACTCATTTGTGGTTGTCTACCTGGATGACATACTCATCTATAGTAGAACATGGGAGGAACATTTGTAACATGTTTTTAAGGTGCTTCAAACTCTTTGGGATCACAAGTTGTATGCAAATTTTGACAAATGCACATTTGGGATGACAATAATTTAGTACCTTAGGTACATTGTGAATGAGGAAGGGGTCCATATTGATCTAGAAAAGATTTAGGTTATTCAAGAATGGCCCACACCAAGGACCCTCACAGAAATTTGCAACTTCTTGGGTCTTGTAAATTTATATCAAAGGTTTATTTTTGGATTTTCACATGTTGATTCGTCACTAACACAGTGACTAAAGGAGGAGCTAAAGCTATATTTCAGTGGGGTGAAATACAACAAAGGGCATTTGAGAATTTTAAGAATAGACTTTGCTCAGCCCTTGGTTTTGCCTTGCCAAATTTGCATCAACCTTTTGAGTTGATGACAAATGCATTTGAATATGCCATGGGAGCTGCCATCATACAACATGGCCATCTTGTTGCATATCATAGTGAAAATTTCACTGATATAGTCAGGGAATATCTGACATATGATAAGGAGCTCTATGCCATTGTGTAAGCCTACAAACAATGGAAACACTACATCTTGGGAAAAGAGACAGTCATCCACACTAACTACAGACCATTGGAATTCATCCAGACATAGAGCAAACTATGAAATGAGAGGCACCAAAAGTGGGCCACATATCTTCATAAATTCCATGTAATAATCAAACACTAAAATGGGAGCTCAAATACAGCTATATATTGTCTGAGTCATCCACCAATTAATGTACTCACAATAGTTCTTGACTTGTGCAAACATGAGACTGCCACTTGGGGTGCTCTGTATGAAGTAGATCCTACCTTTGTTGATACATATCAGGTGCTTCAAAAAGGTAAAGATGTTTCTAATTTCTATTTACAAGATAATGTCCTATGTCATATGGGGCACATCTATGTTCTAGCTACAGAGTAATAGAAGATGATATGGGAAGCACATTTTAGTAAGATAGCTAGACACTTTGGTATAGAGAAGACATTGGTAGTTATTCAAAAACACTTCTGCTAGCCCCATATGCAAAAGGATGTGGAAATATATCTCAAATATTGCACCCCATGTGCCATAGCCAAGCCAATAAATAAGAAGCAAGGATTGTACATGTTATTTCCAAAACCAACCAAGCCTTGGGAATCTATCTCAATGGATTTTCTCTCAGGTTTGCCCACTTCAAAACATGGTAAGGACTATATTTTTGTGGTAGTTGATCATTTTTTCAAAAATGGCTATCATGATTACTTGTAAGGAAAATATATCTATTGAAGAAACTGCTCAACTCTATTTTAGTCATGTATGGCTCCATTTTGGTCTCCCTAAGTCCATTGTCTCAGATCTAGATAGCAGGTTCCTAAGCATCTTCTAGTCCACTCTATGGAAAATGATGGATTCCAAGCTGATGAAGTCCACAACCTTCCATCCATAGACTAATGGTCAAATAGAGGTGGTGAACCACTTGATTATTCACATGATTCATATGTATCACTTCAAACATCTGTGTACATGGGATGAGGGGCTTCTTTTCATACAACATGGATACAATCAGGCCCTGCATAGCTCGACCAAGCATAGTCCATTCCAAGTATGCTTTGGGTTCCAACCCATGGTACTAATTGGTATAGATATTCCATTCTCCACCATGGAATACACACCTTATGGAAGATATGAGGCAGCAAAAGTAACAAAGTTCATTGAACAAATGCAACACATCCAATAGCAAGTTCATGACATCCTGGAGAAGATGAATCAGATGTATAAGAAACACCATGACAAACATAAGATTACACACCATTTTGATGTGGGCAATAAGGTTTGGTTGTAGCTTCAGAAGGAATGAATTGCAGGCCCACATAAAAAAATTTGGCCTCTATGATATGGTCCCTACACCATCACCAAAAAAGTTGGAGAAAATGCTTTTGAGTTCAACCTACCATCCTACCTTGGTCTGCATCCAATATTCAATGTGGAGCTCCTCAAACCATATCATCTACCTCTATTGGACACTTAAATTATAGTAGAACAACTCAACATTGATGAGCTTGATCCATAGAGTTTTGATCTAGTGGAGGAGGATCAGATTGTGGACACATGGATGAAGACAACAAGAGGACGCTCTATCCCACTTCATCGAGTAGTCAAAAGGGGCCAGCTTAGCCACCAAGGTGAGTGGCTCATAGATAATCAAATCAAGACAAAACTAACACACTTAATGAGGAACATTGATGCAATGGGGACCATTTCTTTTCAAGGAGGGAGGAATGATCTGAGTAGTAATTAGGCAATAATTTGGGTGATAGTTCCACCCTAATTGATGATAGAACTTCTGGGAGCCATAACTTTTGCACCGTAGCTCCAATTGACTCACAGTTTAAACCATAGGAAAGATAATAATGAGGAGAATTCCATGAGATGGCATGTATATCTTATTGATAAAGTTTTACCCTATAAAACCAATGTAACTGCCCTAAATTTCAATTTTAGTTGTGTAGTCTAAAAATAGTAAGTTTCTAAAAATAGTAATTCCTCAAATTTTATATTATTTTAAAGTATGTAAGTAGAACCAATTAATATCCCTCAATATTGGTGACCTTCCAAATCCTCCCCTTACTTTAAAAATATGTATAAATAAAAATGTAACCAAAATGGAAAATCAGACATCTCTTCCCAGAGATAAGCATATAGTTGTATTGAGATATTGAGTAATAATACATCTCTTCTCAGAGAATTCATTGTTACTGTGTTATTTCTTTGTTCTTGAAATATTTATAAAATATAACTTCTAAGTTTTGGATCACCAAAGCCATAGGGGGACTATGTATTTATGTGTACTTTTGTGACCTCAACCTCACTTGCCCCAAAGACGACTTTCCTCTACCAAGCATTAACTAACTAGTTTATCTTACATCTAACCAAAAGATGTTATATCTAATATATTTATTCTTGGGTTATAATCAGATCCTAATTACCCCT
Source organism: Torreya grandis (assembly GCA_037957365.1). Lineage (NCBI taxonomy): Eukaryota > Viridiplantae > Streptophyta > Pinopsida > Cupressales > Taxaceae > Torreya > Torreya grandis. Next base: position 436,283 of record JARHVA010003605.1, on the reverse strand, counting down.
GAAGATTAACACAAGACTACCTTTACCACCCCATAAGGGAATTTTTGATATAGATTCAAACCTTTCAAATTAAATATCACTAGTTCAACCTACCAACATGTCATGACTTACATCTTCCATGACTTTATCCATAAGATTATAGAGTACTATGTGGATGACCTTTTTAAAAAATTAAAACTTTGAAAGGATCATTTAGCCATTCTCAAGATCATCTTTGAGTAGCTTATCCATTACCATGTCTACCTAAACCCCCAAAAGTGTATTTTTTGGGTCTTGTCAAGAAAGCTTCTTATTTTTATTATCTCCCTTCATGGAATCTAAGTTAATCCCACCAATATCAAATCAATCCTCGACATGCTTCTTCCAGTCAACCTTAAGCAACTCTATAGTTTTTAGGGGAAGCTTCAATACATCCATCACTTCATCTCCCAGCTTTTGGACCGATACCAATCCTTCCACCACCTTCTGAAGAAGGATGTCTCCTTTAAGTGGAATAGAAACTATCAAAAGACCTTTGATTCACTCAAAACATACCTTTTGTCTCCACCCATCCTCACCCCTCCCAAGGATGACCAATATTTTTGTCTTTTTATCTCTACCACTGACCACTCCTTAGGAGAAATGCTTGCTTATCAAGATGAGAAACACAGAGAAAAATACATCTACTCCATTAGCCACATGATTTTAGAGTATGAGACTCAATATACCCATACTAAGAAACTTTTCTTAGCTTTAGTATTTGTGGCCACCAAACTTTTTCATTACCTTCTTAACCACAAAACCTATGTCATAACCAATACTGAGCCACTCAATTACATACAGTCTAAGCCATACCAAAACCAATGTATGGCCATGTGTATCATGTTTTTATCAAAGTTTGACCTTTAGTTCCATTAAGAAAAGTTAATTAAGGGGCAGGTTATTATCGACCAATTTTCCAAAGCACCCCTAGCAGATAATCAACCACCTCCTCTTCAGTTCCCTGATGAGTCCATCATGACCCTCTCTAGTGTTAATTTCACCTAACTAGTCACCATATTATTTGATGGATCAAAATGTCAACATGGTGAGGGAGCTGGTGTCATCCTTATTCCTTTTGATGGTAAGCCTTTTCCTTTGTCCTTCAAGCTTGATTTTTAATGTACTAACAATATGGCTGAGTATGAAGCCCTAGTCATAGGCCTTTAGACCACCTTAACCCTAGGATTCAAAAAAATCAACATTTTTGGTGACTCCTAACTTGTGGTCAATCAAATCAATAGTTATTACCAATGTGAGAATGATGTTTTTCACAAGTACAAATAACTACTTGATGAACTCTTAGCATCATTTGAACACTACCACATCTAGTCGACCCCATGATCTACCAATAAAGTCACCGATACCATGGCTTCCCTCGCCTCTCAAATATTGTCTACACCCTATGACTCTAGCCTATTAATCATTCTCCATAGACTTACCCATCCTTCCTATGTCAAACTAGATTATCCTACCATTTTCAAAGTTGAAGAGACCCAACCTAACCTTTGCTATCAGCAAACCTTTGACTACCTCAACCTTGCCATCATTCCTTCTAGCCTCTCTAGGAATTCTCAAAGAGTGTTTATCTAAATTACCTCATGCTACACTATTATGGGAGGAACTCTTTATAAATGTGGCTTTGATGATGTCCTCTTTTATTGCCTATACAATCATGAAGCTTCTCATTCTATTAAAGAAATGCATGATGGTATCTATGGGGGACACTTCAATGGCCTCGTTATAGCTAAACACATCATTTGTCTAGGCTATTATTAGCATACCCTTAATTAATACCATTGTGATTATGTGAAAAAGTGTGTTAAATGCCAATAACACACTAATTTGCATTACACACCTAGCCATAATCTTCATATTTCCACCAATTTATGGCCTATCTCATAATGGGGTCTAGACCTTACTGGTGAAATTAAACCCCATTCCTCATAGTGGCATTATTATATCATCACTATGATCTAATATTTTACCAAATGGGTAGAGGCTATTCCCTTAGTCTCAACCAAAGTGGATAAGATTGTCGATTTTATCAACCATCACTCACCTGTCACTTTGGTGTTCCTCACAAGATTATCATTGATAATAGTAAGTCTTTTAAAAATAAGTACATCCAAGGTCTATCTAATGCATTCAATATTAAGATAAGATTTTCCTTGCCCTATCACCCTCAAGTGAATGGATACATTGAGGCCTCTAACAAAACTCTTAACAACATGCTAAATAAAATGGTGAATACATCTGGTCAAGATTGGCATTTGGACATTCCCTGTGCCTTATGGGCATATCATACTAGCATTATAAACCTTATGGGTGCTACACCTTTTTATCTTGTGTTTGGAGTAGAGGATGTCTTACCTCTCGAAGTCCAAATACCCTTTTTTCATATATCTTTACAAGATCTCATTTTTGAGGATGATTATCATCAACACCACTTAGCCCAAATTGAGTCACTTGATGAGCATCACTTATCATTCCTTACCCATCTTCATGTCTACCAAGATCATGTCAATCTTGCCTATAAAAAATATCTTAAAGTGCAATAATTAAACATCGATGACCTCATCCAAAAGTAAAATCAACATGTCACTAATTTGGAGAAAAGAAAGTAGGGAAAATTGGCTTTCAATTAGCTTAGAACTTATATCATAACCCACAAATATGGATTAGGATATTACCAGTTGTATTCTCTTGAAGGAAACCTAAAACCTAAACCCCTCAATGCTTTTCATATAAATCCATTATTTTGTTAAGGAAGGATAAAGTTCACATTTTGTTTTAACTTAAGCTCATCCCTTGCTTTCAACCACTTTCATCTCCCTATTTTAGGGGCAACTGATTAAAATTGAATCATGTGATTATCCATCATAGTCATAGCCTAATCTTGAATAATGGGTACCATAGATCTACCCATGGCATGATTCTCATGGTACTTTCTACCCCTTTACCAAGATAGATTCCCATGATCATTGTCACCTAAACCTCTTTACACCTAATCAACCTTTTGGTGATTTTAGTTTTGCCTTCATAAAGGTAAACCCTTAAGCCTATATATTCATGTCTATGTCAAGAGAAAATTCAAAATCCTAACCAATAGTAATCATGGGTCATTCTTAAGCATGTGTATACTGCTCCCTCGAAGGACAATTACATAAACATATATAAAACTACACAAATATAAGGTAGACTACTCCTTTCAAGGACAACTATCAAAAATCCTTGAAAAAATCAAATAAACATAGACCACTCCCTTGAAGGATGGATGAGTAAAGTATTTGTCAAAAGCACAACAATTTCTTGGAAGCTTCCCACATTGATCATCTTCCCATATAAAGAAACAAAGCAAAATACTTATTTTCAAAATCATAACAAAATCAAAATAACTCTAAAAGCCATAATTGGCTCTCACACAATAAAATAAAATAAAAGCCACAATCATATTTCATAATTAGACTTCTCAGATCGATCATTCTACACTTTGTATGACATAGAATTATTTATACTGGCTCTTCAAAAACCTATAGAAGAGGCATGCTAATCTAAAAATAAGGTTCCATTTTCATCCATTCTTCCATTTATACACTATAAGCAAGGGATTTTGAGCTTACTTAAAATTATGTGGTCAAGCCACCTTTTTAACCAACTAATGAACACTAATGCAAAGCATTCGAAGGGCTTATATTTATTAAGCCAATCTAACTTTGGTTTTGTTCTAGTCCTTGTCAAAGAAGAAGCATCATGCCCTCTTCCTATCTTATCATGAGTAGTTGATATTTTCATTGTGAGATTTACCTCTTGATTATATTCTCTATTTTCTCATCTAGTGTTGTTAATTAACTTACCTCATGTGTTTTATCCTAGAACAAACTAACAAAAAGCATATGCACATGTGTCATAGATAGCAACATAACCATACTCATACCATAACAAGCATCATAAAACCATGGCATCGATGAGCAATAAAACAAACAACAATTTTTCACCATATGTCTAAATCTAAATAATAAAACACATACTCATTAAAATTCATCCTATCATAAGCATTACCACAAATCAAAACCATCTCATGCCTATCCAAGTAAGTCCACATTAGTGTCTAACATCCATAACATGAGCATAATCCATAAGCAATATAACATCACATCATAAGCATTAAACATCAACACACATCATAGACCATGAATATGACCAATAAACAAAGACTATATATATAACTCATGAGTTAAATAACATCATAATGTATATAACTAGCTATACATATCTCTCTCTTAAAATGTACATCTCACCGCATCAAATCATAGGCCATAATACAAATGATATACAATAATATATATCTGAGCTATATCCTATCTATGTCCCTAGGGCACCACTATCTCCTAGTGTACCACTAGGCCCTAGTGCCTATCCAACTATACAACCTATCTGACCACCTATAGATGTTACCCACTACCCTAGTGTCACCACACTGGCACCACCTTCCAAGATTTCTCTATACTCACCCTATTAAGGCTCATTAGGACACCACCTCAAAACTATAGCCTCATAATATTGTATCTCCTCCACTATATCAAGGTAGTATGCCATAGGGATGGTGCTTAGTAGTCCTATCAAGGCCACTACACCTCCTCCTCTTTGCCTTAGGGAGTCACTCTCCTGTGTAACCAAAGATAGTGAAGCTCTTGTCAGGTCCTTATCACCTACGAGAGTAGAAACCTGACCCTATACAATAGCCACCTCACCTTGTAGTGCCATGACCTATGCCTATGCAGTGGCTAGTGTTTCTCCTACCTATCCATCAAGGCTATCCCCTTGTACTTTTCCCTTTGGCCCCCTCTCCTAGTAGGGCCCACATCTATAAGCCCCTACCACCATTACCATCACTAAAATCCATTGTCATATATTGTACTCGATACCATACCATGTAACCATCTATAAAGTTGGCATCATCTATCTATGACCTAGTTGGTATCTCCTCATTATCTAGCAATGTTAGTTTTAGATGTGGCTCTAGAAATAATATCTTTGAATATTCATGCTTATACTTAGTAAATACACTTGAAATACCCTATACAAGGTTGAACTACCTCCACACCCTATTAAATATGATGAGCTCCACTTCTCCCTCCCTCCAACTGAGAATCCACCTATAAATCTATAAGGAGAAGGTCTACCTCTTGTAGCTAGGCCATATTGGAAACTAGGCATAAGGCCTCTAGATAATGTCACCAATCACCAGTGCACCTAGTGTACCCCTAAACCAATTTACATCATGTGCACCTCCCCCTAAAATTGAAGTGAAAAACTTACCTCTCCACTGCATAAATCCAATTTGGAACTCAATTTGCATGTATCTTACCCAAAATAATCCCACTGGCCTCAACACTTAGATGTGCTCATACACCCAACAATGTAGAACTAGGATAACACTGAAACCATACCTCTTGTGTTTCTTGAACCCCATATCTCCTTATATATCTGTACCAAGAGAATAGGTACTTAGATGAATATAATCTACCCTAATAGTAGTTTAACCATCACCCTTAATAAAAAATATGGAAACCTCTCGCTTCTCAAGATGAGAAGAGCAAAGCATGAGATGGCCATCATAATCATGGTCATTAATCTCCACTCACCTCGTGCCCTCTCGTATAACATGTTATAGATTAACCCTCAATGTGCCATGTGAACTAATCACTATCAACTCTATAAAATAGATTAATGTGATCCTCTCGCTCCTCTCACTCTATGTGATAAATCAGATTTCCCTAGAGAGGAAGTCATGTGATCCTATGTACATCCTTGGGCAAGATCCTCATTTTTTTAGTCAATAGTAAGAAGGTGTTTGTAACTAGATCTCATCTCTCAATGAGACTTACAATCATAGATGCATCTTGAGGCACATGTTAATAATGCCTCATCTCTCCTAACCCAACATCCTCCATATAGGCCTAGTCAGCTGGGGCCCTCCCCTAGTGGACCTTTGTGTAGATGCATGGCACTCAATCATGCATCTATATCTACTTATAGGCTTATAAACATTCATTAGCACATAGCTTAGTTCCCTATACTATTCACTATCTTTACCTACCCTTTACCTATTTGACCATCACCCTACTAGAATTTACATATTTTACTACCCATTCACTCTTTTATATCATTTAGAAACATTTACCCAACCCACCTAGCCTAAACCATCTAAAACTTTAACATTATCTCCCACCCAACCTAACCCCAAACCCTTTTCTAATATCTACACAAAAAATAGATGAGTTGACCTTCGACAGTCATGGTGACTACCAACAATCAGGTGTCCTTAGCTTTATGGGTATTGACCATTGATAGTCAGACTTGACTAGTGATGGTCACTATGGGTATTCCACAAATATAAAACTAAAACCCTAACCTACCCTAAAACTAACCAAACAACATGTAAAATCTCCTACTTTGATACCTTAATTCACTTACTATACCTAAGTTAAGCATGGGATATACTGAGAGGGGGTGAATCAGTATATCATATATTTTATAAAATTTTACTTAATCAAATCACATAATCATAAACATCACTTAGGAGACTTGTATTTATGAGTGTACCCAGCCACCATGCCTAAATGTGGTCACATGGTCTACTTGTCACTTGACCTTCTAGCATCGACCTTTATTTTTACCAACCATGGAAACCTCGTCAATGCATGATCTTGGATATCACACTTTTTTATTACACTTTGTGTGTTTATTTGCACTTCAATGTAAAAATTATCATCCATCTTTTCCATCCACCTTCAACCACCTTATCAAACCCACACCTGATTCTATTTTACCTCATCGACTCTCAATTTGAGGGGGAACATTGCTTCTTATACTCAGGGTAATCAGACCTTCAACTAGTAATATATTTTTGTTTTGCAACTTGTTGATTCAAAGCTGCATATCAAAAAGGGGAAAAATGTAGACACTAAAAATCCACACTCTATGATTCTGAATATCAAAATTCCCCTTGACCACCTTAGGACCCCTTGGGACCAATTTTACCCTTCAACCCCTAACCAAGCCTAACCATGGTAAGTTTTCTTAATTTAACCTAACTTACCCTTTTACCTAATTTTTCCCTTTAGGCTCAACTACTGATAGTCAAGATGGTCAATGATGGTCACCTTAATAATCATTAGTCAAGGTGCACCTCCCCAAATAGCAATATGAAAACCATCTTCCTTACTTTTATAAATATAGCTCATCTAAATCTACATGCAACCCATTACATACATGAGTTAAAATTAGAAGAACTAGTTAACATCTTATTGAACCTCTCCTTCCTTGCCTATAAGAAGAAAGGATAAGGGTGGTGAAATCCATCTGCAATTTTTATCAAGAGCTTGTGTATCCTAAGTTCCTTTGTTTTTTAGGTCAATCATCATCAACAATCTAGTGATCCAACCATCATGATAGAGATATAGTTTGCCACTATCACTCCACTAAAGCCTCAAGAGTCATTACTCTATCAAAATCATGTTACAATCCACCAATAGACCAAACCACCTAAATTGACCAATTGATTATCCTTCTACAAGATAAATATTTATTTTTTAGTATTAATTACTTTATTTACTTTTGTACTCATCCCAACACCAACACATTTCCCAAAATCCATCTTTATGATATCATCAATCTAACCATTTACCAACCCAAACCTACACACAATAACCATCAATAGTTATATCAATTACCAATGGTCTTCCCAACTATCTATGATTAGCTTGACTACTGATGATCACCTTAACTACCGATGGTCACATCAACCATTGATGGTCACTATGGTACAAAGTAACAACAAGTTATTTTTGTCCACTTACCCCCAACCAAATCCAATTTTATCTATCCCTACCTATTCAAAGACCCCTACCTAATTTTTTGAAATAGACCTGAGCCATTTAACACTAGTATTGACTTTTTTATCATTGTATTAGTCATTTCTAGTCTATTTCTATAGAAAGAATTTCTTGTGTTCAATTTTAGTAGATTTTTATTATTGATGCAAGTAATTTATATTCTATTTATAAACTTAATTATTTAAAATGTGTGGATTGGCATCCCTTGAGGAAGCTCTTAATTTTGGAATCTAGCTAACTCTAGGTAACCCACTCAGATATCTATCTAACTAACCATTTGCTTTAGTGTTGTCTTATTTATAGGTCATCTTCCCAAGCCGAAGAGGATTTCTTCACAATCTTCAGAATCAATGTGCACATGAGAAAACAGGTTTTTAAACTATACCCTATTTATTTTACTCTTTTCCCTTTTCAAAGTATAAGTTAAAATTTATTTAAACACTTAGTTAGAAGATTATTTGTCACTCCTTATGTATTCATCATCAATTTCAACCACTTCTTGTAATGATGAATTTATTACAACTACCTTACCTATAAGGGATCAAAGATAAGAAAAATAATATAGGGAAATTGAATATGAGATTATTAGCATACTTTAGTGTATATCTATTATTCACACATAATTATAACTATTGGGATTTTTTTCCTTAAAATATGCATATCTTTCCCTAGACATATAACTAAATAAATGAGAATTCCAAAATGCTACCTGATGTAGGGGCATCCTATAAGGACCCCAAGTTTGATTTAATTTTGTCTAAGTTGGTCCAATTAGATGTTTTTAAGATGTCTTAGAGGTCCTAAGTATCTTATTTAGTCTTTATGAATGGTCATATAGTGGAAAAACATTAAAATGTAATGTAAGTTTCAAGTACTTCCATGTAGCAACTTTCAAGATTTAGTTACACATGTTTTTAGGCGACCTGGAGTTAGTTTAGTAGAAGGTTCTTGATATTCCTTTTAAATAGATGAGGGTAGATGGTATGAACAAGATGGGGGAAGAGAAAGAAGATGACATGTATTGTAAAAAAAAAACACTCTACCTTTGAATAAAGAATTATCACATACCCTGTTGAGGTCCTTTGATATTTGCTACTGATTATAAGTGTTTATTTATGAAAGAGTATAAATGGAATTATGTCTAGGTATGTTTTGATGTTAATGTTTGTTTGAGATGTTTTTAAGGAAATACGTTCCTATCAAATAAGGGAATACAAACTCTATTTGTTTTAGTGTGTTATTTCACATAATTACGAATTATGCCATTTTAGATTGAGAAACAATAATAGTTGATAAATCCATTCTATAAAATTTTGAAGCTTGTATCTTATTGTTTGAAAATATATAATTTGAGAGGTTTCCAGGAACCCTTTAGGTTCTCAAAATTTGTAATGGATCATATTTTATTGAAGGACATTGTGAAATAAAACCCTGTTGGTGGTTCCTCATACAGTCCTTGTTATGTTGATGCAATTTGTTATTTATAATTGCTCTTATCTAGTGAAGGATATGTAGATTTTGTGAATAGATATAAATTAACATTGAGTATAAATACATTTGCATGTGCATCTTGAAGGAAATCAAACTTGTGAAAGACTGACTGGGTGGTAACTAATACCAAAAGTATGTGTTGTGATATTGTTGGAGTTCCTTGCAAGTTTGGGTAAGAAGGTGTAAAATAGTGAGTTTATGGTAAAGTGTCAATATGTGAGGATATTTATTCTATAGGAAAATGGGAATTACGCCAGGTGGAAAACCCTATTGAGAATTCTAAATCTAGAAAAGAATAATTAGAAAGGACTGTATGTTGTGTTTGCATGCATAAAAAGATCAAATCTTGTTTAAACATAAAATAAAGGGAAATAGTGAGTATGGTTTTCAAGATATTCATTAATTTATGTTATTTGAAGTGTACTCAATTAGTTTTCTATTGCATGTATTATGGGTAGACTACATAGTGTGCTAGGTGAATAGAGAAAAAGAGATTGGTCAGTGTCATAATAGGAGATTTTGATTTTTTGTTTGATTTCATAGTTATATGGATTGGGAGTGGATAAAGAATTATGTGATGATAAAAAATGAAAGATTTGGAAGAAGGTTGAGAATTATAATGCTACATGCAATAGATAATTACTACAGGTTGAGTGGTCTTGAGTAATTGGTAATTCTACAAGCAATAGATAGTTACTATGAGAAAGGTATTGAGAGGTTACTACAAATAGAGTAGTTGATATGGGAAGCTCATAAAAAGAGCTTGTGAAGGAGACTAAATAATTTGGTGTATATGCTCTGCATCATTTTAGAGTATAGAATTAGATAAGTAGGTAGAGAAGAGAAAGTTTGGAGCATCTCTACACCACTACCACATTGGCATTTCACATTAGAAAACTTCTCACATTCTCACCTGAAGTATGATTCTTGGGACTGGTTCTTATTGGTTTTATCACTTGAGTGTGTGTTTGTCTAACTTTCTAGACAAGGGCACTCAAAAAAATTTATTACTAAACTCATCCTTAATCCTACATCTAACTCAGCCTATTTGTTCATCACTTAACATTGAAAATAAAAAATTGTTATCATACAATAATAATAGATAATATCAACTCCATTATCACCATAGATAATTGAGCACAATAATTATGTCAACATAAGGTTATTTCCATTATATTCATAAGTGATATCAAAGAGTAAAGTGATTCAAGTTATAATGATAACCAACTTGTAATCAATGTATCAACTTATCAACAACAACAATGCAAAGTACATCAAGGGGGTATGTATACTTGGTTTACCTTGACCAATCAATTATAAAAGTAAATATAACCATGATGACTCACCAATGATCATCAATAGAATTACATCATGGAATTTATTTACAACCTATAGACCTAGGCCTATTTGCCCCTATACTCTCTCTTAATGTTGGATCCTCATCACTAAGCACTTATCTTCCCATGGGTTGGTGTTGGATTCATGCTTGACTTAGTCTTCTCTTTTATCTCCATGAATCAACCATATCCACTTTTGTGCTTTCCCCAAGTCTTCCACTAATTTCAAAGTCTTACATTCTTGAATTATTTGTTTAACATACATCTTTACTCCATGGGACTTGCTTCTTCTATGCTATGAACTCTCATGCCATGATATTCCATGCCATGATCTTATATGATGTGTCTCTCCACACTGCTTATTACCAAAAAGTAATTAGCCAAAATAATCTTCAAAATTGGGGTCCCAACAGCACCCCACATAAGCCAATAGTCCACCATAGACAATGCATCATTCTTAGGTCCCTCCAAAAAATTAGGACCCATCTACTTGATCTACTTATTTACACTCTCTAACGGTTTAAGGCATTCTAAAAATAGGACATTATTTCCTCTACTACCTCCTTGAGCTTCTTTATCTCCCTAGGCTTATGAGCTCAGAATATGGCTCATTATTGACATGTTATTTGTTTAAAATCATCTCTCAAAGGATATTATCTTATGCAAATCTTAGATTTTTAGATAGCTAATACATGGAAAATGGATGTTTGTCTGTTTATATTGAACCAAAGACTCAACCTTTACTTTGTCATTAATGTCTAATACATAGCATGTTATAGTGATATTTGGTGTGAAGAATTATCAAGAAGAAGACACAGGTGATGTATAGTGAAAGTTCCATTTTGATCTCCATCTAGCAGAACTATGGACTCTACAAGTTTATTTCTATGGACATCGCATGCTTGTTTCTATGAACTCCAAATGCTTATTTCTACGGACTACATAGGCTTGTTTCTATGGAATCCATAGGCTTATTTCTATGGACTCCACAAGCTCATTTCTCTTGACTTTGTAGGGTCAATTTTGAGAATTCTGTAAGGACAAAGCCACAAATGGGAAGCTGGAGGCTAGATAGGATATGAAAGAACCATTCTAGTTAGAATCAAATAAGGTAAATAACTACCTGCTATTTTGAAGGACTTGCTTTTGATAAACTTGTATGAAATCAGATTTTAGGACTAATATAGGATAGGATATTTATTTCATCAAAATAATTGGATCTCTTAGAAAACCAATCTCCTATCTTTGGATGAAGGGATCGACCAAGGAAGTCCTATTCTTTTGCATCCTATTTTGAGTTGATTGTATTAGTATAAAGTGTAAAACTTTTCAATATAATAGAGGAGATAGAGAAAATAGAGAATCAAGAATCAGATATTATAAAAGCATATAGGTTTTAGCCAGATTGTAATCATTTCATTTCTATGAATTAATACTTCAATTTCCAGCACTAATTAATCTTTGTTCTTGAGTCTGAGAGGAGCAAGGGCCCACTCTCCTTAAAACCAGGAACTGTGTATGGTATTTATATTCTATTTTATTAATTCATTATTATAATTAATTAGAATTTTGTTACTATTTGCATTTATTTATAAAAATATCAAAACAAATTCTTAGTTTAAAAAGAGCATTTTCTTATTTCATTTCTTTTCTATGCAAAGTATGTTTTCTTTTATAGCAAAAGTGTGAAACAAATTTCCTTTACAGTAGAACTGTGAATTTACTTTTCCTACAAACATAAAATAGGAGTGTGATCTTTTACTTTCATCGAAAGAGTGGATTGATTTGATTTCTTTCTTTTTCAGTAAAAGTGTGAATCAAGCAGTTTAGTCAAAGTTAGAATAGGATCAACAAGCACCCCCATAAGCAGACTTTTAGATCTACCATCCCATACCTTACTGCAGATAGCTTTAGACACCAGCCCTGGTTGATAAGACACCAATTGAATATTGGTTAAATGAGGAGTTAGATGACACTCATCATTTTTGGCATCGTTGCCAGGGAATACAAGGTGTTAGTAAGGTAATAATTATTGATCTAGAGTGAAAAATAGAAAAAATTGTAAAAATCATAAAAATCCCAAAATAATCAATAAATTGATGTACCATCCTAGAAATTATAAAGGATGATTTATTACAAAGTTTCCACCAAGAACACAAGTGGACACTCCTTCAACATCTCTGAGTAATGAACCAGAAGATACAAGTGAAACCTATTTGCAAGAATCTTTTGAAAATGGGATAGAAACTAGGCCATTACCACATGCAAGTCCCATAGGACAAATTTCTCAAGATCAATCTCTTGCAGGAAGACATTATTTAGAGATTACCAAAGACTTAGAAGAAGAATTTCAAATATCCATAGCTGAAGAAAATTTTGAGAACTTGGAACAACCCATAACTGAGACCATAAAAATTCAGTGGGAAGATCATCTCGGATTTGAAATATCATCAGAAGAAGAAATGGCTCTCCAAAAAAATCAACAATTTACACAACTAGGAAGGAATTTTTGCTTTTATATTGTTGTAGATCCTAATTATCAAATCCCCATGAAAAATATTTCACCAATTAATCTGCAAAATTTCTAGGGATGATCTACAGAAGACCTTAATCAATTCTTATTTGAGTTTAAGGTGCTATGTCAAACCTATGATTACACAACTGATAGCCAAAAATTAAAACTATTTCTCTCTACACTCAAAGATGCAGCTATGAGATGGTTCATGGGTTTACTTGGAAATAGGAAATTCTATTAGAACATGAGATGACATGGAAATAGGATTCTTGAAAAAATATCAAGATTATTGTTGAGTGTGAGAAAGAAAAGAGGATTTCTTCAAAATCAAATAGAATGAGGTTGAATCTTTATAGGATTATTTGGCTAGATTTATGTTCATTTATAAAAGAAGCAATTATCCACTTACTAAAGACCTTCAAAAATTAGTTTTTTTGAAAGGATTGGACGAAGACACTAGAGATGCCTTAAATCTGATGGGTGGAGGAGATATAAATAAGTTAGCTTTCGATCATATTTTTGAGCTTTGTACCAATTACTTTTGAATGAAACTTGGAATTAGAAAAAGAAAGTTAGGGAAATCTAATGAAGTGGGTAAATTAATGGAAGAATTTTATAATCTAAAGACAAATATCTTGGTTACACTAAAAAGTACTTTGGATGACCTTTAAGCTAAATAAAATGCAACAGAACCCTTAACAATCTACTATCCTAAGTGCAAACAAAAACATGCCCTTATAGACTACCCCTAGATATAACCAATGTTTCATCATGTGGGATCTATGATGCAATAGATCATGATACCAAATATTGCACCCTTCTACCTGTTTTAAAGAATCAAATGAAAACACAAGTCCAGTCCACTGAAGAAGTAAATTATATTTAGAGATAAAACATTGCCCAACAAAACTAGGCTCAAAGACAGTTTAATGCAAGAAATTCAATTAATCTATGGATGGAACCATGGAATGCTTCAGTTATTTTACCATTTTAGAATCAACCCCAAATTCCATCAATTCAAAATCTATGGGCAGGACAAGACTAGATGCCAACACCTCCATAGATGGTGCCACAACCATAGCAATAATGGGTACCATAACAATAATGGATGCCACATCCATATCAACAATAGAATCAGTAGTGGAATCGATAGTCATAATTCACCCAACCATGAAGACCACTTCAACAACAAACTATTATGCTACCCCTAGTTATTCAGCAACAAGGATAAATGAATCAACCCTCAATGCCTACACAATCAATAGCAAATCCAAACAATAAACAATCAACACTTGTTTATGTTAATGAACAGGAAGAAATAATCAATGTTGGAGCTATTGAGTGTTCAGACATACATTTGAGATCAGGGAAAACTATACAAAAACCTCTAGTTCTCATTTCTGAGATGCCTAATGAAAATGAAAAGATAGAATCATATCAATTAAGCACTAGAGAAGCTAAAATCAAAATGAGCCCTAAAGTAAACAAGGGAAACACTACTACACTAGCAGTTCCTTTTCTCGAAAGATTAAGAGAAACTGATATTAAACTAGAGTCAAACTTGGTCTATAAGTTGTAAAAGATCAATACTAAGGTACCCCTTCTACAAGCTATTAGGGATATACTTGAATTAAATAAGATCATCAAAAACCTTTGTATTAAGACACTTGGGAGGAAAGTAAAATATACTGGAACCATTCATGTTGATGGAAAAGTTGCTAATTTATTAACAAGAAAACTATTACTTCTAAAATATGCAGATTCGAGAAGCCTAGTGATCATCATTACAATTGGAGGAAAAGAAATTACTAACATCTTGATAGATTTGGGATGAACAATCAATGTGATGAAAATTGATACTCTCCATGCATTATCTCTTATGAAAATGCAACCCACAACTACCATTCTTCAAATGGTGGACCAGTCAGTAACGAAACTAGAGGGGACTATAGAAAATGTTGAAGTGCTAATAGAATCTTGGGAGTATCCAGTAGATTTCATGGTCTTGCAACCCAAAACAAATAATCTAAGATATCCTATAATCCTAGGTAGACCATGGTTGGCTACTTTAGTAGCATTAATTGATTGCAGGTTAGGAGACATGACTATTTCTAATGGGTTAAAATCCAAATATATCTCCTTATATCCTCCTAAAAAACCATCAACAAATTGCATATGAGATATTTGGATGGATGAATCAAACAACACATTAAAAAAAATTTCCTCCTTAGCCATGATCATAGTTAAAAAACACTTGGAAGAATTAAATGGAGGCATATACCCAGAATCTATGGACTATGCCAGTCCAAAAACTAAAGACTATGCCAGTCAAGAAACTACAGACTCTACTAGTCCAAAAGCTATGGACTGCCTTAGTTTAGGATTCTTGGGTCAGATAGAAAATTTTGAAACCTCCACTTCTACTTCTGCTAGTACTTATTCATCATATGATCATAGATTGATTCAAGAAAGTGTGTGGAAATCGGTAGAATAGTAGCAAACTCATTTCTTAGATGCATTTCATTGTTCCTTAGCAAGATTGATTCCTCCTGGAAAAGAGTTTGTTGATAATGTAACTATGTTTCATAAGCTACTTCCTCATCCATGTCCTTTAAACTCATTAATTATTGAGTTTAAGCAAATAGAATCCAACTACCTAGGTACAAAACTAATTATGGTATTACCTGAAAAGATTTTAAACATCAATAATTAGTTAACAAATGAAGAGAAAGATCAACTCTTTGAAGTATTAGAAAGACATACCAAGGCTTTTGCTTGATATTATATCAAAATTAAATGAATTCACCCCAGCATATGCACTCATCACATTTACAAAGAATCTCTTAAACTGAACAAAGAACCATAAAGAAGAATAAACCCAACATTAAAGGAAATAGTCAAAATAAAAATCCAAAAGTTGCTGGAAAGTGGGTTTATTTACCCCATCTTAGAAAGTCAGTAGGTGTCACCTCTAGTAATTGTGCCTAAGAAGAATGGAAAGTTAAGAGTATGTGTAGATTATATAGAATTGAATAAATCAATATTAAGAGATTATCCTTTACCTTTTATTGATTAAGTTTGTGATAACTTGGCAGGAAAGAAATATTTTTTTTCCTAGATGGGTTTAGTGGGTATAACTAGATAATGGTAGCAGCTGAAGATCAAGATAAAACCACATTTACCTACCTTTAGGGAACTTTTGATCACTGAGTACTTCCATTTGGACTCTATAATGCTCCAACAACCTTCCAAAGAGTAGTTCTGACAATATTCTCTGACCTTACAAATGATTGTGTTGAGGTATATATGGATGATTTCACTATTTATGGTGAAACTTATGAAGAAGCTCTTACCAACTTGGAAAGAGTACTGATCAAATGTGAGGAACATCAATTATCTCTGAGCCACGAAAAATGTTTGTTGATGATGGATGAAGGAATAGTCCTGGGACACCATATTTCTATAAAAGGCATTCAAGTAGATCCAAAGAAAGTTGAAATAATCTCCAATTTACCCATTCCACAAACATAAACTAAAGTTAAGAGTTTTTTGGGACATTTTGGTTACTAAAGATGCTTAATAGATAAGTTAAGTCAAATAGATGCCCCTATGTTTTCCTTGCTTCCAAAAGATAGTACATTCAAATGGGGTGATAGTTGCCAGCAGGCCTTTGAGACCATCAAAGCTAAACTTGTTACTACTCCAGTATTGAGAGGAGCAGATTGGATGAAGCCATTCTATATATACACATATACTTCCAATACATTACTAGGAGTAGTTCTTGGATAAAAGGATGAAGAGGGTAACATGTATGCTTTATTATATATTAGCAAAAACTTGACACCTGCTGAAAGAAATTACACCACAACTGAGAGGGAATTCTTAGCTGTAATTTATGCAATTAAAAAATTTAGACACTACATAATATGCTACAAGGTATTTGTCTATACAAACCATTCAGATATTAGATATCTTACCAACAAACCAATTGTGGGAGGTAGGATTATTAGATGGCTATTGGTCTTACAAGAATTTGATGTTAGTATTATAGACAAACGAGGGAAGTCTAATATGGTTGCTGATTTTTTGTCAAGAATGAACACTACCAGTGAAGAAGAACCAGTGGAAGATGAATTTTTGGATGAACAATTGTTTTCTATTTCAACACAATCTCCATGGTTTGCTGATATAGCTAATGACCTTGCTACGGGGAAGTTTCCTCTACACTTTTCACAAAAAGAAAAGAAACGTTTAATCAAAGAAAGTTCTTCTTTAAAATAATTTAATAGAATGTTATTTAAATTTGGATCTGATCATGTTTTCACAGGTGTGTGACAAATGGTGAAGCTTAT
Organism: Torreya grandis; assembly: GCA_037957365.1. Classification (NCBI taxonomy): domain Eukaryota; kingdom Viridiplantae; phylum Streptophyta; class Pinopsida; order Cupressales; family Taxaceae; genus Torreya; species Torreya grandis. The sequence goes on along the minus strand of JARHVA010003605.1, from coordinate 418,669 downwards.
GATATCATCATAGGTTGCCATGATGAACCAGGAGGAGGTCATTACTCAACTCAAAGAACCATACATAAAATCCTAGGAGCAGGATATTATTGGCCTCATCTTCATCAATAAGTAAAAAGATATGTCAGACACTGTGATGCTTGTCAGTGAATTGGATAGCCTACTCTTTCAATAGAGATTCCTCTGCACCCTCATCTTCAATTAGTTCTATAACCATTTGAGAAATGGGGAATTGATTTTATCAATCCAGTGGATCCTCCTTCCAGAGGAAAAGAATATCTCCTAGTATGTACAGACTATGTGACCAAGTGGGTAGAAGTGGAAGCATTAACTCATGCAAGAGAGGAGATGGTCATTGATTTATTATATTTTAAAATCATGCAAAGATTTGGTGCTCCAAGAGAGATGGTCTCAGATCAAGGACCACAGTTCATGTCAAACATGATAAATCATTTCATGCAAGTGTATCAAACTCAACATAGAAAAACATTTCCATACCATCCACAAGTGAATGGACAAGTTGAAGTCACCAACAAAAAACAAGAAACCATTTTAACTAAGGTTGTTAATTTTAGCAAAAAATATTGCTCAGATAAGGTACTAGAAGTTGTTTGGGCCTATAATTCTACTTGGAAAACAACAACTAGATTTTCACCTTATGAATTGGTTTATGGTAAGAAGCCTTTATTCTCTGTTGAATTTAAATTACAAACATTGAAAATATTTGTAGAAGTAGGAATTGAATTAGAAGAAATATATAAAGAAATAATCCTACAGCTTAATCAACTTGATGAAATGAGGATGGAAGCACTATGAAGAACTAAACTAGTACAACATCAAAGAAAAGTTTGGCATGATGCACAAATCAAGCAACAAAAGTTTTAGAAAGGAGATTGGGCACTATTGTTTGATTCTAAATTTGAACAGTTCAAAAGAAAACTACAAACAAGATGGTTTGGAACTTATATGATTGAATAGGTCTATGAAAATAGTTCTATTAAGTTGATACCTATTGATGACATTAGAAGAGCTCTGTTAGTCAATGGACATAGATTGAAGCTCTATCAAAAACCTCTTAATAAAGATGAATTTATTCAAAAAGTAAAGGATCAAGTAGCTACTATGGAAAGCTTTGCTTCCTCCAATGAACATGCTCCTTGATAATCCAAAAAAAAATCATCAATAGTGAAAATCCTTCTAGGGATGCTATTGACAATGCATGCCTAGAAAACTAGCTTGATGGCTAGCTATGCATTGCAAAAAAGGGCTTTGGCTAGAAAACTAGCAATGGATGGCCAAAGGGCAAAAACAAAAATTTATAATAAAATCTCATCATGACACAATGATTGGTCATCTCCATGCAATAAACTAATCCATGCAAACCTATTTATGTAGGACACATGGCGAGCAAAGGATAACGTCTAAGGTTAAAATAAGTAAGACATACATTTTACCTATCTATTTTTAGTTAACTAATTATCTTCAATTTGATTAAGATACTATTCTTTGAAGATGACCCAAATTTGAATCTTCCAAAATGGAATGACATGTGCCATAATGAAAAAGTATGCAACTGAGCCACCAAAGGTGTATGGATAAGTTTGCAGCTTTGATATCATCAATTAAGTCATCAAGTATCATAATGATGGGATGTCATAAAAAGGGGGTTTAAATGAAATAATGAATCACTGTCACCATCAATATGGCACATCATCATTTCAAAAAACTTGTATTAATGAGATAAAATGGCTGGCACACTTCGTAGAAATGTGTGGTGCCTAATTGTATCAAATCATCATACCACACTATGGACTCATACAGTTGTAGCATTTCAAATGAACCATTTCCTTTCTACAGACTTCAACAAAAGTTGGTCTACCAATCCTCAGTGCCTATTGCCTACTGACTTCAATAAAATATTGGTCTATACCTTAATTAGAGTTAAAGGAATCGAGCTAACTATAACTCTACATAGAAATGGGATAGAAGACAAGATCATAGCTGAAGGATCTAGCAAAGTTTCATAAAGACAAAGCTTCTGTAGTAGTGTTTAGAGATAATGGTTGGCTACCTTTCATTGAAAATTTCTAGGGTTTTGATGAAATAATGGTAAGTGAATTCATTACCAATCTCACCCCTGAATTTTCAATTGTGAAAAGCATTGTTATTCCTGTTACCTCTCAAATTATAAGCTAAATTATACAAGTTCTAGAAGAGGGAATGAGAGCTATAGGCAGAGTTTCATTTAGTGATTTAATTAGTCAATTTAATGATAATGAGTAAACCAAAACTTCATGTCTAGTATATTCCAAGGAAAATCAAAAGGGATTAAAATAAATTCACTTCCTAAACCTTAGAAATCTGTATCCAAGTGGGTACTTAAATATATCATTGTGAAGGGCAACATAGTCTTTTAGGGGGAGATGCCATGAAAATATTAATACATCTTAAGCATAGAAGACAAAATCCTCAATACAAAATTAACCTCCCATCTTTCTTATATGGTGCTCTGTAAGTTATGTCTACAACCCCTAATGCTCCTCTTAGGCATCATGCCCTTATTCAAATTATTATCCAATATCATTTCCTTCAGCAAGGTCAAGAGGTCTGGGAGGAATTTTAGAACAATATAGCACAAAAAATTCTAGATTTTCCTGCACGAGAAACCCTAAATGTACCACAAAAACACTCATCTCCACCTACCACATCAGCTGAGAAAACAACACCAAGAAAAAAATCTCAGATTGTAGTCTCCATAGAAATCCCTTCTTCTTCTTCTTCAAGAAGAATTACAAGGTCTCAAAACCCTAAAATTTCAAGGTCCCCATAAGAACCTCATTAGTATGTAGTAAAACCAGTTCCTTTAATAAGAAGAAGAAAAATTGAGATGGAAGGTTGCTACAGAACTTGAGAAGACCAAGGATTTGGTGGTTGAGAAGGAAAATCAACTAAGTGTAGCTCAAAGAGTAACCAAAAGAAGGAGAAGGATCATTTTAACAGAAGAAGATGACCAAGAAGTTGTAAATATTTTAGATAGTCTTAAAATGATGTTTCATTCCCCCATACATCAAAATATTCTTGCACCTATAGATATTGAAGAAATTCCTTATGAAAGGAACTCTCTAATCATAATGGAGGAGCCAAATCTAGAGGAAGAGCCACACACAATAGAGGAATTAAGTATGGTGAAACAACCACCTGTTCCAATTGAAACTGCAATGGACAAAGGGAAAACTACGTATACCATTGAGAAAGGTGAATCATCTAATCTAAATGATCATGTTATGTAGTTAACTTTGTAGATTTTTCAAGCTCAAGCTCTTGAACAAAAATGAATAGCTGACATTACTGACTTGATCAATCAATTGTATAACAAGGATCATCTCAACTCATCTTTGGTGCAGAAATTAGATATAGCATCTACTAATCATGCAGTAGAAGTTCACAAATTAGAAGAAATAATAAAGGAACATGAAAGTGAACAAATATATCTTTGGATATATGTAGAAAGTCTGAAGAATAAAAATAGAAGATTGCAAAGTTTGGTAAACTCTTTTGAAACACCTGTTGTTGCATCTTCTCCTCCTAAGGTATTTGTTGACCATGGTTGTCAAACAAGTGATCTAGGTATTCCTCCCTTAAAAATACTATATTAAATAGAAGAAGAATATTTTGTACTAAAATATAAAAACAAAGATGCAATTTCTTCAAACAAACTCTTGGAAAATGAAAACAAAGAATTATAAACTAAAGTCCAAGAGTTAGAAGAAAATTTGCAGGATGTATGCAATTTAAAGGAAACTCTTTTGGCATGTAGGAATCCTTCTCCTACATACAATTTTTTTTTATTTGAATAATTTTATATATGGTAGCTTCTGTAGATCTCCTGTCATCTTCCTTACAAAATTTTGCAACCAACAATATTTTTAGAAATTTTCTATAGTGTTGAACCTGATCAGCAAGATTTGCTTTATAAAATTTATTTTTATGACTTGAATTTAGGAGATCATGAGCACAATACATTTTTGATAAATATTCATGTAGGAGAAGTTCAACTGAGAGCATTACATTCTACATTTAAAAATCAAATAGCATGGAAAGGTAGATTTGGGGACTATATAAATCATGCTAAAACTATAGGATTGTGTGTCAAACCAGCATTTCCTATTCCCAAATTGATCAAACAGAATTTTAACTATGTTTTGTTAAATGATGAGGTTAAAACACATTATATATAGGCTCTATATGATTGTGTTGTTTCTTTTGATTTGTTTTGAAGACACATTTTTTATTCAATAGGCAAGTGTAAAGAGATGGGACCAACTTTTAGTACCTCTTAAAAGGTGAGAGGTCATGTCCCCAAATAACTTAAGATGGAGTATGATGAGAGCATCCTCAATTCTAGAAATTTTAATAGAGGTGATCAACTTTGGGGGAGAGCAAAACTAGATTGGCATGAGAAATAGACCCCCTTTGCTGATCATACCTATTCCAGGATGGCAGAGTTGGACTCCACAATCAGAGGAGCAATTTAGTATATGAAAACAAATGATTCAAACACATCAAGGATTTACTAGCAATTTAGACAGACATATAATATATGAATACGATTTGAGTCAGAGTGTAGAAATCAGAAGCTAGAGCTATGAACACCAATAAATTTTTGTAATGGGACTTGCAAAAGGTAAATCTTGGGGGAGATGATGAACTCAGAATATGGCTCATTATTGAAATGTTATTTCCTTCAAATCATCTCTCAAAGGATATTATCTTATGTAAATCTTAGATTTTTAGATAGCTAATACATGGAAAATAGATATTTGCCTTGTTTATATTGAACCAAAGACTCAACCTTTACTTTGTCATTAATGTCTAATACATAACATGTTTTAGTGATCTTTGGTGTGAATAATGCTCAAAAAGAAGACACAGGTGATGTATAGTGAATGTTCCATTTTGATCTCCATCTAATAAAACTACAGACTCCACAGGCTTATTTCTAGACTCTATAGGCTTGTTTCTATGGATTTTTCTAGCTTATTTCCATGAATTACGTAGGCTTGTTTCTACAGACTCCACAAGTTTGTTTCTACAGACTCCACATGCTTATTTCTATAGACTCCACAAGCTCATTCCTCCTGACTCTGTAGGATCAATTCTGAGAATTATGTAAGGACAAAGCCACAAATGAGAAGCTGGAGGCCAGATAGGATAAGAAAGAACCATTTCAAATGGAATCAAATAAGGAAAATAACCACCTGCTATTTTAAAGGACTTGTTTTTGATAAACTTATATGTAATCAGATTTTAAGACTAATATAAGATAGGATATTTATATCATCAAAATAATTGGATCACTTGGAAATCCAATCTCCTATCTTTGGATGAAGGGATCGACCAAGAAAGTCCTATTTTTTTGCATCCTATTTTGAGTTGATTATATTAGTATAAAGTGTAAGACTTTTGAATATAATAGAGGAGATAGAGAAAATAGAGAATCCAGAATCCAGAACCATATATTATAAAAGCATATAGGTTTCAGCTAGATTGTAATCATTTCATTTTTATGAATTAATACTTCAGTTTCCAACACTAATTAATCTTTGTTCCTGAGTCTGAGAAGAGCAAGGGCCGACTCTCCTTAGAACCAGGAACTGTGTATGGTATTTATGTTCTATTTTATTAATTCATTATTATAATTAATTAGAATCTTTTTACTATTTGCATTTATTTATAAAAATATCAAAACAAATTCATAGTTTAAAAAGAACATTTTCTTATTTCATTTCTTTTCTATGCAAAGTATGTTTTTTTTTACAACAGAATTGTGAAGAAAATTTCCTTTACAATAGAAGTGTGAATTTACTTTCCATGCAAACTTAAAATAGGAGTGTGATCTTTTACTTTTATCAAAAAAGTGGATTGATTTGATTTCTTTCTTTTTCAACAAAAACGTGAATCAAGTAGTTTAGTCAAAGTTAGAATATGATCATCAAGCACCCCCATAAGCAGACTTCTAGATCTACCATCCCATACCTTACTACAGATAACTTTAGACACTAGCCTTGGTTGATAAGACACCAATTGAATATTGGTTAAATAATGAGTTAGACGACACTGGTCATAGGCTACTCTAGACAATCACTTGATTGAATGACCAAATCCTCAAAGGATGTAGAAACATCATTATGAACATCTTTGATCAAGCTAACTTCTATTGCGACATGTCCTTAGAGTACCATGAAACTTTCATTATATCCTATTAGTGAGTGATTATTTTATTTTCTATAGCCTTCACATATTCAAATACTTTGGCGCATTTTGTGTGGTCTTTTATTACTAAGGCATTGTTAGCCAACTGTTGTCATTAAAGTTCCTCTACATGAAACCTTTCTTTTAAAAACAATTTGGGTAGTTCTAGATTTACAAAAACCCCATCCAATATACTAATTGTGTCACTCACTCTATTCAAAAATATTTTGTAAACCTGCATGGATTTAATAAATTATTCTATTGCCCACATTTTTATTTTGCCAGGGGCTAGTCTAGTTCTTGTATCTCTTCAACAAAATATCCATTAGGGTCTATAACTTGTCAATTGCCTCACTAGTAAGGGATACCCCATCTATAAGAGCTAGATCATGGATTAAAATTATCTTGTAGAGGTTTAGAGTTTTTACCTTATCCATTATTTCTATGTATAATTGGCACTTGACCTCAGCCAACTCCTATTCAAGTTTTGTTCTCATAGTGCACTCATTGAAATATATATAAACCATTTATGAATGCTTCTTGTGGATTATCCTTACATCAAATTCAACTAAATAATTTTTCTTGGTTACCTCATGTGAAAAATTCAAGAGTGTCATAGTTTCATGTGTCATCATACAAATCTGGTGATTTACCCAAAGTGTGTCTGAAAGTTTTATCTCTTCTTGTTCTAAAATCAAGCTTTCTAAAAACAACTCAAAATTATGTTCTTAATTATAAATATTATGGTAAAATGCAATTTATCACCAAGTCTACTCAGTCAAGTCCTCTATTATAAAATATGAGAATATAAATTAATGATTTTCTAACACTCCCTTATGATACTAGGGGTGTAGGGTTATGGCTGAATTGGTATTTTCTAGCCTCTACTAGATAGATTCATCAACTAGATATTTTCCTTTAGAGGGATATCACTCTAGTATCTTAACATCTATGTCTTTGTTATGATGGCTAGGCCCAATATCAAGACCACTCATTTCCAAGACCATGTCTGAACCATCCCTCTCTTCACCAATGTGATTCTTAGTTTCCACTTGTGCCTCCTAAAGGGTGGTTTCTTCATGTCGTGTTGTTGAAGGTATCTTATCATGTGCTAGGGTGACCTACCCATCCTATTCTACTTCAATAGTCTCTCTTTTTGGTATTACCATATTTAAGCATAGATGTTTTGTGTTTTAAAGGAATAGATTACATTACTAATTCTAAGATTTTAATTTGACCTACTGGTAGAGTTTCCTTGGGTGGTGTAGGGGAAGTCCTTTGTTGCTTTGCTTACTCTAGCTAAGCACTATTACTGACATCATGCCCTTATTACTTCTATTTATTTTACCTTTCTATTTATGCTAGGTGTGGTAATGTTTCCTTCTCATGATCTATGCTCCTAAATGTCTTATTTCTCAATTTTAAAAAATTAAATAAAGAACACATAGAATTACCAGCAAAAATATACTAAACCTTAATGTTGGTATTATCCAACTATAATTTTTCCCTATATGTCATTTTCCCTAGGTAAATGTAAAATTGACGCATAGTGTAAGTCTTCATGTCAAATGTATTAGTGGTAATGTTAATAGGGTGCATGTCATAGAACATGTTGATAGTGTTCATGAAATATCTAGTGGTGAAAGCATGTGCCAATTTAAGCCATCCATACAAGTCACCTAAGGGAACCATCTAGATATATGATAAATAATAGTGTTTCTTAACCATGAACTTAGCTTGGTCTCTGATATGTCAAGGTAAGTTCTCAAGAATGTGCCACACATTCCTAAAGGCTTCCTTCATACCATCATACCATCCTTTCATCTTAACATTATGGGAGGGAATTATCACGTTAGGCCAAGTGAAATCTTTAAATCACTCTATAGGGGATTTATGTTTGGGAGGGTAAGACCATTTAAATTATCTAGATGTGTACTCAGGTACACCAATATCATAAAAAACTATTAACAAAAGGATAAAACCCCATGCAAATTTTTGGTTTGACAGGTGGTGGGATTTTTTTGCATCTATAATAATCTTATCAACAAAATATTGCACCTAGTTATACTTCACTCCTAGGGTAAATTGATGGGTGACATATAAATGTGCCATGTACACATATTTCCATCTATCCATGCCTACAACCTTGGTCATTATTACTCATTTCACGACTCTAAGGGTGAGATTTTGGAGATTTGTAATGTGCATTCCATGGCCTTATTTTTGGTACTCAAGTGTCATTATAGTCTTCTCAATCTCCTCTTGGTCCTTCAAGTCCAAATCAAAGTCAATGCATAATAATTAAAAACCTTTAAATTTTCTCATCCTTTGGGATGTGATCCACATCTAGTGCTGAAAAAAATATAAATAAGATTCATGAACATGTGAAATAAAAAACTTCATTACTTCTATAGGCTTCCCAAAATATAGAAGATTAAATAACTAGAATAGTCCTACATCATTAAGACTATTAAAAATACTCAAGACATACACAAGCTCATTCTATGTGCTCTACCTAGTAGTTGCATTATGGTTATATTTCATTTCCAGGTTGGCAATGATTATAGTAAAAAATAATATAAGTGGGCACAATTGATACCCGTTGCTCGATGCCTAACACTACTTCTAGATATTTCATTTCCTTTATTAATAATGGGGTGGAGGTGTAATTATAGCCTTCTTCTTGGCCTAGCTAGCCATCCCTGATTTTATTTTTTCATTTTCCTTAGCTTGTTATGATAAACCTTCCTTGCACACACTAGACTCTTTAGGTACCTCTTCCCTTATCAAAACTCGTAGAATACCCATGCTCTCAAATTGGGCCTTTTATTTGGCTACATCACCCTTTAAAGATCCCTAAGTTTGAGGTGTGACTTTTTAACCCTCCTAAAAGAATACATGATTACTTTTCTGACTCACTTATCTTTCTTACTTCAATGTCCTCTAATGGTAAACTTATACCTCTACAACCTACAATTTTTTAAACCCATGCTTGCTTATTCACTCCTTCAACACTCTTCATATTTACCACAATTGATTAATTACACAATACTCAAAATTTATCACCAATAATTGATTTACTCTCATTTATGAGCTTAAAAACATTCATCTAATATCTTGATAATGCTCCTTTAGATCTGTAAATTTGTGAATTTGACAATCATAAAATGTAAAATGATGTGTTTAACCTTTTATATCCTTGAGGGTGCAATCCAAATTTACTTACCCACTACCTAATATATCACTTCACATAATTTATGAGCTAGCAATATTTCCATGATTCATATTTGGCACACTTACCATTATAATGGCTTTACTTATATTTAATACATTTATCCCTTCTCTCACTTTTTTGAAGTACATGAGAGTTGTAAAGATTTAAAAAAATTTCCTTTACCAAGGAGTAAATGATGGAAGAAAAATGATTGAGAGTGGGGGTGAATTAGTCTTTAAAAACTTTCTTATTGATTTCACTTAAGCAATCATAAACCATTCAAACAAACATATAGATCCAACATGCATAAACACCTATCCACATAAGCATGAAACATAGGAACACATGACATATGTGGGAAAACATAAATGGGAATAAAACACACTAATATATAAAAATTTAATATAGTATTATAATAAAAACACCAACTTTATATAAGCACCAACTCCACATGGAGCACCAACCCCAACTAGTTAAGCACCAATTCAGCTAGGCTTTAACAAGTACCAAATTACAAGGAGGTACTAACCCCCTTGATGATTTGGCATAAAATAAGACACCTAATTGATTTAATCACCATAAATACACCTTATTTCTCAACCAAATAATAATTACCACCTCTTAAGCTCTTCACACTCTTAGCCCTCTCAAACTGCTTTCTAGGTCTCTTTGCTCAATTAGGTCTCTTCAAGACTGATTAGGTCATATGGTCTTGATCCTCATACATATAACCTATATAAAATATTAATCATAGATACTATATACTCATATTATGGTCTACAATACCACCTTATTATTTATAACATATTATTTTATTTGCTTGTTCTGTACTAAAAATAATAGGCCTAAAACTGCTTTGTATTTGTACAAGCTTCTTGTACATATTCTTTTGATCATCCAAACGCCTAACCTATTAGGTAAAACATGTAATATATATTAGGAAATATAATAAACATGAATAAAAATTTATTTGATTACCTTTAGGTCTGACATACCTCAATTAGGCCTTATTTCATCCTAAGGTCTCGTGGAGACCTAATCCCATTAGGTCTACTTTAGGATATGTTACACTTTTCCTTCCTTAGAACAAATTAAAACACCTAAAATGGTAGGAAAATATCATATTAATATATAATATAACATTTATAATATCATATAGGCTCCATAACACTTTTTATTTCCAACCACCACTTGGAGCACACCATTAGCACTGTTCATAATTAGGCATTCATACACACAAAAAGTTTGTCTTGAACAACTAAAGTATAAACACAATATTTCACCAAAGAAAAATAAAAATAAATCATATATTCATAAACCTCATAACCTTAGGTTCATCACAAACTTCATTATATACTTCAACTCAGGGTACACAAGCTCAAACTATTCTCTACAAAATGCTCACTCTGAACTACCAACTAGCCCCAAAACATAGTCATGGAAACTTGAACTTTTGACACCTAAAAAAACAAAATAAATTAATTATAAAGCATGAAAATATTTCATAAAATATCATTATAAAAATATTCAACAAAAATATCATAATCTCTAATGTAAACTATTGGTCTTGCAGACCAATTTGTTGACCTTCTCTCTCACAGACTTCACTCAGCCAAATAAGCCATTTTAGCTTTAACATTTTCACTACTTTCACTGATTATCAAACCTTATAAAAATAATTAATAGGAAATAAATTTTCTAAATATAAACAACATGTACACTATATGCTTCAAATCAAGGCATATAATCTTAAAATCAACATTGCAACTTGCTTACCCAAAACTACTAGTTTACCTTAAAGCATAGTCATGGTGATAATGACCTTAAATCACCTATATGATTGTTTATAGAGAATAGTTGTGAATTTAAATTATATTATTAATAATTATAAAATTATTAGATAGAAATATAATATTTTCAAATGGCAATATTAGTCTTGTTGACCAATTTCATAACCCTACTATACACAGACCTCACTAAGATAGGCAAGTCAACTTGTGAGCAACTTTATCACTATAACCATTGAAATCCAAAAATTTTAAAAATATTATAATGTATTAAAATTATTTAAAAAAGCATCTATGAAATTTTATTCATCCCTATTCCATGATAGCACATCCCTAATCACCTTCTCACTACTACTTGGATTTCTCACTTTTTCCACTAGTAGGTTTGTTAGCAACTGGTCAACTTTGATGATTGATTTAGCATACTTGAGGGATATAAAATATAAAAAACCCATCATTTACATAAAATAAAAGTATCAAAATTATTCATTCAATTATTTTCATACTTTGACTTGGTTAACTCTGACTACTATAAGAAATCTCTAAGAAACTACCACTTTCCATAGGGTTTATTTACACACTTGATAACTAAATCACACATGGAGGTGCCTATGAGAGTTTAATACAATATATAATAGTTTTTATAGTCATTTTATACCATTATAGGTTAATTTTTTCAACTTATTCAACATTATGTCATTATTAGGGTTATAGGAGGGTTTAAACATGATTCCACTCTTAATGATCATTCATAAAGTATAGCCCCTTAATACAAACAAAATGCCTATAATTTTGAGCTATGACCATTCCCCATATACCATGAATATATTTGGTTCCCATTAATAGGTTATATGTTCCAAATAACACCTTAAAGTCCTCAAGTTTGTATAGCTTCATTATGTGTACTCGAGAGACCTTAAAATCACTTTTCATGCCTTTTATTGCAAACATGACCTATAATTACATGAACATACTTTTAAAAACATAACTCACCTCCAAAAATTATTACATGATCTCGATCATGTTGGGAGAATAAAATGGATAAGTAAAGTTACACAAGATATTCTTTAGATGTTTATGCATTATGTACCTAGTTTTTGGCTATATGTATTTTGTCCTATCTTCCATGACTTGTAGTAGATAGAAGGTGAACAATTTATTCTTTTGGTGCCAAAATAAAAGAATAATGTGAATATTCAAAGACTTAAAATTACCATATATATGTATGCTTGTATGAATAAGAGAGATAAACTTTGTTGAGATCAATATAGAGTATTTTGTTATTATTACTTGTTGTATTTCTTATTTTGTTCTTTGAGTGCACTATCATGTTTAATGTTTGGATTAATTCTATCTAATTTACTACAAATTATCTACAAACCTTAGTTAAGTACTAGTTAATCTTAATCCATATCTACTACATGATAATTCACTTCTATTATGTCTTTGTTTAGCTTGTTAAATATGAATTCTAGACACTATCTTACACACCTAAGTAAAACTTAGCTATCCTCATCCTTAGCATTTTCTATTGAATGAATAACATCTGATAAAAATGGTGCAGTGAGTTTGGAAACAATCCTTCCAAAAGAAACAATGCTAATATGGTTATCGAGATAGTGAGACATTAAAACATGGTTAGACCAAAAAGTACAAAATTTCATAGAAGAAGAATCTAAAAATATCAGTATTACCACAAGGGAAATTATTCAGGAGCATATATATGGAGAAATATATTAAAATTTATGGTTTGAACTAACTAAACTACTAACTAATTGGTTGACAAGATTGGAATACTATTTTTTTAATCCTATAACGAAAGAAACAATTACCTAGACTAAAGAAAAGATTGACCAATTACTAAAATTAGAAACTGACTGGATGAGAGTAATAGATTATTGGGTTACCACCACCATAGATGGATACATTACTAAGTTATTAGTATAGGGATATATAAAATTTGAAGCTACACAAGACCATTTTTTCTAAGAAATTAGAGGAAAATTTTTATAGTGACTACCTCTCCTAATAAAGATGTTGGTTATGGATAAGGCCATGGTGCCTACTCCAACCAATTTGGAGTAGTCACTTTAGGCATATGGGGATGTGTATGATGGATAGATGAGTAAGTAATTCTTGAACCTAAATCTATAATGGATATGTGAGGGAATAAGATTCATAAGATAATCATGGATTCAGAAAGGGAACTACAACAATAGAATAGATGGAATAAATAGAAAAATACCTAGGTAGTTAAGTAGAGGTAAGAGTAGTATTAAAATAGATGCTGAATGAGTAAGAGGATGTGATGAGTAAGAGGATTAATAAATAATGAAGAAAAATGATGATTAATTTTGGTAGATAGGGTGAGAGGATGAAGAAAGAGATGAAGATGAGATGTGTGAAGAAGAAGGTGAAAATAGTTTAGAAGTAGAATAGATAGATGATAGATGTAGTGTGCAGTTGTAAGAAAGGGTATTATAAAAAGAATAATAATTATGCAAATAAATGTAATACAATCATAGGATAATCACAATTTCAATAATATTAAAATAAGAAGACATAGGAAAAAACCATTCACCAAAAGAGCACATGTCCCTGTAGCCTAATATTTTATATTCGACTAGACGTTTTTAGCTAGGTGGATAGGAAGATAATTGTTGGGAAGGACCATTTACAAAACAAGTGCATAATTGGAGCACATAATTAAAAAAAGATCAATTAATAAGGATTTTGAGGCCATAGGATTTTTTGAAACTAAACAAAGAAAATAAAGAAGTGTATAAAAACATAGTACACATAATAACTCACTCAGTTCACATAGTAGTGTGTAGGCAGGATCACTTATAACATAGCCTCCTTTGATATTAGCAACATAGTAGACTCCATCAATATCAGTCAACATGATAAGTCATCCAAGAGGATTCATAAACTTAGCCATCTATGATGGGTCTATGGATCCTGAACAGTACCTACTAACTTATAAGATGAGATGCCATGCTAAGGGCATCACTAATGAAGATATCAAAAAGTGTGAGCTAGTAGGGGCACTATTTATTAGAGAAATTGAGTTCATCTATAAAATATAATTTTAGCATTCAACTCTAAAAGACATTAAGGATTGGCTTGTCATAGAATTCAAGATCAAGAAATGTCCTAGTCAAACTATACAAGACCTAAAGGAAATACAATACAAGTCTGGAGAATTGATCTATGACTATGATTGTAGATTCTCTTATGTGATGAATAAGGTATAATTTTCTCTAATAGATAAAGACAAAGTTGCATGGTTCATCAAAGGACTACACTCCAAGATCAAGTTTTCCACTATGAAGACTAAATATGCTACCAAAGTAGATGCTAGAGCTATTTCCCTATGCAAAGAACAAATTAAAGATTATGGAGAAGCTCCAATTTCCAATTCCAAGATGGACCAATACCATGAGTCATATAAGACTAAATTGAATCTATGGTGTATGAATTTCTAAAGTCAAGACAAAATTTTGTGAAATCTATTGAGTAGTTAAGCATGCCACCATGCAATGCCACCTTTGGTAGCAATATATCAAGAACCCATAGAATTTATATTGTAATTTTTGAAAGTAAACTAACCATGATGAGAACTCTTGAGATTTAAAATATCTTAAATAAGGCATCACTAAAAATGTATTTACCATCATTTCACATCAAATATCTTCGATAAAGCAAGTGATCCCAAGATTAGAAGTAGATAAAGGTTCTGCAACCTAGATAGCTCCATAATGGATTCTGAGTTCACCATAATATCAGCCTCAAGGTTTAGCTACATGGACCCCTCCACTAATTTGGACACCTCTATCTCCATAGTACCAACATGCAACACACTAGAACTAAGCCATAACAAAATAGTGATAAATGATTTGGACACCCATCTATGTAACATCAATTCATAATGGGAGTTAACAATTAGTATCACCAGTATTGGAACACTATGAAACAATAAAGAGGATATAGAGGTGGATACTATTCCAAAAGAGGAGGAGATCAAGGTGGATACAAAGGAGGATACCAGGGTGGTAGAGACTTTAACTATCAATAGGCTCCCCTAAAATGCTATCTTTTGGAGAATATAATCATGTCTAATGAAATTTATCAATGAATCCTCAAAGGTAGTCACACTATGCACACTATAGAATCTTTGACCATCACAACATGGAAGACTGTCCTGTTCTATAAAATCAAAGAAAGGACAAGGTCATCCATAATGTGAATATGGTCAGTGTGTAGCCTAAATAAAATGCATTCTTGAATACTATTACATGAAAATATCATGCAGACAAAGGGTTTCCTCTACTTGAGATACTTCATGATTGAGGAATTTGAAAGATAAATAGGATAAGTACCCAAATCTAGCTATAGAAAAGGGCCTCATGTACGAAGCTATGTAGATGTTGAAAATCATCCAACATCAAGACACCATTAAAAGAGATGTTCTAGCAATAGATGCACAAATGTATGGCCAAATCATGCACATTATGATTCAAGATGGAGTTGTCACTATGCCCACATATCTTCTAAAACTTTTGAGTACACTACATAATGAAAACATCTCATATAACATCACAAAGTTGATGCATAATGCACTAGAGTGTGTACATCATGGGTAATAGAAGATGGAGAAGTTGGTCTAGTCTATTAAAATAAAGAAGCCATATGATTTTGATACAAGCATAGACATTGAGGTTGTTGTTACAATATTTTGAATGTTGTCTTTGATTTTAGTAGCATAGTCAATCTGATCCCTAGGTCTACCTAGGAAGCCATTAGATGCCCAGTTCTGAGTTAAAGCCTAGGTAATTTGAGCTTAGTTAACTATGGGAGGGTTAAATATATTAGTAGATTATAATATGCAGAGATTAAATTTATGGAACTAACACTGTGAGGTGATTTTTAAGTCGTCAATATGAAGACCACAACAACACAATACCCTGTGCTCATGGGTAAAAAATGGGTGTACAATGGTTAGATGATTATCAACATGGTGAAAAACCACATAGAGACATACCAAGGTGATAAATTATTTTTAATTCCTCTAAACAAAGTGTATAAGCCTTACATAATTCTATCTAAACCAAATTATCCATACATTACATAATAAATCAATTAGATGAAGGTGAATTTTGAGTAAAACCCAAAAGTTTTGCACATAATTGAATGCAACTTTTTGTACTAGCATACCAAACCTTAGGTACAATCACTACTCACTCAACAACTGAAGACATTAAAATAGTGGAGGCCCAAACTAGTAACTACATAGCCAATAGGAAACTAGTTTGTCATCGAAGAGTGTATGTCTATGTCTATAATATCTCCTGCTCAGTCAAAAGTTTACTTCTTTTATCAAGATAATGATCACATGTAGGACTACATAGAGTTGACCAGGGATGGTACTTTTCAATGGAAAATAGCTGCATCTATTAGTGGAAACTCAGATACCCACCTCTTCAACTATGCTCAATTTGTTCATGAACTCTGACTAATATGCATGGTATTTACACATAAGTGACAACTTCTTGTATACTATGCAATTGAGGATATCAATGACTTCATTTTGTGCTTATAAGTTCATGCACCAACCCTCAATGAGTGGGTTAGTGCTTTAAATTATGCCCTAAATGGATTTGTTATGACATGTTGGGAAACTCATCAAGATAACCAACTTGAGTGGGATGATGCCTACGAGCTCATGATTAGTAGGTTTTAGCCACCATAGTTCATTCGCACCAATTGACCATTCTTTTAAGAAGGTGAGTGCCCTAAAATTCATATAAATAAATGTGTTGAAGTCTGGAATGAGGAACATGTGTCACCAAAGTATTGGTTCCACATTTTACACTACACACTTATTTCATTACCAACAACATATTATATGCACCAAGAGCACATAAGGGAAACCAAGCATTAGGCACAAGTGCAGAGTGATTTTATACAAACTTTTGTTTTTGAAAATGAAAATCCTTTATTTCATAATGCACTGTAGAAACTCAAATACTTCTTATGCCATGGGTGCATAGAAGACTTAAACACCACAATATAATCCACTATATAGAAGAACATAGCCTCTGATCTTAATTCAACATTGTAAAGGTACAAAGCATAAAGCATGAAGAGTAATATTTGACATAGCCATGTCACAAAATACAAAATGAGATAAAAGATATTGAGGATTCTTATTCTAATGATGATCTGGATTTGAATGATTTATTTGAGCCTAAGAAACTTGTGGAACCACTCAAGGACACTAGCACAACATCTACTTGATCCAAGTAACATTTCAGGTGACAATTTGGGTGACAGTTCTACCCCAACTAGTGGTAGAACTTCTGGGAGCCATAACTTTTGCACCATAGCTCCATTTGACTCCCCATTTGAACAGTTGGAAAGATAAGAACGAGGATAACATGATGAGATGGCATGAGCTATGATTTATGATTTTGGACCCCTAAAACACCAATGGAAGTGTCCTAAATTTTAATTTTAATAATGCACTCTAAAAATAGTAATTTCTCTCAAATTCTATAATGTTGTAAATCATGGAAGTCGAACCACTTTATCTCCCTCAATATTGGTGACCTTAAACATCCTCCTCCTACCTTAAAATTATGTATAAAAATAGATGTATCCTAAAAATGCAATAATACATCTCTTCTCAGAGATAGGCATATGTTTGGATCTACAAATTTGATCAATAAAACATCTCTTCTCAGAGATAGCATTATTACAATTATGCTATTCTTGTTTCTTGAATTATCTTTTAACCAAAGCTTCTAAGTTTTAGATCACTACTGAAGGTAGTAAGTTGTATAACATCCAAATTCCTTAAAAAAAAGGGAAATAGAGGATATAGAAATCTATTGATGAATAAAAATGTAGAATTTATCAGTGGCCTATCAAAAATCATGTCAAAAACATTAGAATAGAGTAGGTTCTAAAATTGGTGAACATCGATGACTATTAGACAAAAGCTAAAATTTTAGAAGCTCTAAAAATTCTAAGGGATTATCAAGACATATTTCCTACCAAATTCTTAGAGGTTTGAGGAGTTGACCCATCTCTTCATGAGATGCATGTTGAACTAAAGGAGTGTGCATGGCCTATCAAGAAGAAACCATACAAGCTCAATCCAAACATGAAGCTAAAAGTCAAGGCTGAATTAGATATCATACAAGATGTAGGAATAATCTATCCAATAGAAAAGGCAAATTGGGTAAGCCCCATAGTAGTCTAACCCAAGAAATTAGGAGAAATATGAGTATGTGGGGATTATCGTATTTTGAATGATGCCTATGTAAATGATCCATTCCTAATTCCAGTCACAAATGAAGTTTTGGAGTCTATCATAGGACATGAAGTCTATTCTTTTATAGATGGTTTCAATGGATATCATCAGATACCGATCATATGTCTAGGTTATGTTTAATGTTGGAATGATATCGAGCTCTACCCATTGCTTTAAATTTAAAGAAATGTTTATTTTTTACACCCTTTGGTGTTTTTCTTGGACATGTCACATGCAATGAAGGCATTCTGATAGATTGGACAAAAATCATAGTAATCTTGAGTATGCCTCCACCTATCAGTTTTACCAAAGTGCACTCTTTTTTAGGGCATACAAGCTACTGTCACAAGTTTATCAAAGGCTACAGAGTTATTTCATCTTTGTTAAAATCCTTACTATGCAAAAATGCAAAGTTTTTCTAGAATCTAGAATGCTAAGCAACCTTCATCGAGTTAAAGCAAAGATTAGTTACTGTACCCATACTTATTTTTATAGACTAGATCAAGCCTTTTCACATACATGTGGATGCTTTGAGTATTTTATTTTGTGTTGTGCTTGTGTAGCTGGGAGATGGTGAACTCAACCATCTATTCATTTTACTAGTAAAAAACTATCTGACACAGAGAAGACTACACAACCACTGAATGAGAAGCATTTTCCATTATGTTCACACTCCAAAAATTTGGCACTATCTACTTGTGACACTGTTCAAAGTCTTCATTGATCATCAAGCTCTATGATACCTTGTCAACAATCCAATGCTAGGAGGGTGTATCTCTCAATGGTTGATATTGTTTTAGGAGTTTCAATTCTACATTAATGTCAAGCTAAGAAGATAAAACATGGGACCAGACCATCTTAGCCATATTTCTAATGGTGAAGATCCATAAGAATTACAAGAAGACTCTCCTGATGCTCGCCACTTCTATGTATCTAAGATCCCTAAAAAATTTAAAGCCATTGCCAACTTTCTCAAATATGGAGTCTTCCTTTCATAGTATCAAGAGCATGATAAAAAGCAATTTTTTACTAGAGCCCTACCATATACCATCATCAATGGGCTTTTGTATCACTTGGGGAAGGACAATGTTTTAAATAGGGTTGTTCTAGAATACGAATGACTTCAAATCATTTAAGAAACACATCAAGGAGTCAGAGGAGTACATTTTTTAGGATAAGCTATTGCTATAAATCTTTTATAGAGCATATTATGGTGGCTAAATCTATTTAAAGATGCACATAGAGTTGCATAGCACTATGATATCTATTAATGCATGGGTAAACCACTTTAAAAAGATGAAATGCCTTTGTAGGCTCTATTAGTAGAGTAGCATTTTGAATAATGGGGTATTGATTTTATCAAACCTATTAACCCACCAAGAAAGTGTATCAAATCAAGGTATATCATCATTTAAATAGACAATTTTAATAAATGGGTTGAAGTCGCTACAACACCTAGTTATAGTATGAAGGATGTAGCAAAGTTTCTATATGAAAACATCATTACAAAGTTTAGTTTCCCTATAAATTTAGTCAATGATAGAGTAATACACTTTATAAACAACACCATCAAGGCTCTAACTAAAGAATTTATGATTTCTCATCACAAAATCACTGTGTATCATCCACAAGCCAATGGCCAAGTAGAAGCTTCCAACAAAGTGCTGGGTAAAATGCTAACAAAGATCTATGACATTAAGAAGGATAACTAGAAATATCACATTCCTATGATTTTATGTGCATTTTAGATGCATTATAAATGAACTATAGGGTTTACATGATTTCATTTAGTGTATGGTCTTAAAGCCATCATGCCGATGAAATGTGTAGTACCCAGCCTACACATTGATTTGGTCATACAACTTGGAGATCATGAATCTCTTACTAATCAAATATTTGAATTAAATAGGATGGATGAGTTTATATGTAGATTAGCCTAGATATAGGAAGTACATAAGCAAATCCAAAAAGCATGTCATGATAAGAACTTATGCAAAAAATAATTTCATAAAGATCAACTACTCTTATTGTATGACAGTCATTTCAGAGCATTCTTGGACAAGTTAAAAATAAGATGGAAATGGGCCTATATTATCCATGACCTAATGTATCAAATACCCATGGTTTTAAGAGATCTTTAGGTAACTATGTTATCAGGATAGGTAAATGGTTATAGGCTTAATCCCTACCACCAATAGTTGATTGATCTCATTCTACAAATTGAGTGGGTGTTGAGTAGCACCAAGTAAATTAGGATTTCCTTATTTTTGCATGTTTTATGTGTGTTTATTTTATGTTTCTATTTATTTATAGATGATTTATTCAATAATAATTGAGAATTAAAATACCAAACATCGCATGCCCTAGACTATGCAGGAGGATCCACAGTGCCATTGAGAAATTCAAAGAGGAGTGACTAAAATAAATTAAGTCTAAGAAAGGTACAGAAATATCCCATCATCAAGATATCCATTGGATAATGATAATCCACCATAATTAAATCCATGATACAAGTGTTGATTAATGTGATATTTAATAAATTAGTAACTTGTCAACATTAGTTGTTTGTACCCTCATACGAACACCAAAGAGCATAATGACATAACTCCACACATGCACTAATGACTAACTACTTTAATAGATAGATAAAATATAGATTGCCATATCTACCATTACAGTCATGACAAGGTGGATTACGTAGTTTGATAGTCATGTGGAATCCAAGAGGTGCCAAATCTATAAAGATAAAGTTCAAAAACTAATTCAAAATTTTATCCATGTACATCTTTTTTTGAGTTAAAATTGACAAGAGTTGTGTTATTTTTCTTATACAGAGAATAGAGAGTCTTTTAATTCCATCAATTTGCATAGCTATGGATACTTCATAGGTGATTAAGGCTCTAGAAAATGTGCAAAAAGAGGTCATGGGTGTCAACATAGCACTCATAAAAACAAATTTTAGTGACCAAGAGTTGTTCAACTACCTCTACCAAAGATAAAAAGAAGATATTTCAACCAGATATTAATAATTTTGCATGAAAACTCACCTTCACAGATCCTCACTGCTTCCAAAATATAGATGTTAAGCACCTAATATAAATGCCTACTTTTGGTGACCTGGGAGAAATCATGTAAGTTTTTCTCAACTAGTATAATGATGGTAACATATACTTGGGCCCAAATGAGACTATTGTCAATAATACATAATCCATGGCCTAAGCTTTTATTATGCCTATGCATGGATATTCTTTGGTTTTATACATGATGAAAATGCCTCCCATTTTGAAAGAAGTCTAGAATCTATATATGCAAGCCAATAGAGGGATTCTTATTGATGACATATTATATGAGCCAATATGCATCATTATGGAATGCATCACAAGAATATTTTAGAAAATGACCAAGTCTATGAAGTAACTACCCAAAGGAGTCATGGGCATTGCCCACTGAATGATCAACCAAAATGAATAATTCTATTGGTCCAAGTATTTTATCCAAAATTTACTCATAAAATTTGAGAAGTATTACACCTCTCTTAATCATATGTTCTAATATTAGTTCCTCATCTTCCTACTCTACTTCATGAAATGGAAGTTACCAAAGGGAGTAACTCACCCTAATACAAACTATTGGCTAGTGTAGTAGTTATAAAATCTCATGTGGACATAAGACTATGGAGCCCTCACACATGAAGTCCATTTCAAATCATGGTGGGAGGAGTGTCTATACCTCATTGCAAAACATTCACAAGTTGCACCCAATATCATGTAATACCTGGGATAGCATGCCTCTATTACCCTACTACCTAAAGGAGTTTTAATCACCATTCATGAGCTACCATGATTGCTCTTCCAATCACTCCCATTTTTTTAATAATGGGCATGGATTAGGCTAAAGTGGTCTGATAAAAAATGTTCATATCCAAGTGTGTGACCTATTTTCAAGCAATACCACCTAGCACAAATGTCCCTAAAGTGAAATAACTAGATGAAACAACCAACTTATAGTAGTAGAAGGGAAAGAAAAAATTAGAACACCATACAACATCCATTCTCCTAAATAAAAACACACATAGAACCATGACTTAGATGGATGATCCAAAGCTTCCTTAGATATAAATATCATGTGGCCTCTTGTAAATGGGCATGGATGAGTAGGAAGTCTACCAGGTCATGATGGTAGACATGGTTAGGGAATTAATGAGGAAAAGGAGAAAGAATATTTATTTTGGAAGATGGTACACATGATTCAAGTGTGAAATTAGGTATCCCTTGAACAATGGGTGGACCTCCCATCCTTTCCACTTTCCATTATTATTGACATATTTTGATAAGAAGCAAAGTAGCTCCAATGCCAAATGGATTTTTTCTTACCTCAATCTATATCGACATTCACAATCCTGGACATCTTTACACCCCTACTAGAGAGTCCACCTAAAACACTTGTGCAAATGCCTCAAATAAGGTGGAAGGATAGGGTCTCCCTATATTGGAAGAGTGCACATTTGGATGACCAATTACTATGTAGGAATCACAACCTACCCTTGCACCTATTGCACCACCACCCAAATTCAGATTGGTAATGCTCAAGAGGAAGAAGGCATAGGTTTCTAAATTAAAGGTGTGACCCAGTGATTTACCACCATCATCCCAAGTCTAAGAGGATAAAAAACTCACATCAGATCATCCCATATAGGAATAATAATGAGCCTCAAGAGAAGAAGTAGCTCACATAATAGAATGGAAGTAAGGAAGAGAAAAAGAGACAAAAAGAAAAAGCATAGAAATATCAAGCTGAAGGAGTTGAGACCACACAAAAGGCCAAGGACATAGAGGTTGACATTTAGAAGGCCAAAAATGTGGCCAAGTAGGAACACAAAGTAGATGACATAGCAAATAAAGTACAAAAGGATAGATAAGAATGGAAAAAAAAAGAAGAAAAGAGAAAACAAGACACAATGGCCCAAGCATAGTAATCTATAGAAGCTACCAAGAAAAAGGAGGAAGATGATAAATCCTTGAATCAAAAATAGGTATAGACATAAGCCTAGACACAATCTCAAGTACAAGCACAAGTAAAATCCCAAGATACATAAGAGCAAACCAAGGCCATGACCCTAGTAGAAGAGAAGAAGAAAGAAGAGGAACAAAATATGGAGAAAGAGAAAGATGAAGAAGAAGAGAAAAGGAAGAGGTAAGAAGAATAAAGAAGAGGAAGCAAAATGCAAGATGGATGAAGATGTTTCACAGTAAATCAAGCTAGTATTAGAGGCCACAACACAATAGCAAAAATAACTAGTACAACCTCAAGAGCAACCAAATCAACCTACCTAGCAATAAGCACTCGCTATCATATAGATAGGTTTATATCAACCAGAGCTACCACTAGGAGATGTCTACCTCTCGTATGTTCCTATAGTGAGTGCTCAATATACCACCTTTTCACTCATGCTTACCACTATCCCATGCATAGACCTATCAACACTTGTAAGATATTGATCATGTTCCCAATCAAGTAGGAGGTTTCATTAGATGTTTCCAAGTTGCCCTTGAAAAAATAATTGGAGGGTGTTACAGCCTTCTAAGAGTCAATCATGTAGAAGGCCACCTTATTGGATCAATAATGAGATTAGTTAAAGTTAGAGAACATGGAGCTAAAGGATCACCTTTATAAAGTAGAAAAAATGATTGAGGACACTTTCCCAAACTTGGTCACTTGAGCAATTTGGGACCAAGTGTTGTTCAACTAGTTCAGGCTCAAGATGTTAGTCATTGAGCTCATATAGGACTGGTCTATATCCTAACAACTTTGTGTAGTCATTACATTAGTTTAGAGTATGAATATTGAGGTAGCCATATTGATTACCTTACTGGATGAATACTAGAGCATGATTGATATTGCATCCATCCAAGAACATCATATCACATGAAGTCTTCTAGATTGGAAGTAGTACCTTGATGACTCCCTCACTAGCTCTAGTGTAGACTTCACTACTACTACATCTTCCAAGGTAAGCATGGATAATCAAACTACATTGATGGAAGAGAATTACTAATCTCTTTAAAATCATTCAATGCTAAGGACGATGTGCATGATTGATTTATCGATTGACAAAGCAAGATTTGGTCTAGTTCATTTGTAGGTCTCCAGGTTGATTACCACATAGACAAGTTAGAGTAATTGAGTGAAGAAATCAAAATAAGGGTTAGAAATAAAAAGGAAGACAAGAGCATCACTAATGAATCAAACATAGAATAACTCATTAGATATCATGCACCAATGTGTATCTTATTACACATAGTCTAGGAGGTGATAATGCATTAACATACTTATAAAAGTGACCTAATTCTATTTAGTAGCAACATGGCCTAGATTATCAATGCTCTAGTCTACAAGCCCCTATTTTATCTCCAAAAATTCATTGTGTAGTACAAGGTTTCATAGTATGGGGCCATAGATCATGATGGTCAATCCTCTTCCTTAGCAATACCACCTCCTTTAAGCCAAGTATTATGCAAGGCACAAATTTTGAAAATTTTGTAAAGAAGTTTTATCTCAAGATGATTAGTAAGATAAATAGGGTTAGGAAGCTTGAAAACCAATAAATGGATGCCACCTAGTTATACCATCCTATTGAAAACCCCAAAAGGGGGTAGGTTGGTAAACTACTTAGTTTAAAACCTAATAGGATAGCTAAGTAATGCGTAAGAGGTGAAAATAAGAAATGACTCCTTGAGTGAATACTATGACTCTTACTAAGTCTCACCATATCTTTACTTCTTTTTATGAGCACATTCAAATGATCCTGCAACATTATCTTAGGATGATACAACATTTTAAGTTCAAAAAAGTGTTGGGAGAAGAAAATGGATAAGTAAAGTTGTGTAGGATATTCTTAAGATATTTGTTCATTATGTACCCAATTGATGGCTATATGTATTTTTTCCTATCCTCCATTAATTTTAGTAGATATAAGGTGAATAGTCTCCTTTTTGGTGCCAAAGTATGAGAGTAATGTAAATAGGCAAAGATTGTAAATGACTATATATATGTATGCTTATATAAACAAGAGAGATAGACTTTGTTGAGATTAATATAGACTATTTGGTTATGGTTACCTATTGTATTTCTTATTTTCTTCATTGTGTGATCTATAATGTTTACTTTTTGACTTAATTATATCTAATTTACCATAAATTCTTTGAAATCCTTAATTAAGTACTGGTTAATCTTAATCCCTATCTCCTACATGATAATTCACTTCTGTTATGTCTCTATTTTCCTTGTTAAATATGAATTATCTACACTATCTTGTGCACTTGAGTAAAACTTATCTATCTTTTTCCTTAGCATGTTATGTTGTATCAGGAACCTCTACTAACAAAGCACCTTGAAATCTAATCATGACCTCTCATTAGGTCACACTCTCTCTTTGCTTGCTTAGACCTTGACCTACAGATCATATTAGCAATAAAAATGGCCTTCATGCATCTTTCAATGATCTCTCTACATCACTAAAAAAATAAATCAACCTCTCTCATGACCAAACACTACTTTCATCTTTCATAGGCCTTGATAATAGACCATGATGCCTCATTAGGCTAGGAAGGATCTAGAAATGGTCTAGTTGTAGACTAGATTTGTATGTCTTACCCCTATAGGTTCATCTTAAGACTCTCATGAGTGCTCTAATGATTCACATACATTCTAAAACAATCTTACACAACCACTCATGCCTATGTGCACTCATATTACCAAGCTATCATACTCATACCTTCTCACAAGGCCTCTTCATGTTATGACTAGTGCCATGACTAGGCTTCTTAGGTACTTGAAACATGACATATAACTTTGAAACACTTCTAAAATCATATACACTTCACTTACATGATCATACAATGTGAAACAACCTATCAAAATCTTGTGCTTACTTACTTCAGCAAACTTTACTAAGCACACCTTCTCGTAGGGTCTAGACTAGGCTTCTCAAGACATCTTATACTCAATAACCAATCTCAAGCATGCTTACCTCAATGATATCAAACAATAGCATTCTAAAAATATCACTCTCACACCACTACAATAATCTATTTCTAATCAACATGCTCTCAAGACCTCATGTAGACCTAGAGCCTCTTTGTGATGACATTGACAACATCAAGCTGACCTAAACCATGATATTGACCTTGACATCAACCAACACAAGAATAATTAGGTTGCCTTCATATTTTATCTTGTCACATGGTTTCCTTTTCATACTAAGTACACAAACTCATATCTCACAGACCACTCACCATGCATCTTCATCAAATTCACCTTGACATTAATGACATAAATCTTGAGATCAAATGACATCAACCTTGACATCAATGACAACACTTCTCAACAAACTCTCCCTTTGTCATTGATGGAAAAAAATTCTTCAATATGATCACTCTCATCTCCCCTAGTCTAGTCAATCTTCCTTATTGAACTTTATCACTATTTGACATTAATGACAAAGAGTCATACCTACTACAACTTTTGGAACCACACCTTCTTAAAATAAAATATAACCACATATAATATGAAGTATTAAAAAAAAATGCTCCCCCTTACTCTATGCATACCTTATTCAAATGAACTCAAATTACAAGACCACTTCTCAACATATATCAAACTAGGTCAATAAACTAAATATCTTCCCTTCAAACTAAGCATCCATAATGCTTATGCTAATTGAAGAATGCCTCCATGAAGCCTAATATAATCACCCCTTTCCATAGGGTACTAAAATAACACAAGCTCAAGAGATTCCTAGATATTTATGTTTTCAAAATATTGGAATCCTTCAGTGTCCTTTTATGCTTAATTTTCATTATAGGCTTGACCTCTTCATCAACCATTTGATCATCAGTATGAGTTGACAACAAATATTCCTGACTTAATTTCTCATCTAAATTATGCTCTACCATAGAAAACATTCCATTTGTGTTGGTATACTGATCATGACTAACCTTTAATATATTTGGTTTCCACACATTCATTTGCCTCCTCTCTTTCACTCTAGGGGCTTTAAACCTCTTATTTTGACTTGATGAACTTCTAACTTTATTAGGTCAAAATCTTGCAATGTTTCCCACATTATGAAAATTGTAGCAAATAACCTCATGCATACCTCTTGATTGATGTGAACTTTGACTCCTTCCATACTCCCATTAGTAATCATTCTTGGAGGGTCTTCTACACTCTCTTGATATATGACCAAACTGATTACATACAAAATAATAACCATTGAATTAATTAGCATACCTCATAGAATTAGATTGTTTGATTGGTCTTTCTATGTTGAATTTTTTTCTTAAATAGAATTCTCCTTGACATGAGCTACCTCTTTTTGGTCTTATTTGAAACCAAGACCTGTCTTATCACTAGCAAACTTTTAACTACTCAAGATACTATCTACAACATCATTACTCTTTTCAAACTTCACAAAGGTCTTCAATTTTATGGATGCTTGATCCAACTCAACTTTCAAGGATTCCATTTCAATTTTGTAACTAGTGCATTTTTCCTCTTTAGCCTTTAGGATTGAAGTGACTATCTCCATCTATTCTTCAATCTAATTGATGATCTCATCATAGTCCTTGGATGTGTTACTCAATCTCTCTGCAAACAAACCAATATGCTCTTCATAGTCCTTGATTAATGATCATAGTTTGTGATTCTTCTTTCTTTGGAACTTCAATTCCTCTAGATCACTCACTAATTATGCCTCAAGGTTCACTTCAACATCTTCTTCATCAATTAGAAGACCTTTCACATTTGAGGATCTTGCATTGTCTATTTCTATGGCCATGAATAAGGTTTCATTCTTGTCATGTTTAGGTTAATTAATTCCATCATCACTATCAGATGTAATTGTGTCACCTACATCAGATGAGTTATTGTATTCTTTAGTGTAGAAACTTCTCTTGTTATTAAATGATCTTTTCCTATCTTCATAATTCATAAAATATTTCTTATTCTTGTGAGGATTATAGACCTTCCTATCATCTCCATGATGCTCATCATGCTCAGTTTTATCCTTGTTAAGACACTTGGATGAAAAGTGACCAATCTTACCATAGTTGAAACATTTGAAAGGTAACCTACCCTTGTACTTACCAGATTCAAACCACAACTTCCTAGAAAACATGGCTATTAGTTCATTATAATCAATATCTAAACATACATCATCCTTGACCTTCTTAACTTTTGACTTATTCTCAAATTTGAATTTTGTTTCCTTCTTTGGAGGTTTTCCATCATTTGTTCTCATTTTATATGCAGTCAAGATGCCATGAAGCCCATCCATTTCAAACTTATCTAAATATTATATCTCTTATATTTTAGCACCTTAGAATCAAACTTATGAGTTAGTGATCTCAATATATTTTGAAAAAATTTGACTCTTTCACTTCTTCTCCTAGTCCTCTAATAACATTGACAACTTCATTAACCTTTAATAGGTAAGATGCAACGGTTTCATCTTCATTCATCTTCAGACTTTTAATCTATCTAGTGGGTCTGAAACTTGGTCATATTCACCTTGGTGTCTCTTCGTGGATAGTCTTAAATTTTTCCCATATCACCTTGGCTAACTCATAATGAATCACATTCATAAACTCTACCTCTGATAGGCCACATAGAATGGCATTCATTGCCTTGTAATTACTCTCACTTTCCTTGTTTCTTGATACATCAGGTGGTGGTGAAGGAGGTGGAGTATATCCATCCATAAATAAATACCATATGTCATATCCCATTGACATAATATGTGTCCTCATTTTTATTCTCTAAAAATCATAATTAGTTTCATTTAAAAATAGAGTATTACTATTAGAGAAACCACCTTGAACTTGCTTACTAGCCATCCTCACTTCTAGGATCTCCTTTAGGATATTAAACCTGATTCAAAGTAACTACTCTAATACTAAATGTTGGAAGGAAAATTAATGAGGGGTGTGAATTAGTCTTTAAAAAAATTATTATCAATTTCACTTAAGCAATCATAGACCATTCAAACAAACATATAGATCTCGCATGCATAAACACCTATCCACATAAGCATGAAACACAAAAACACATTAGATATGTGGGAAAATATAAAATGGAATAAAACCAACTAATATATTCAAATATAATAAATTCTTATAATACAAACACCAAATTTATTAAATCACCAACTCTACATGGAGCACCAGCCCTAACTAGCTAAGCATCAACTCAACTAGGCTTTAGCAAGAACCAACTTGAAAGGAAGCACTAATCCCCTATATGACTCAGTAAAAAATCATAAAAATTATTTATTTTATAACCTTAAATACACATTTTTTCTTAAACAATTTATGATGACCACCTCTTCATCTCTTCACACTCTTAGCCCTCTCAAACTCCCTTTTAGGTCTCTTTGCTCAATTAGGTCTCTTCAAGACTGATTAGGTCATATGACCTTGATACTCATACACAAAACCTATGTAAAATAATCATAATATATCTTATATAATCCTTTTATGGTCTAAAATACCTCCTTCTACTCTGTAATATGTTATTTTATTTTTTTTCTCTCTTCTACACACAATACGCCTAAAATTACCTTTTATCTATACAATCTTATTGTTCATATTATAATTGGTTATAAAAATACCCTTAACCTCTTAATTTATAAATGTAATAGATATTATTACATCTCATACACATTAATAAAATGTTATTTTAGCCCCTTTAGGTCTGGCATACCTCAATTAGGCCTTATTTGATCTTTAGGTCTCATAACA
The DNA here is from genome assembly GCA_037957365.1 of Torreya grandis. Taxonomy (NCBI): domain Eukaryota; kingdom Viridiplantae; phylum Streptophyta; class Pinopsida; order Cupressales; family Taxaceae; genus Torreya; species Torreya grandis. The sequence continues at coordinate 388,300 of JARHVA010003605.1, read as the reverse complement.
ACCTAATCCCATGAGGTCTACTTTAGGACACATTACACTTTTCCTTACTTAAAACACATAAAAAAATCATATTAAAATATAGTATTCCACTCAAATAAAACCATTATAATCTCTTCTAGTCTCCATAACACTTTTTAGCTCCAACCACCACTTGAAGCACACCATTACCACTGTTCAAAATTAGGCATTCATATACACATAAAGTTTGTCTTAAAGAACTAAAGCATAAATACAATTTTTAAAAATAACAATAATAATAAATCATATATTAAAAAACCTCATGACCTTGGTTCATCACAAAATTAATTATATACTTCAAATCGAGGTATGTAGGCTCAAACCATTCTCTAAAAAATGCTCACTCTTAACTACCAACTAGCCTTAAAACATAGTCATGGAAACTTGAACTTATGACACTTGAAAGAACATAATAAAGGAATTAAAATTAATTTCAATTATCCTAAAACATCCTTAGACTAACCTTAAACTAAAATATCATAATCTTTAATAGAAACTATTTATCTTGCATGCCAATTTGTTGACCTTCTCTCTCACAGATTTCACTCAGTCAAACAAGCCATTTTGAATTTAACATTATCAATACTTTCAATAACTATAAAAACTTATAAAAATAATTAATAATACATAAATTTACCAAATAAAAACATCATGTATATTATATTATTTATATTAGGACATAGAGTCTCAAACTCAACATTACAACTTGCTTCCTAGAATTCCCAGTTTAACTTAAAACATAGTCATGCTGACAATGACCTTCAATCACATATATGAACATTTATAGAGACTCTTTTTGCATTTGGATGATATAATGAGATAATTATACCATTATCATATATAAATGTATTATTTTTAAATAAAAATATTGGTCTTATAGACCAATCTTATAACCCCATTGTACACAGACTTCACTGAGACAGATACGTCAACTTGTGATCAAATTTTAAACTAAAACCACTGACCTCAAATAATTATTAAAAAAATTATCATGTATTTAAAAGTCCTAAAAAACACCTATATGCACTTGGATTCATCCCCATTCCATGATATCACATCCCTAATCACCTTCTCCCTATTGTCTAGATTTCTCACTATTTCCACCATTAAGTCTATTAGCAACTAGTCAACTTGGATGACTAGTTTAGCATACCTAAGGGATATAACCTATCCAAAAACTATAATTTAAAATTTTCAAAATAAAATTAAAAAAAATCTCAAACTTATCCATATAATTTTTTTCATACTTTGACTTGGTCAACTTTGATTGTTACATTAAATCTCCAAGAAACTAGCACTTTCATCTAGGGTCTATTCACACACCTGATAACTAAATCACACCTATTGGTGATTTGGAGAGTTTAATATAATATAAAATAGTTTTTATATTCATTTTATACCATTATAGGTTATTTTTGTCAACATATTCAACATTGGGTCACTATTTGATTTCTAGGAGGGTTTAAACTTATTTCCACTCCTAACGATCATTCATAAATCATAACCCCTTAATCCAAAAACTAATGCCTAGAATTTTTATATAGGACTATTTACCATCTACCATGAATATATTTGGTTTATATGTAGAGGTTAAACATGCCAATGAACACCTAAAATTCCTTCTTAGGTTTGAAAGTCCTTTTCATGTGGTTTCTTGTAAACCATGACCTCAAATTGCATGAACATACTTTAAACAAAATACCTCACCTCTTAAAATTATTAAATGGTCTCAATCACCCTGTAATCTGATCATGACCTCTCATTAGGTCACACTCTTTCTCTTTTTTTACTTAGACCTTGACCTGTATATCATATTAATATTTGAAACTGGCCTTCATGCCTCTTTAAATGTGATATATACCTCACTCACAAAATAAATCAACCTATATCATTCTAAAAAACTAATTACATCCTTCATAGTCCTTGATAATAGACCATGATACCTCGTTAGGCTATGTAGGGTCTATAAATGGTCTAGTTGCAGACTAGATCTATATGTCCTACCCCTGTAGGCTCACCTTGAGACTCTTATGTGTGATCCAATGCTTCAAATAAATGATAAATAAATATTACACAACCACTCATTCTTGTGTGCACTCATTTCACCAAGCTATCATACTCATACCTTCTCACAAGGTCTCTTCATGTTATGACTAGTGCCATTACTAGGATTCTTTGGTAATTGAAACATGACATCTAACTTTGAAACACTTATAAAATTATCTAAACTTCACTAACATTATTTTACAATTTCAAAAAAAATCTCATAATCTTTTTCTTACTTACTTCACCAAACTTCACTAAGCACACCTTCTCACAAGGTCTAGACTAGGCTTCTCAAGACACCATGTACTCAAGCATGCTTACCTCAATGATATCAAACAATAGAATTCATAAGATATCACTCTCACACCATTTAAACGATATATTTTTGATCAACATGATTTAAATACATCATGGAGACCTAGAGCCTCTTTGTGACAACATCAAGCTAACCTGAACCATGATATTGACATTGACATCAACCAACATAATAATCATTAGGTTGCCTTCAAATTCTCTATTTCCTTAAAATTATCTCTTATCACATGGATTATTTATCACATTAATCACACAAGATAATATCTCATATACCACTCACCATGCATCTTTACCAAATGCACCTTCACATCAATGACACCAATCTTGACATCAATGATAATACTTCTCAACAAAGAACCTCATTTCTTTACCTTGTCTCATCTTTACGATTATGTTCCATATTTTGCATACCCATTTGTAATCATACACTTCCAATTATGTTCCCCCTTTTCTCATGTGAATTCCCATTCACTATTTCCTTGGTGTTCTATAGTTTTTACTTCTTTCATTCTTATTACCCCACAATAAAAGTTGTTCATGGTCCTTGATGACATTGCAAAGAAATATAAATGTAAAGAATAAAGTGTTGGTATAAAACTAAAAAATGGAATTAAACTAATGCCATACCTTATTTAAAACAACCAAAATACTATACTAAACTAGTGGAATACACCTTATTAATTAATGAGGGAAAACACTACTCATAATATTTGGGCCATAGTTGACTACTATTGAAATGGCTAGGAAGGAAGTGGTAATTTAATTGATTAAACTTGCATGCACTAGTAGGATCAATAATATGAATAATTAATGGGCCATCCTAATGGAAATGAAACTTTCCTAAATGGAATAAGAACTTTGAGTCATATACCAAAACCTGCATACCTAGAGAAAATGTCTTATTCTTTAAATGACAATCATGTCAGGCCTTTTGTTTAACTTCTCCACTCCTTTACTCCAATGCACTAGAAACCAAGTTTAAAATAACTAAATGAAAGAATCCAAAAATTATTTCAAGTAATCTTCATCATCCATTCAACTGATGCATGATATTCAAAGAGAAGGGACAATGCATTCAACCAAGAGAATGGCTTCAGTACCAAACACAAGATTAAAATGTGTACTCTTTTTCAATCATTTGTATGTGGTATGATACACCCATTAAAATGTATAAAAATTATCATCCCATTTAGTTCATCTAATATTACAAATATTAGTTAATGTATTACCCAATATCTTATTGAACACTTTAGTTGTATCATTAACCTAAGGATGGTTAGGTGTAGTCCTATGTTGCATGATCACAAACTGAGCAAAGAGGATATAGATGGTATCATTAATTAAATGAGTTCCTTGATCACTAGTTAAACTTAACAGACATCCATACCATGTAATAATATTCTCTCAGATAAATCTAGTAGTAGTGGTAGTGGTATAATGCCTAGTTGTCATTGCTTTAGCTTAGCGAGTAAGATAATCATTAGTGGTAATAACATAAAATGCATCAATATTCCTTCTTATTGGATTAATGGGGCCAAAAAAATAAATATCACACTTGTCAAAGGGTTCATGTTCTATGATCAGATGAAGGGGAATAACATCCCTTATGTTTGTCTTACTCAATTATTGGCATATATCACATTGGTGCATGTAATTTTAAATTTTTTAAAATAAAGTAAGCCATCACAAGCCATCCAAAAATACCTTCTACATTGTAGATTCACAGCATAATGTCCTTTGATGATACCCTCATGAACCTCCCAAAGAACCTTAATGTGCTCATGCTATATGATGCAGTAGCATAACACTTAATTCTACCCAAGCTTATAAAGGTCACCCCTATGAGCTAGAAGGGAGCTATATGAACAACTAGTTTCTTCTTTTATTGAGTGTTGAGGTGGGCTAGTGATGAATGTGTATTAAAAAACACTACAATATCCTAAAAATATTTGGGCACAAATGTGACTTAGAAATGTTGCATGTCAGGCAAGTCATATGCAATGGCACATGCCAGTTTACTAGATTTAATGCATGATAACTAATCAGGGCCATAATTATCCTTACCAAGTTTCACCATAAATGAGAACTATAACTCCTACAAAATCATAATCCATTGACAAATGCATCCATAAAATACTAGCTTATTCACTAGGTACTTCATTGCTTCATGGACTTTAAATAAAATGAATAGAGTGGCTAGCAAATACTTATAAAAATTTCAAAGAGTGTAAACCAAGGACAAAGCTTCATGTTCTATAATTGTATAGTTCTATTCAGATGGAGTGTGATTCCTACTAGAAAAATAGATAGGATAATCAAGGTTTCCCTCACTAGGTTGAGCAAGGATAACACCTACTACCACTCCTAAATCATCAATATATACATGAAAGGGATTCATGCAGTCTAGAAATTAGAGAAAAGGGGTAGTAATGAGCTTATCATTTAGTGAAATGAATGTCTATTGGTGAGCATTGGTATAGACAAACTGATCATTATATCTTAGCAATTCCTCTAGTGGTGCAATGATCTTAGCATAACCTCAAATGAACTTCCTATAATATTCTATGTGTCCTAAGAAGGCATGTACCTCTATATGTGTGGTCAGTGCTAGAAGGTGAAGAATAACTAAAACCTTGGTTGGATCCACGAATATTACATCATGGTAAATAACATGACCAATAAAAATTCCAAATAGGGTAGCAAAAACACATTTCTTCATATTTAAATAAACTTAAAGATTCTAGTCGTGTTCAAGCATAAGGTGGAGATTATAATAGTGGTCCTACACTAAACCATAGATGGTCCAATCATCTAGGTAGACTTGAAGGAATTTATGAATAAAATCCTTGAAATCCTTGACCATAATCTATGAAAACATAATATGAGCATTCTTCAACCCAAAGGGCATCACATTGTAAGTGAAAAAAACCCACTCAATTAAAAAGGTGGTGTTTGGTTTATCCTCTTCTATGATTTAGACTTGATGATATCTAGAGAATCCATCAGTGAAAGTATAGATCTCACAACTAGTAACTCCTTCTATAATCTCATCAATAAAGGGCATGGGAAATAGGTTGGTTATGAAAGTAGCATTGAGTACCTGATAATCCACATAGACATAAATGTGACCATCCTTATACTAATGACAATGGGGCTCACTCATTCATACTTGTCAATAAAAGTGATGATTCTTATGTGAAATATGCTATCAATATCTTCCTTTACCCAAGTACACATGTAAGATTCATATGATAGGGCCTCCTCTTAACAAGTTGAGCAATCTCTACCAACTTGATGTGAATATTAACTAAGGAATAATGCACTCCTTTACTTTTGATATAATTTCATGAGAAGACATTTTGATGCTCTTTTAATAGTTCAAACACCTTGGAGATATCTATATTAGACCAATAATTTCCCACAATAACCATCTTGGGTGTTTCCTCTATGCCAATATTTCACTAGATCATCTATAGTGGATCAAAATAGGGGTGTTGTTCATCTTAGATGGTGTCTCAAAAATTACACATGCCATAATCAGTATGGAAATCTAAGTGATCATTACACATATTAGTTAGATCAAAATTGACACCTTCATTAACTTGGTACATGATCTTTTATTTGCCTTTCTAGATATGTTCTTGTAGTGCATGGTCTAGTTTAGGTTTAAGGGGTGGAGATGATGCATTTGTATTAGGTTCATATAAAATTTTGAAGCTCTCCTCTCACATTCCATGTATATGTCTGATGTGATCTTCCATTAGGGCCAGGTCACCTCCAATAGCCTAACATGTGGCTTACAAGGTGAGGCATAAATTCATCTGAGGAGATGAATAAGATAGAATAGTAATCATATTAATCTTAAGGAAATGTCAAAAATCTATATCCATGTACCACTCTTCATGAACATACCATCCTCTAGCCCAAGGGTATAGAGTGTCATAGAATGCAAGAACCCATAGATACTAAAGTAAAAACGTCTCATCCACCTTCCATATGGTTTCTTAGGATTAAATATGAGCTTCAGGAGCATTAATTTCACTATAACTTATTGTGTCATAAATAAGGTTATCATGTTGAAAATTTTAGTGTAGATAAAATTGAATTTGGTCCCAAGTAAGTAAGTTATGATGGTGAGTTATCCACCATCGAGTAGTTGTGTTATCAAAGATATGGATAATTGAATGCACTCAATCATTTTCAGATGCATAAAATGCATCTAACTACTACAAAAACTTGTCAATTTCTATCTGACCATGAAATCTTAGAGATTCATCTAATCTCATGGATATCATAGTCATAACTTATCCATGAAGAAGATAAAAAAACTTATGACATTTATGGTGCTTTTGCATAGCATATTTTTAAATACCTATAGTGTCATATATCTTTCTACTAAGGTCATACTCACCATGATCCTGATAGTTGTAAGCACTACTAGTAGTGTTATATATAGACTGTGCATTTATCAAATACAATATTCCATCTGAACTAGGATCAAGGCATTCAATACCCCAATTTGTGACATTATAGATATGGTTACTATCCTCATCAATGTTAATAGGCTCAACATATGGAGGTCCTTGAGCATGGTATAAATGGATTATAATGTACTACTCATCATTCTCAAAGATGATGTAGCACTTCTTAAAACTTAAGTCTGCATTATTTGCATAACACCAAGGGTGAACCAATAGAGCTAGAAAGTCATCAGCTTTGGCCAAATCAATTACTTCAAAGTCAACTTTGAAAGTGACACCTATAATATCCATGGTGGTATCTTTAAATACTCTAATAGGTAGAACATGAGTCTTATTATCCATAAATAACACATGAGGATAATTCTATAAAGCAGGGCTTACCATCTTCCTCCACACATCCTTAGTGAGGAAATTTACTTCTATAGTGGTATCAACTAGGATATCTTGAATGACCCATCTATCAATAATAGTGTTAACCAATATCTTTGTCACCTATGTACTATGATAGATATGAGTCTCTTGTCATTGTGCATGGTTTAATCGATGATCCTCAACAGGCCTAGGTATATGATACCTTATCCAATTTTTCAAAAGGGGTATAATATCCTCATCAATGATTTGCTTTCATAGCTCATGGAACTCATCACACACTAAGTTGTGAATATTTGTATATTTCTCCAAATTAGCATGTGTAAAAACATCTTGATCCTTGAGGAATTTGATCTCTCCTTGTAATTATCATACAAAATTCATGGTGTCATATAACACTTCTACTATTGAGTATCTAGATAACGAATCACATGAGTCTCCTCTCATTGAACCTTTCTCAGTGGGTGGGTTGGACATAGACTGGGACTAAGCACCACTCTATGTAGTAATGTTTACTTTAGGACTAGTTAGAGTAGTGGGGTGTGATCTCCAATAGGTCTTTTCAATTTGTATCATTCTAACACCACTTACATTTCTCTCCTTCATGATGGTAATATATAGGTCTGGTCACTCCTCCAAACAATGTTCATTTTTACAAAAAGCTACACATAAGATAAACTAACAAATCATGCTAGTGGTGATCTCTAGAATTGCACATGTAACAAGTTCTTAGTGGAAAACATCCACTTCTATGTCCTAAACTATGACCACAACCATGATATCCTCCTCTATTAACCTAGTTATTGGAAACATAAGTCTGATGCATAACATACGCATATGCCTCATGGATTTCACTAATAATATTATAATCATCATTATCATGAGTATATATACATCACATATATTACAATATGTAGATACCTTTGATAGTGTGGTGCGTTGAATAATATGACAATCCATCACATCATGATCTTCCTAGAAAATCTTAAAGGATTGCTTCATCATGGCACAAATACTCTTTCAGGGGTAGTTATTCTTATTATGGCATTTAAATTAATATCCCACACACCAAAAACCACTATGAGTGTCATGTGCATTATGTGCAATGATTTTTTTTAGTTGAGATTCTATATCAATAATTTTAGCCTCCATCAAGGGACTAATCCCTATGTCAATGCTCTTAATAGCTTTATTATGAATGGAAGCTTCCAAGGCCTCAAATGGGTTGGTGAAAGTATTTTGTGATAAATCACATCATAAAAGAAGCAATAAGCCTCCTATGAACCACTATGCATGTTAAATGATATTTATCTCAAAATAAAGCTTAGAGATAAGCATCTTAAAATGTGCATTATACTCACACATGCTCTTATTAGTTCTTGTTTGATGTCCTTTAGGGTAGTTATGTTCCATTGTTCAAACTCTAGGATATCAAATTCCTATATAAATGATACCTTCAATTAGTCATAATTCACTACAACATGTTGTGAATCAAATTAATGGTATCATTTGTGCTCGTAGTCCAAAAGAGTGGTGGAAAACTATGTTAGCTTTCATTCAAAATATGTAATGTCATACACTCAACAAATAAGTTCACACTTGTGAACATGTCTTATAGCATTCTCCACATCATGATATTCATGAAAATGGAGTGCCATATCATAATACATACTAGGTAGATGAGGTGATAATAATGGGGCTTGTTGTGATGCACTTCCTATCTCCCCTAGACCTTGTAGTGGAGGTCCACAATGTTTCCTATGCCTCTTCTAGTTCTTCTAAATGAACCACCATCAGAATCACCTCCCACTCCTCTTGTATTAATAGAAGCACCTAATACATTGGGTACTGAGGTAGGCTTATTAACTATATATGGACTGGTACTCTACCTACTATATATGTTTGGTCTACTAGGCATTCTAAACTGGGCCATAAGATTGTCTTGCAATAGAAAATTAATCAACAATAAACTACTATCTTTGTCTTAGTCTAAAAAAGTATCTCTAATAGGTTCAATTTCTAATTCTACACTATTTGTATCCAAATTATGTATAAATATGTCATTTAATTCAATATCATGAGCACATGTTATGGGTGGGTAAGTAGGCTATCCAAATTAGGTTCCTCAGTAACCACTGCCTAACTTGTTTCTCTTACTCATACTTGTACTAGCATCGAGTGTGGTCTTATGGTTGGGGAGTCCTTTCTATGACCTTATGCTTCCCTATATACCCTTAAAGTACTTCCTAATTCCTCTTTTCTCCTCTTTGGTTCACTTTCACTCATAACCCTACACCAAAAATAATTGTACTTATGCTTCCATAATTATTGCTAACTGGCTACCATGGTGAACCAATAATATTATATCAATAGGTGCCCCTTTAATTACCCAGCAACTACACTACTCGTGTGAGAGAGAGTTTATTTATCCATGCAAAATATTTCAAGTCTATAATCCACTAAGAGCTTCTTAATCCCCAATAAAAAATGTCTAAGATAACTACCAACCCATTCTCAGAGGAAGTGAAACTGGGCTTCCTATGGATAGGAATATGTTGAGACTGCATATTCTAAAATGTAGCTATTAAAAGTTATGTGTCACCAAACATCCACTACATGCATCCAAGGTGTTCCCAACTATGTTAAATCTAACTAATTCTCTACTAACCAAGTTGTCTTCTATCCGTAATTCCTTGACCGATCTTGTGTATATGCCAAAAGCCAATCATGAAGGTAAACAAGCACTTATACAAAGACCATTTCATAAAGTGAGTCATATATATTTTTTTATACCCATGCATGTTCATAAATTTATGATTCAATAAATGATAATTCAAATCTATCTTCTACTATAATAACCCACCTCCAATGATAGTCATTTGAGCAAATTCCACCATCGAGTGGACAAGTGCTATAGGTCTTGAAAATGGAGCCAAAATGTTGGGATTATTTTCCTTAAAATGGGCATATATTTACCTAGGTGTGTACCTAAATAAATAAGAATTCAAATGTGATATCACATGGCATTTCATGCCAAAACAATTTCTCACGTGTTTTTCTGAAGCACATAGCTTAGAACTAGTTCCCATTGGTTTTATCATGTGAGGGTGTGTTTATCTAACTTCCTAGACAAGGGTGCACAAACATAATTTTAGTAATAAACTCATCCTTAATCCTAAAAATAACTCAACCTACTTGTTCATAGCTTAATATTTAAAATAAAAATAAGTAAACATACAATGATAACATATAATATCAACTCCATTATCTCTATAGATAACTGAATATGAGCATTATGTCAACACATGATTATTTCCATTATATTCATAAGTGATATCAAAGAGTATAGTGATTCAAGTTAAAATGATAATCAACTCATAATCAGATCATTAACTTATCAAAAAATAACCATATAAAGTACATTAAGGGAGTATGTTATACTTGGTTTACCCTAACCACTTAGTTATAGAAGTCAATACAACTATGATGGCTCACTAAAATGTTCACAATAAAATTGAGTCATGGTAGCCATTTATAGTAAATTCCTATGAACTTTCACCTAACTACCCATAAATTTTATCTTGATGTTGGATCCTTATCACCGAGCACCTATCTTCATGTGGGCCAGTGTTGGATTTGTGTTGGACTTAGTCTTCTCTTTCATCCCTATGAACTACTCCATAACCGTCTCCACTTTTTATGCTTTCCACAAGTCTACTGATAATTTTTGAGTCTTACTCTCTTGGTTTTTCCATTTAACATGCATCTTTACTCCAAGGGACTTACTTCTTTTATGCCATGAACTCCCATGTCATGGTCTTCCATACCACAGTCTTCCACTCCGCTTGTTATCAAAATGTACTTAGCCACAATATCCTTTAAAATTGGGGGCCCAAAAATAACTCACCATTATTTTCTATATATAAAAATAAATCCAATGGATTCCCCTTATGAAGCATTATTAGTCTTATTTAATCTTGTACATGATTATTTTCCATATTATACATATTGAATATAAGTTTCACCATTCTAAAAAAAATTGCATTTTCATGTGTTATTGTTTTACTATGTTTAGTTTTCCTCTATGCATCATATAACCCAAAGATTATTTCCAAACAACATGTTTGCTAGACCAACATCTTGGGCCTCATAATGCCACTCACCAAACAACCCAAAGAATAAAAATAATAGACCTCAAAATCCCAAATATAATAATGAATAATACATAAAAATAAGGTAAAGACCTAGAGAGCATCTCAAAATACCTAAATGTGTAGACTCTATTCAAGAATGGCAAGTTCAATGGGAATTCATAGTTGTTTCCCTAATTATTATCATTAAAAACACTTGAATTATAACTATTTCATAATAATAATATGTCTAAAAGAGATTAAGAATAAGAAATAAATAATGGGGAGACTCAAAAACCAGTCTATCTATTAAGGGGAGAAAATGAAGGGAAGGAAAATATGGATCCACAAGGATAAAACATGGTCTTTGCCTAAAATAAGACACTTTAATAAATTTATAAACTCTAATATTGTTTGACATTGAAATAAATAACAACCATATTAAAAAGTCTTATTATTTAGCTAACTCGTGAAGTGCATAGATCATCCTATAAAAATAATGAAAAAAAAGTTCTTAACTTCCCATGATGTGTTCCCCATTCCCGAACACCCAAATAAACCCATTAATTGATTGTAAGCATTGGGTAATTGAATGAAAATTTAGGTGACCCTAATGATATATATGAGCAATCTTATTCAAATCTAGTATCCTACCTCAATCTAATAGACCTAGAACTCTACCATTAGGATAATTATTTGGTTTGATCTTCAAGTAGGATAAGAGGTGTGCTAATTATTTAATTGTGTATTCTAATGTGATTTGAATTTTGAGATATTCCTTTACATTTTAAATTTTTCCTTTGAATTTTTGTATTGTTCTTATTTTTGGATTCTTTTATTTTTCCTCCCCTATAGGGATTCAAAGAACCCTTCTTGTGTATTTGTAGTTAGTGAGTCCAATGAATGAAAACCTTAGAAAAAAAAACCTAAAAAACACTAACACACACATATAAAAAACATAAATCATTTCAATTCATTCATAAAATAAAAGGCTATAAATTGTATTAGCACAACCCTTAAATATTATTTATTTATACTTCCAAGCTTTTACAATATATCTCTTAGATTTCACGGTCCAGTCTTTAAACTCAGATATTTCTCCCTCTTCTTCTATTTTAACACACTTAGATCACACTCATTTGTGTGATTATAATTTATCATAATATTATCCTCCTATAAATGGGGGTCATCCAACCTGTGTTTCTAAGCCTTGCCCAACAATCCATCATATAGGCCCCTTTATGTGCCACATATCAATAAATATTCATGCACGATATCAAAAGTAACAATTTCCCAAAGAGTTTCTCTTCTTCCTCAATATCTATTTCCAATTATTGGATTCAAATACCCATTCCAATAAATTTAGATTCAAATCTATTAGATATACACCCATTTCCTTCCACACACTAAGTTTCATTGGTGCAACCCCTTTTATTTTGGTGCCTTTATCTGCATGTGAATTTTATAAAAAAAATTATATGCACAATATTGTGCTCATGCCAATTTATTTTCCAATATTTATGTTCTTTCTTGTTTAATCTATGTGCCTATGCACCAAATATTTCTCCATCAGTTTCTATTATACTTCAAGTGCTCTAAACATTTTATAAACTAATGTCTCATTATTCTTAATTTCATTTTAGAAGCAATTTCCTCATATGCCACTAACCCTAAAAATTCAATCATGTGAGCCAATATAATTATGTAGATATGTGTCTTACTCATTCATTACAATTCATTTTAAGTTATGTGAATCGGTGTACAAGTCTACTTATTGGCTTACTCTTGTACTTCAACCTCAATTTCATTCCTAAACAATGAAAACCATGAACACTCTATGCCTTATCTAAAAATATGTGAATCATTATTATAGAATTTTTACAACATTAAATACATCCTCTTTTCAATTGGACTCTTTTGCCATCTTGATGAGATCAAGAATTAATATGCCCTACAACCCATGAACTAATAAAGTTGTATTTACTTCCCAAGTGACATAATTTATTTTTTGTTGATGCAATTTTTATGACTCTCCTACATCAAATTATGAAGCTAATTAAAACATGAGATCCTACTCACAAGTTTTATATTAGTGGTAAAAATACTCTTTTGGCCTTGAGTAGGATATTAGTGGTAAAACTACTCTTTTGGCTAGATACCAAGGCCATGATGTTCCCTTTCTAGTTAGAACCTAATAAAGTTTGATTTCAGTTTCTTCTTCTTACAGACTCTTACTACACCATAAAAAATCATCTTCCACCTAAATTTGACTCCTTTATGCCACTTGATTCCTAAATTGACCTAAAAAACACTATGTGATTCAAAGACTCCCATTTCTTCTATCACTTTCATTTTCTACATTTTTTAGCACCTTGCTCTATGTGTTTGATCCAATTTTATCGCTAATATCTCTTCATTTATCATCTCTCCACTCATTATCCATTCATCAAATTTAGGTTGATCATTGTATACTCCACTATTTTCATTCATAAACTTACACTACATATAATTTAGATTACACTCTCCTTTTTATATGCAAGTTGACTCTTTTCTTCACCTTCTCTTCTCAATATATCCATTATTTTGTGCATAAATAAATTTACACCCCCTTCTTCTCCATGACTCATAAGAGTATCCTCTAAATTCCATATATGCATAACATCTTGTGTATCACTTTATTAATTATAACTAATTTCACCACATGATCTTCATCGTATTACTTTAGTTATCTTGGTTACTTGCTTCTTTGTTTATTTCAACTTCCTTTTCCATTGTTTATTGTTGCACATAGACTTCACTCCTATATTTTTCCTCCATTATTATTTTTGTGAAAAAAACATTAACTCTATGGGAACCAATACTATTTATATTGGTATTATCTTCATATATTCTTCTCTTTTCATATCTTTGGAGAATCTCACTTTTTTATTCATTGTTACCATCTTCCTACACATTACCTTACTCAAATCCATGCACTCTACTTCAAATTTCCTCATGTGCCCACCTATGATAAAATTTGAGTGCACCACCATAAATTTATCCCCATGAAAATCATTCCTCTAACCAATAACTTACTTTATGTGATTAATTTTGTATTCTCAAGTATGTATCCATGTCCATTCTCCTCACATTTACCCTCCTCTAATTGGCATGATATACTATAGTCTCTTGGAAAACCCTTGATATGTAGGAATACTTCTATTCATTATTATTTCCTAAGGACTTAGACACCTTCCTCATGAAAAAAAATCATTTTCATCTCTCCTTCACCTCTATGCCTTTCAAATGACATTATTATTCCATTCTTTTACCACTTACACATTTCTCATGCATAAAATTATTTTTTGCCTTCCCTTTTCATTGGGAAAATTCCATATCCAATTTAACTCAAAATAATTATTATGGTGATCATTTAAAAAGTATTCCTCCTTTGGCATGTCTCAAAACACATATACTCTTAGCTCATTTCTACTACAAATAATGATCTTTGGTTGCACATAGGGAAAATTTACCTCCTCATCATATTTTACACCTTTATGAAATGAAATAGATGTTTCATCATTATTCAAATCCTCCAAAAAAATATTTTTAGGATAAAAATATTTTATGTGATATACTTCTTTTGGTTCAATTAATATTGTCTCTTCTATGTTTTATACAAAGATCTCTTCTAGAAAGGATCGTGCATAATCCTCTCCTTTGTTATCCCACAAATCATATTTCCACTCCTTAAATGATAGCTCACCTTGTGCATTATGTTTCAAGTAACCTTCTGCTAAGCACCTTTACACCTCAAAAAATTTAGTCCTATTAATAAATCAAGCTAATCCTATGGGTTCAATACTTGACATAGATAATTTCAAACCATTTGGTCCCACACTCTAACTTATTTCTTTAATCCATTTTAAACTCTTTTAGAGATCCTCCCAATACTCGACTACATTATCACATAGCCTAACTTATCAGGCTGCTCAATGTTTCAATACACAAAATAACACTCCAAATCAAAGACATGCTCCATCAATCCTTTAGGGTTATATCTTCTTAAAAACATAGGGTTGATTCTATACATGATCTAAATTATATATGGGTTTCTCCACTCTATAATATTAATCCTTTATCATAAGATTATTCATCTTAATAGTCCTCTTTTCCTCCTATGTTTTCCTTTCCTGTAGTGTGTGCACTATAGATGTTATCTCCTTGATAATTATTAATATTTATGACTTTGGGTCACATATTGCTTTGGATTTATACTAATCCTTATTATTAACATTTTTATCTCTACCCATCTATGCATGATGGATAGAAAATTTTCCATTCAGATCTTCTACCCAATGTATATTGGCTAGAAAAAGCATCCTCTCTTCTATGCATTCATTACATACTAGTTAGTGATGTGTCAACACTTCCATTCCAAAAAAAGCCTCTCATTAACAACCTTTCACACATCACATTTCTCCTATACTTTTGCATGGTTTTATGTACCACTAGTCTCTTCTTAAGCTTGAGTCTCACATTTTCCTCTAATTCTTCATTTATCATCTATGTACTCCCTTATGTTGTTTCCCTTGTTCCTCTTTAAATGTTCAATTTCCCTTCTCACTCTAGGCATTCCTATTCACAACCACTATATAATGATTTTTTATTCAAAGTTGACATCATTATAATTCTACATGTTGTTATGATATTCCATCATAATCTTACATGGGTGTTATCTTCACTATGAAATATCTATTGAATATATATAATAACAATCATACATATCTAATCTACACATTGTTTAATCTCTCTTATTTTAATCCCAAATTTTTGACTTAAGCTTTGATACTACTTGGTGTATTCATGGTTAAGGAGTCAAATAAACATATATAGACCATGAAACCTAACATATACTCACACAAATATAGTGGATGCATAAATTATTCCATTTCACTTGTAAAATAAAGTATTATAAATTTTTTAGTGCATCCCTTAAATCCTATGGATTTATGATTCTAAGTTATTATAATGGAGATCTTGGCTCTCATAGTTGATTCCTTAGACTCTAATTTTTATCCCTATTTTTATATCCTAACATGTTGATCTCACCTTTTATACTTTAAACAATTCTAATCCATCATATTATTTTCCTCCTCAAAATATTGGGGTTGTCAAACTTAAGTTCCTAATCCTTCCCAGTGTGCCTATTTATAAGCTCTTGTAAGGTCTGCATGTGAATAAATATTCATGCAGGCTATCAAAATATGACATTTGTACCAAGGTTTATTTATCTTACTTAGAATATACCTCTAAGTTTCTTGGATTCAATGATCTATTAAGAAATTTGGAGTTTATTTTATTATTTATTTTCCCATTTCCTTCCATGTACCATGTTTCCTTGGTGTAATATATTATTTGTGTGCACTAAGTTGACATGCAAATTTTACCAAATGTTTTTGTGACTCTCCATTCTCTATGTTTTTTGTAAGTGGGAGATATATTCATGCATTATTTCACTCATTCCAAGTGATTTCCTAATATGTACACTTATGATATCAAAATGTGTTCACCTATGCACCAAATTATTTTCCCTTACTTAGACTTGATCTTCTATTGATTTAAAATTGTCATGGGCTAACACACCCTTTTATTAATTTCACATCATAATCCATTTCCATGTGTTCCACTAACAATGTGAACAATTATTTTTTCTAACCCACTCATGTGAATATGTGCCTTAGTCCTTCATCACAATGTTTTTGTCATTTACGTGTTGTCATTGCACAAGTAAAATTAATGTCTTTCTCACATTATTGAGTGTTTACATTCTCTTTTTCATAAGGATAACCTTGCACCATATATGCCTTAGATAAAACTCTCCAAAATCTTAATCCCAATATCTAGGCAATTGTAGATAAATATTTTTCACAATTAGAATCTTGTATGATCATGACGAACTCAATAATTTTTACATTGTGAAACCCATGCACTAGAAAATTTGGATTTACAATCTAGTGATTAAGGAAAGAAAATAAACACTAAATCCTAATTTCTAAACTAGAAAACATAGATTGAGTAAATATAAAATTCAAAATATATAAGAGGTGTAACATAGGTCCCACAAACCTAGTTAAGTGAGCCAAGTGAGGATGTTTCCACATCCTACACTAGACATATAAGTATCTATAAGTTGACCATGTTACACACTCCTACACACTAGGTACATAAAAGAAAAAAAAATCACAAAGCATCGCACTAGTCCTAAATATTATACTAGGTGAGTCAAGCAAGGAGGCCATGACATCTTAAGCTAGAAATTCTTGGGTCAATTGATCATTCTAAAAATCCTAAGATATAAGAATTATATTTAAATTAACACATGACTAAGCATAATAGGAAAAAAAATAACTAAAAAACATTAAGGTATTCAAAATAATAATGAAAAAATGGTACAGGTTTAATGACACTAAATAAAAAGTGAAGAGTTCATAAGCTAAAAAGTACATATTAGTTTAGCAAACTATTGAAGACATGATTAAAAATATATATGGAAAGATTATAAGTACATGTTTCATGTAAGGTATTCATAGTGCAAAAAATGGGAAGTCAACCAAAACTTATATTAATAATGATTGTCACTTCCCAAATATGCAAAATAAACTCCAAGCATACTGAGACTCTGAATAAATCATTTCATGGCTAAATTACTCAAGTGAGTAAAGAAGAGATAGAGAAAAATGGTAACCTCAAAAATTAATGATCAAAAGGAGTTATTATTTCCAAAATCTAAGTACATTCCAATCACATCTATAAATTTAGAACTTTAGGGTGAATTTTCATCCATCCCATAAAAATTAGGGCATCTCAAAGATACATTGAATTAAAAATTCATGCAATGTTTTCCAAAATCGATCATACAAGAATAGAGGTTAACCACACTAATATCACCTGGAAAACCCTAGAAATAAATACATGAGAATGGACCACTTAGGCAATCACCATTATAAAATTTAAGTTAGACACATGGGCTAAATTCCCATATTTATACCTAGTCACAATCATCACAAAAAATTTACTAAGCCATCTTGATAATGGTATTTTATTCCTAAACCAACCACACCACATTATTGTAAATGATATTTAATAAGTAACAAGATTTATGAAAGAAGGATAGATAATCCATAATTATGATAAAAAAGGGTCTACCAAATCAAAGGACACTACCCAATGTTTGAGAGGTCTAAAAAATAATATATTCATCATAATTGCTTTAATAAAAAAAGCTAGCACTCAAATATGTAGTAAATGCAGTGTCATGGAATTTTTACTTCACCAAACATGAGAATGCCACAATCCCCAAAAACATTATGGTGTCATTTGATATTTTATATCTCAAAACCAAATACAATATCTACGAGGGTTTACTTAATTATTTTAATGCCAACATCAACAAAATCAAATGCAATAAGAAATAATTTTATTATGAATCACTACTCATATGTTTAGGAATATAATTTACAAATATTATCATTAAGGTAGAAAAATAATTTCACTAGGCCCTAGACACATCCATATGTGAAAAAATAAAAATTTACATGGATTCAATTAGGACAAAAGAAGAAGTTTTAGATCTCCTTTGATGAGGGGAAATACTTAGAAATAAATTCACTACTAGAGTTCGCATCTCTAGAAAATTAGTTAATAGAAATTTTTCCTTTCAACCTTAAACAAGTCAGGGCTAAATGCAACATAATGTATTTGTAACATTAATATGAAAAACTTGGATGTTTGGTCATCAATATAAATTTACTAATCCATATAATGTTGAACAATAATCCTTCTACTCTAAAAACCAACAACTTCCTTTGAAGTGGAATAATATCTAAACTACTCAACCAATACAAGAATTCCTTTTCAATAAGGAAATTAATAGTTTATTAAAATTAATTTCTTTCCACCATTGTAATCTTTTATGTTAAACATTAATAATAAACTTTACATATTTCTTTTTCAATAAGTTTAATAATAGGTTATTAAAATTAAGTTCTCTATGTCATCCTTGTAATTTTTTATGTTAAACACTAAGAAAAAGATTATTATTTTTATAATAAACTCATGTTATTAAAAATGTTAGGTGAGAAAATCATTTTTTCAATAGTATAGTTAATTTTCAAAAAATCATGATTAATTAAAAAAAATTAAAACCATCAAAAAAATACTAAAAAGGTACAAAACCCTATTTTTATTTAAATTTAAAATATAAGTGTATTTAAGAATTCAAACCAATGTTAATGAAAACATATCAATATCAATAAAATTAGATAGTAACGAAATTTCAAAAATTCTCTATGAGAGTTCAAGAATTAGATGGTAATGCAATTTGAAAAATGCTCAAAAATTGATTTTATTTAAGTAGTTTAAACTCAATTTCATTTAAATTCTTATTCAACACTCATCATAGCTAAATCATTCTCTTTAACATTAGGAAGTAATGAAGTTTTCAAAAATTGGTAATTAATATTTAATACATGTTTGCAAGAAAATTGTGAAAATTGGCAGTGCATGCTTTGATGTAGTTCCTATGGTTACCATATCCAATTTCAAGTTTTGGTGAAGTTAATCTTGTTGGTTATATTTTTAATATATTTGATTAGTTGTCTCCCCTTGATTTGAAGTTTCATGCTAATTTAATTAGACCTTATAACTAAATTCTTCATCAATGTTTATCATTTTTTGTAATGGCTTAACAATTTCTACCAATGTGAAACATACAAGTATAAAATGAGAATTAAAAATTGTTTAGAATGGGTGGCAAACCATTATTAAATGCATGGATAAGTCTCATATATATGAAAAGGTGGCCATACATTTTTATAAATAACTCAATGTAGATAATTTGGTGTAGTATATTTTATGATTCAAAGTATTGACTTCAACCATGAAAAAATTTAGTATAAGCAAATTTTATGATATTATAAAAAAATGTACTCACCCATAGTTATAGAGAGATATTTTTAGTAATTTTTAAACATCATGTCTTGTTTTTGATTTTCTACTATACATATTAGTGAAGTCATCTATAAATTTATGGCTACTTTTATCACATATATGCTTCCACTAAGTATTTAAACAAGGGATGAGTATGTGTTGTATCTTTTGATCATGTGATCCTAAAAAGTAAATATTTATCATACTTGAATGCATTTCCTAATAAGACAATCCCAATATCAATTGGCCTTACAATATCTAAAGGTTCATTGTGTGACTAGTCAAGTTATATTGAGACTTTTTCATCAAGCATGCATTTCGAATTATGGACACCATAGATGCTAAATTCACTGAAAGAACCATAAATCCACCTTACTCAATTAGAATCCTAAAAAATCATTCATAATAAATTATTTTTTGTATTTAACCTTTTCTATGTATATGCATATAAAAATATAAAACAAGTAACCTTTGAGCACTTGAACATGAAAGATGCACACACAACTCATTACACTAGACCCAATGCAGGAGAGCATATCTATAATACAATTTTGTCATATATTAGTCACAATGTTTCTAAAATAAACAATAACCACCTCTGTAATAAGAGGTGAAAGATGGTTTTATAGTGTTGCCAATGTTTTACCTAATAGAAAATAAAAGGCATATTGATAAATAATAACTCTTTATCCATATTCGATCAATGGGTAACAGATGAATTGAATGACTATTAATAAATTATTTTGAATTATATTATAATTAAATTATAAATTATTTTATCTTTATCCACTCTAGTGGTGTCTCAATCTATATATAGTTATAAATTCCAACCTTAAGAATAGTAAGAATATTTTTGATATGTTTACAAATGAACCATGCCAATTTTAATGTATATATTAGACCCTCTGAATCCATTTGAATAATTTTCCATGAGCACCTATTTCTATTTATTTAATCCACATAAACACTTAATATAATCTCTAAAATTCATTTCATGCTTAGCATTATCCCAACTGCTTGATGTTCCCCTGATAACAAATGAAACAACCAAACGTCATTGTGATATTTATATGGAAAATGGATTTCTACAAATCAATCCGCATATATTTTCTCCCATCCCAATACACCTTCAATAAATGAAATATATTGATAGGTGGAAGTGCCCACAATAGACATTATTTCTTGTTGTAAATAATTAGTCACAATTTTTAGATTGGAATATGATTGCCACAAATTAAATATATCTTGAAATCATAATTTTAAACCATGTATTAAGATACAATAGTCACCATATCATAAATTTAAATAGACAGTTATTATAACCTGTAAATTCTCATAGGGTTGATAGAATAAAATAAACATCCATATTAGCCTCTACTGATAATATTCCTATCTTGTTTAAAATGGGCATATGCCCATTCTAAACAAGATAGGAATAATATGAGAATTAAAATCCATTATTCTTATCTTGTTTAGAATGAGAAACTACCCACTACACATAAGATAAGAATATTATCGATTAATAATCAAATTTTATTATCATGTGTCTAATGGACACATGCCCATTCTACACAAGATAATAATATTGGATTCTTAATTGATAATATAAGAAACAAAGGCATATGTTATTATCTTGTGTAAAATGGGCACATGCCCATTCAACACAAGATATTAATATTGGATTATTAATTGATAATATGAGAAATAAGGGCATATGTTCTTATCTTTTGTAAAATTGGCACATGCCCATTCTACACAAGATAAAAATTTTAGCTTATTAATTAATAATTTCTCAGAGGCCAATATTCTTATCTTATTCTTAATATCACATCCTTATTTCTCTTTAAGCCTAATAACCTATCTATTCATATATTTTTATGGTTTTTATTTGATTAACTACTATTTATTTAATCTTGATTTCATATGTTGATTATGGGTAGTTATATGTTGCTTAATTTACATGATTGATTTAGGTATGGAGTTAGTGGTACTTTTATATTTTGTTCATGATGATCATTTTTATTAGTTAATACAATAGTATATTATGGATTATATATGTTTTAGGTTAGATGCCTTCATTTTTATGAGGTGGATGCAGGAGAGATCCATCCCTCGTAGTGTGATAGAGGGAGGGCATCATCAAAGAGGGTGGTGTAGATGGAGGTGTTGGGGGATGACAGAGGGAAAGACTATAAACCCACACACACACCACAAGTAGATTAATATGTTTTGATAAATATTTTTTTTAAATATTTTTATCATGTATTTGATTTTTTATATGATTTCTACTATGATCTTAATTGTTGTTTGATGTTTACACTAATTTGGTTGTGTGATTTCACTTATGATTATTGTAAGTAGTCTATCTCGATTATGATGTTGCTTTGACAAATAAGTGAATCCAATTATGTTTTAGCATTATTTTTAATTTTCTATGGATGTATATGAGAGTATTCAAAAATGTCTTAATACATTTCTAATGGATAGGATAGACTCTATTGCCCGGTTTACTTTGTGTGTTGAGATTGACTCTTATATATCATGTTTAGAAGGTTATTATTATTGTTTATAATAGTTGAATAACCTAGTAACGAATGATTAATGAAATGGATTTTCATTTTTAATGATTATGAATGGCATTAGTTTTGTTTGGTCATTATGATGATTGACTAATGATTATTATAAAAACCTTTATGCTTAGGTAATGTTCAAAATCCTATGCTAAGTCAATATCAATAGTTTCATTATTAAATGAATTTGGAAGTTGATTATTTAGTGATTATTGTTAACATAAATATGTTTATTAATGTTAATAGTTGGATAAATTTTATTAATTTGATATATAAGGGTCAAAATCATTGGTATTAACTATAGTTTAGAGGATTCGAAGAAGTCATGTTATCATGTATAAAGTTTAAGGGATTATTTTATTATTAATAAAGAGAAGGTTCGAGATAATAGGTTTTTCATTGGAAGACTTACATTAATAGGAAATTAGCAAAAACATCATTTTTTTTTGGGGGGGGGGGGGATTTTTTCATGAAGAAATTATGGTGGACTATTAGTTCTGTTAGTTGTTTCTTTACATGCATCGACTTGTTCATTATTCTAGCTTAGAAGTTTGGGGTTTCTAGGATGGAAGAAAATAAAAAGACAAGAAGGGAGGCTTGGATTATACATGACATGGAATGGTATGTATAAAATATAAGGTGGTTTGAGATATAGTGGGAAGCAAATTTGAATAATTAGCATATAAATTTCTCTTCTAGGTTGGAGTTGTATTATAATTCATATATCATGTGAAATTTTGATAATTTCAGGAAAAAATCATAAAGGTTTTAGATAGTTTCATATTATATAAATAATAACATGGAATAAATGTTTGTACCTATGTATGGCTTGGCCATCCATAAAACTAAACATATATCCCAAAAACCCTAGGACTGAATGGGTTGGGATTTGTGTTCTTTACCATAAAAATGTAAAACTCTGAGTTTTAGTGAATAATTTTTTGTGTGTTTAATTTAGAACCCTATGAAAATTATAGAAAGGTTTAATTAGTTAATTAATGGTTTGTATTTACTTAGATCCAGTAGAGTCTTTGCTCAGTATTAAAGCATTTTGACCAATATGAACAAAAACACTGGGATTAAGTTTTAAACTAAGTAGGGTTTTGAAATCAGAAATATTAAAGGATAGTTTAAGCCTTTTATTTTATTACCAAGTAGTGAATTAATTGTATATTATATTAGGTTAATTTATTATGCCTATTTAGGGCATGATTAAGTATTTATAAACCCAAAATTTAGGTATGGAAGCTTATATAGAAAAAACCCTCCTTGAACTAGTGTAACACAATTACGATTTTATTTAATTTATTGGCTTATATTAAGAAGTAAACATATACAAGGATATATACATAACCTTCTAGACTTAATTGACTAGATGGTTGGTGTGTGTGTGTGTCAATATTGTATATATATGGAAATAATGCATGTTAAAATGCAATTGTATAAATTTATAACTCTTTATTATATAAGTCAGATCCATAGTTTTATTTCAAGATATATATGGTGATTTAAATGATTGTAACCTAAGGAAATGATATAGTTGACTACGTATTTACTATAGTCTTACTATTGGGTTTTATTTATGAAATATGGGGAAAATAATTAAACATTATTGTGTAAGCCTGTAGCTTGCTTTAATGTTTATATTAAACTTTGAAACTATTATTTGAAAAGCCATAAAAGAATAAGGTATAAACTCTATGGTGATAATATATATCTAAATAGAGATATGGCTAAGCATGAATATGTGTATATGGAGTTATAAAATAAAATACAATCAATTGAGTTATATGCATAATTTGTTATGTGAAATTGACTATTTGAGATCATTAAGTCGTATCATTTATATTCACTTGGAATATTTTTTATTTTGATTGAGAATTTAAAAGCATCGACTAGATTTATGGGTTGATTGAACTATGTCTTCCAAAATAATAAAAAGGGTAAAATACAGTTGGTTGAGTTTAGGGTATAAACTGTATATATTTTATTATACCAAACAAGATATTTTAAGTATAAATAGTTGAAGTACTTTTATAGGAGTTGATTTATATTGTGAATAATCAATGATATTGATTAAGAATGAACTATAGCATATGGAATACTCTAATTTATGGATGGAATATTGGTCGAGTAGGAGAATAATGTATATATTTATGGTTGACTTAATTAGTTATATACATAGCTAAGTTATTAGAAGCGATATGTGTATGTGTGTGTGTGTGTGTGTGTGTGTGTGTGTGTGTGTGTGTATACATATGTATGTATATATATATATATATATATATATATATATATATGTATGTATGTATATATATATACATGTGTGTGTGTGTGTGTGTGTGTGTGTGTGTGTGTGTGTGTGTGTGTATATATATATATGGAATCCATAATATTTGTTGATATTAGTACAAATCTAACATGTATACCACACCCCCCCCACACACACTCTCTCTCATTTAATAAACATTACATGATTGAACAAATATATATAGGTGTATTTAGTTATCATGGTTGAATTATGAATGTGTTTGACTATTTTGATGAAACATTCAATTATACAGTATTTAGGATTAAATAATAAACATGTGATGATTATTAGTGTTTGAATTATTTCATGATTGTACTTTTGATAAGTAAACATTAAGTTAGAAATAAATGTTATTTATATGAAATAACAATTACAGCTACATGATTTAGCAAAGTATTATGGGTGCTTTGTTATATGTTTCATGTTTTGTTAAAACATTTAAATATGAGGTATTTATATTTGAATACAAGTAATTTTAATATTGTTGTATTAAAATAAGATTAATAATATACTTTTATTATGTAAATATTAAGTTGTGAATTAATGTTATTAGATGGATAGAATAGCATTTCAAGTTACATGATATTATTCAATAACTTGATGTCTAGATAGGTTTCTTACTTGGATGGCATGATTCTATTGAGGAATGTTTATGAAATACGTTTATTATTTATTAATAAATTAGATGATTTATGATTCATTGCATTAAATTTGATAGATTAAATGTATGTAATTGATATTTCTATGTTTGGCACATTTTAAATCTACTAGTAGGGAATATTTTGTATGAACCTATTGGTTTTTATATTATTATATATATATATATAACCAAATCTCACATTAATGACCCTAAATAAGTAGTGTGGCACATTCCACTCACTTATTTAGTGCCACTAATACATAGATGAGGTGTAATCCAATTGAGTGGTGTATATGAAATTGACTGATTCTAGAGATCAATAACTCTATGAAAATTTTAGCCAAAGTAATGTTTATAATTAAATATTATCATTTCATATGTTTGATATAGTTTACATGTTTGTATTATATCATGTTATAATGGATTTATTTATGGTATACATCATGTATTAGTTATCTTACAGCACACTAGTACTAGTTTGTCACTTTAAATTCTCGCACCATCATTATCTACCCATCCATGAAGGGAGGGCCATTCTCATGTTGAGAGATAGTGTAGGAGATCGATGGTTCATAGTTGGTATGGAAAATTAATCAGATGATGTTATCCTTCCCTGCAGTAGTACTACACTTGAGATTATCAATGGATACTTTGAGTTCATTGAGACTCATGCTCCATTGAGCTTTATATCATTATATTATTATTATTATTATTATTGAGACATTTATTATTGACAAAATTGTAATTTATATTCATATGTATATTTACAGTAGTGGTTGTAATGTTGTATTAGTCATGGATAAATTTTTAATATTAATTTTATGAATTAATAAAATATTTATTTATATATTTAGCATTGTACATGTTCTTGATATTGTCTTTATGGTTATAATTATCTAAGTGATTTATATATAGAGCTTTATAAGGTTAACTAAAAATAATGTATTTAGTTAAAGATTGCTTTTGTAAGTTTCAACATGATGAGATCTGTTATATGAATTTGCGTAACTAATTTAAAAAAAATACCTTATTCTAGTAAAACCCAGTGGGATTATTTACATTGTGGTATTAGAGATAAGGCTCAAATTCTAGGACTTAATGTGTTTGTTAATGCAAATCGATTCTCTTATTAACTAGGAATAAGAATGGTGTGCACTAGACCAAGAGGTGAGGGTGCCTTAAATAACAATCCTCCTATTGATCCAAATTAGTTTGTCGCTAAGCAAACTGTGAAGTTGGATCAAATCCTCACAACCATGCAAGAAACTAGAGACTAAATCATGACTCTAAAACAAGAAGTGCATGGTCATGTTGAGGAGAATGTTTAGGAAGAACCTAAAGAGCATCATGTTGAGAAATAAAATCCTTAAGAGCATAGGCATGAGGAAGTGCCACATGTGGCGAGAGTTTGAGTAGTTGAATAATTGACATGAGATATGAAAAAGGTGAATCCACCGAAGTTTAATGGAACTATTTTGGGAGATGGAGTTGAAGAGTGGTTGACAGAGATGGAGAAATATTTCAAGATATGAAATTACTTTAAAGTCACCAAAGTAGTTTGGGGACATTATTAGTTTGCTAGTGTGGTAAAGTAAGAAGCTTGAGATGAACCTCAACTCTACCACCACCACTTGGGAATAGTTTGAGACATTATTGTTGGAAATTTGGCTTACCATGGCCAAATTCTAAACCCTATAATTAAAAAATTTCATGGCATCCACTTAATCCTATACATGGTGATATCCTGAATCATGATGTTCCCTATTTGATTTTTGAAGTCATTCAAACACTCTTAGAGATGTCATTAAGTCTATTTGTGATCACCATATCTCCTAGATGTCTTAGGTCTTAAGGTGATGTGCTTGATCATCATAGTGTTCATTCATTCTCAGCTAAAGGGAGCATATCTCAGTGTCTTATCATTATCATGTTTATGTTTCAATTGGTGTCAAGAATAATCATGATGTTTGAGAATGTCTGGAGGTCTTTGACAAAGAATTGAAGTGGTCTTGTGATCTAAAGTGCATTGATGGAGATGTATGATAGGTGAAAGTTGATAACTCACTATGAGTTTATTTGGTGTGTTCGGTATATTCAAGTATGAGGCTGAAGATAAGCTTTGATTTGACAAGTATTATCAAGATATATAGAAGCCTATTTTGGACCTAAAGAAGGCTATAAAGTATTTTTCACAAGATTCATTGACAATTATCCTTGTGAAGCTATATATATTGCCTAAAAGAGAGGTTTTAGGTCTTTAAATGACAAAATTTGACTCAAAATGCTACTAAAACATCAATAATACCTTTAATCACCTTCATAGTTATGTCATTGCTTTAGTCAATTGTTTTATGCTTTGGAAATGTCTCCTCTACATGTCTAAAACATTGTTTGGCCTTCAAAAGAGCTCCCACGTGTGTAATTTGTCTGCATTTTACTATAAAAATACTTATTACTTGTTTTAATATGCCTTTTGACTCATACTCTTCCTCATGTTACCCTAAAATAGTGGCTCCAAGATTGAAGTATGGAGAAAATGTAGGAGAAACAGTATTTACATGTGTTTTTTGTAAGATGTATGGATTTGTATGGACTTTTACATACATTGGATTTTATGAGGTTGTAGAGGGACTCATGAAAAGTGTTTTAGAGAAAATTTATGGAATAATGTTCAATACATGCTCAAAACTAGTTCTCTTAATCCATCAAGCTCCTTTGTAGCTTGAGAGAGTCCTTCAAGTTTTTAGATAGTACAACCATGAGAGAGAATATCAATATCTAAAATTTTGGGAAAATAAAGGGATCTTAGAGATATTCCATATTTTAGAATTTATTAGTTTTTCTCTCTCTCCTTTATGAATAATCTTTAACAAGTTAAGGCACTCATAATGGTTTCTTCATTTAGACAAGCAACCACTTTTCCTTATTTTCTCTTCTCCTGAGCATGGTGAAAAAAAGATGAAAGTTTATAGATATTTTCATGAGTTTAATACACATTCATATATAATTATATAACCTAATCTCACACATGTGAAGTATATGTATCTAAATAATACATATACTACTAATCTATAGTCTGCAAGCAAGTTGACGATACTTATACAATTCATGATGGATCCATGGATGTCAATATTCATTGAGAATTTTTTTTTAGGGTTGCATTCATGTAAATTGTCCTTCATTAAAGATCCTTAAAGTCTCATGGCTTAGAAACCATGAATTTTCCCTCAACATCCTCATAGTCTCAATTTAGCATATGTTAAGGTATTTTAGCATATGTTAAGGTTCCTTGTAGAATCCTAGGTTTATTTTGCACTATGTATACCTCCTTTAAGAGCCTCTAAAATGGTATACCTTGTTGAGGAATATGCTTATGTTCACCTTGGATCCTTCAAGTCTATCTTGATAGTTGAGTTATGTTCCATTTCATCCCCCTATATTTCATCCCACCTTCATAGAATTTATCACTACCATCTTACAATTGTTTAAGCTTATTTCTCCATCTCCATTCTCAGTTTCCATATTCCATTATCATCATATCACTACCTTTTCATCTACCTCTTGGATCCACTATTTTGGTACATTTCAAGGATATTGAGGACCATCACGGTCTTTGGGATGAGTTATATAGCCTAAAGCTCTACTAAAAGAAGTAAATCTTCATCTATATCCATGATCAAAACTCAATCAACCTATATACATAGTCAAGCCTCTATGTGACATGAAATTCTTGAATATGGAGTCAAAGAGGTCATTAGAGAGTTGTGAGATGACTCTTCAAGGTACCAAGATGACTTGGTTGGTTGAAAGTGATTTATAATCCAATGAAATTATATTTTAAGTCTCATTAGTCCATATAATGTATTAAAATTCCACCTACATCAATGTTTTGGAGATGTAGGTTGAAAAGGTATTCATGAAGGAGCAGTTGGGGTGTTTGAAAACCTTGAAACATAAGTGGAGATTCAATAAAGTTCATGAGTTTTGAAAATATCATTGGTGTATTTCAAGGTCTCAAACTCACCTACAATAAATATTTGAGGGATACTTAGAGTCACATAGTCAAGATTCAATGTGAGATCTACCTCAGAGGTCATGAAGATAATGAAGATACTGAAGTGTTTGAAGAGTGATTAGGACCTATTTGATCTCTCAACTAGGTTAAAATATATTGAGACAACATATAGACATTAAGAGAGGTTCCAATCACACCTATTATATTCAATCAGACCATATAGTCCCCTAGGCACCTACAGGCTACTAAAAGTGACATGGTAGTTATAATCCTAAGAAGGGAACAAAGTATGTTGAAAGGGGGATCTAGGGTCTACCTCAAACCAACTTGATGCATGGGAATCCTTATGGACCTTAAAATGAATTAAATTTTGGTTTTAATTTGTATTTTATGTGTTTCATAGGTTATTTAGGTCCTAATTATGTCTTATGAGTGATCTAGGTTATCAAAAGTTTCATAAAATTTGAATTTTTAAGCCTTGTGGAAGGATTTTCATGCATTGTTTGAAGTTGGAAATGGTTAAGACCATGTTAAAAATGTTTTAAAAATGTATTAATACTATTTAAAGGTCCTAAATAACCTTTTTAGTCTATAGGCATGGCCATAAAGTGCATATATTGAGAAAACATGAAAATTATAATGTAATTCAATGACTCAACATGGGAATAGCCTTCAAGATTTAGTTATGATTATTTTAATAGGTTGGTAGAGTCATTTATATGAATTTTATTAATTTATTTCATTCATATGTGAAGAAGGATGGTCATGTAGAAAAATAAAGTTGAGGAATAGAGGACTATGCAAAATAAATTCTGAGTGCATTGAAGTTACATGGCTGTAACTGAGCATTTTTCTTGTTTGAATATATAACATGGTAAGTGAATGGTTATTTTATTATTTAAAATGTTTAATAATAAATTATATTCTATTTTATTACATAGTAAAATCCAAATTCAAGTGGAGGAAACTACTTTGTAGAGACAACCAGGCCTGATAACAGGGAGTATGCATATATGGTCTTGTGTAAATAATTTGGTTTACCATTTGATCCTTTTGGCATATAATTTTGAGTATTTATAAAAATAAAATGTATATTTTTTGGATTAAAATTATAGTTTATATGGTTTTTATAAGTCACTAATATGTGAGAACCTATTCATAGGTTATATAGACTATTAGTGTTGAGAAAGATTGATGAAACCTTGAGTTTGTTTATTGTGTTCTCTATTTTGAATCTTGTTTTAGAATCCAAAGTGAATAAGAAATGAGGATATAGTCTTAATATAGTCTTGATATTTGGGAATAACTCTAATATAGGTTGTAAAGACTATTGGTAAAGTGAAATAATAAAAACCCTGTGCTTACCCTATTTTCTAACATAGATCACAGTCAAGAACGACTGAGATTTCCCCATTGTGAATGTAGTAAGGGTTTTGAGGACTTTATTAAAGAAATAAAAATTTGTATGGATCCTATATATAAATTTTCCAACCATTATATTTATTTTAAACTATCTCTAGACTAAGATATTGAATTTTGACCACTCTCGGCTTGCTTAGTGCCCACAAACCCTAGCAACTAGGGTTTTGTCGATTGTGAGAGAACCAACCATTGAAAAATCCCAAATTTTTGTAATATTATGTATTTTTATATTACCTAATTTATTTCATCAATTTAAAGACTTTAAAATACCTATAGTATGTACTTATAACAAGTGGAGTTGAGAAAGGGCTAAAAGAAGCCTAATTTGGAAGGCTACAAGAAGGAAAGAGGACTTATGGAGTGAGATAAACCCTCAAGTTTGACACATAGGTGTGTTTAAATAGGTTAAAGTAAAATATCACATTTTAAAGTCATAATAGTGTGTACTTTTTTTGTACAAGGGCATCATTCAAACATGGCTAAAAGGTTGGAGTATTGCATTGGCAAAGTTGCATAAGAGGAACATAGGTGTTTGAGATAGTATAATAAAGGGGCATAGAGAATTTTTAGAGACTCTCATAAGAAAGATAAATACCTTTTGTTCTTGAAACAATTTATAGGTTCTATACTTTTGAATGGTGCATAGTTTCTTAAGCCTAAAACCAAAGAAGTGATCCTTTGTTAAAGGACAAAAGAAAGAATATTTTGAAGTATTTGCATCAAAAATCAGATATCATAGAGTCATGATTAATACCAAAGGGATTTTAAAAGGTTTGGGAAATATTTTAAACTTCTACACACAATCAATTCCTCTAGTAGCACCCATATGCCTTCTGAGAGACCTTTCTAGTCTTAAGCCTAAGGGGAGGGAAAGTGTGAGATAATGAATACTAAGTTATATATTATAAAAGACATATAATATATTGAATCATGTTTATTCCAATAATATAGTGTGAATTATTTCAAGGATAAGGTTCTTGCATCTTCATACATAGCCAACACTCATAGTCAATGCCTAAAAGCTAGTTTTCAGGGAATTTATGATTTTAAGGCATCTATAGGTGTGATCACACTTTAAAAATTGGTAAAAATTATTAATGTGATTGGATTAATGTATTAATTATATTATAAAATATATATAAATCATAGAGACATTCAATGTTGTATCTTAGACAGACTGCAGTCTATTATACAGTCATCAAAGACCATGTAACTAATTGGAAGTGTGATGGTAAGATAGATGCATTAGACTTTTAAGGTGTTATAATATATAATGAAATATTATTTTAAGTTTTTTCACATTATATTTGAGGTATAAAATAGTTAAGGTTTCAAGTTAAATGGCCTTGAGGGCTAGCTAAAGAAGAAAAATCCAAAGCAGGCATGTGTGCCTAATCTTAAGACCTTTTACTTATTTTAAGGTTTGTTTAAAGTATCATATACTTGATAGGAATTTTATAATGTATATAAAGGTTCCATTATGGTTATAAACTCAATATAATCAAGAAAAGGCATTGAACTCAGTCACCCAAGGGTTAAGAAGATATAACTGCCAAGAAACCCTAAGGTAGAGGATTCAAATGTATATTGAGAATAAGGTGACCTTGGGGTACACCAAAGAATTTTATCACCCTATAATCTTATGGAAGGATTTAAAATTAAATTAACCTTGAATTTTAAGGAGGAAAAACATTTTATACCTCTGTCTTCCCTAAACATACAGGCAGGTAGACCAGACCTACAAACAATCTTATGGAAAAATGGAACATAGTTGAAGTTTGAACACTTGAGGGTAAGACAAAAGGTGGGAGTAAGTAATATGGATTCAAATTTTTTTACCCCAAACTCATCTACAAATCACCTTAGACCCTTAAAACTCAGTAAAGGCCTTTTAGGCCTAAAACCAATCTTGAAGCCTAGAAGACCCACCATCACCTCAGGATACATTTAGACCCTCCCAATTAAAATGACACCATGATATGGTGTAAGGGGATGTTTCCAATAATAATAAGGTAATTTAAAGTATGAAAATCAAGTATGAGGGTCAATATGGATCTTAAGAGCTGATTTAAAACACATAATCCCTAGACAGTCATTCAAGCTACCTGATTCCATGCTTATATCTTTCACCACAAAGAGACTTATGTAAAATTATCTTACCAATATTTGAGGATCCATATGTAGTAATATTCATGGATAAAAGAGTTTGATTTAGGTGCATAATTTAATGAATCATTGATAAGACTATAAGTAGGTTTAGAATGCATACAAAAAACTCATGGTCAACTTCCCTATGTACATACCTTGACACACCTTTTACAGGGGAATCCAAGCTTCTAAATAAATTTGAAGGGGTCTATTTAATAAATATCCATGGCAATAAGTTTTGGTTTGGAGGTCCATACTTTATGAACCATCGTTAAGATGGTGGACATCCAAAACCCTCCCTAAACCTTACTACAGACCCAATTTTGTAAAATGTGATGTTCTTCTACCCAATTTACCATTAATAACCTTAAAAACACTTTAACCATAAAGTAAACTTAGAGGGGGTCCTAACCATGGTACCATGTTATACAAAACTATACGAACCTACCATAAAAATGTGTTTTTTTAGGAAAAAGAGTAGATAGAGAGGTATAAGGTAGCTTAAGAAGATGCCAATAATTGGATGAGAAATCTTGATAATTTTTTCACCTTCTCAATCCATTATATGTTCAAAATCATGCATGGAAGTGTCTCTGCAACTCTCTTATAATCAGCTAGTCTGTAGATATGAAGGATAAGGTGACCTAGTCACCTAGTGTGGCATGTTTTCAAGTCTTTATTCATTAAGGAGACCTAAGTTATGATTTGAGACATTGATTCAGGTCTAAACATCACTTTTTCATAGGTTATAAAATTTTCATGTAGGATTTCATAGCCATAAAATGCAAGCAATCAAGCTACTAGACCTAATTGGCCTAGTAGACCTACTTGGTCAATCAAGTAAAGTTGAGAATGGCATAGGGATAATTTTGAGAGAGTTCATGTATAGAAATAACATGTATATCTAATCCTTAATTTGAAATAAATGCATAAACCATGGCCTTAATGGAGTAAGGAGTCATTCACTTAGCTTGGTCTTATGCTAAAAAGGAGAGGTTGTTATACACTTTATGATGGCCTAATTACACCATATCAATGTGTAAATACCAGTATAGGAGTTATTTGAAAAAACAAATTCATAACATGCTTAAAGATAAGGTTTAATTAGATAACTAAATCCTTAACTACCTCATATCAATGCATAAGAAATCATGCAAGAGCATCAAACATGGAGAGAATCTTAGAGGATTATTTTTAACTAGTTGTAACTAAAGTAATGTATGAGTTAATGATGGTCATTGATGAACATTTTATTCTCTCATCCATGCCATTTATTATATCTTATTCTCTCCTCATTTTATATATATTGAGGCTTTTATGTCTTGAAAAAAATCCCTCACCTGGGTATGAGGAAACTCTGTCAAGTTTTGTACTTGATAGACCTCTTGGATTAATAAATAAATTGTTGTAGCTTCTCCATTATTGGATTATAGTTTGTTTATGCTTGTTCATATGTGTATAATTGGTATAAATATTTCCTTATCATGTCCTTTTCACACCTATATGATAATTATTTGTCTTTTACAGGTTGTGTGAAGTGTCAAAGTTTGGTGATCATGTTTGGAGTGTAATTTGGTTGAAAATGCCTCAAAAAAAGCCTCTCATCCTTCACGTCAAAGTTATAGTCACTCATCAGGACCATGATATGAAACGTTATTTATTAGGAGCTTTTTATATAATTATTAAGTCTATTTCTAAGTTAATTAGTGTTTTAGGAGTCCAAGATTGAGTGGATAAGTAGAATTGGTGCATCACCATCACTAGAGTATATTTCCTTTTAAGTTATATTTCTAAGTATTTTCACCCCCAAAGAAAATAGGATTAGGGAAGGATTAAAATTTGATAAATCAGAGGAGATAGCCTCATAATATATAGGATTGGTCTAGCTATAGGTCATCCACAACCTATAGACCAATCCAATGTTAGTCCAAGTTTGAAGGAGAACTGAACAATCTAATTCATAGGGTGAAACTTGGGTTGCTAATAGTTATTTAGGTCATGATGGATTCCACAACTATATTTTGATTATAAGCTGAAATTAGGTTTCTTGAATTCACTATAATAGTGGATATGTATGCTACACCATTAGGGTCATATGATGTAATCCTAAGAGTCAATTGGATTTCAAAATATAAATTTAAGGTTGACTTTTATCTAAAGAAGGTTGAGTGTCAAAATTATTTTGGAAATCAGAAACAATTTCAAGGTGAGAAAATAGAGTTGAGGCTTAGGTATATTTCTTGATGTAGGATAACCTTGGATAAAGTCTCAACTTTGCCTCCCTTACACTCTTTCCTTAAGCTTTAAGCTTGTCTAGTAGCCTTTTTTCTCTATATTTTGAATTTTATAGAGAAAATAAAGTATGAAAAGATATTTTTATGATATTTATAGGTACCCTCTATTTATTCCCACCTTCCTTTCAATTTTCTTGATCTAACTCTGAGTTTAGACCACTTTTCTAACACTAAGACTCCCCAATTAGGCCTATTTGAGCCTAAGTACAACACAGTCCCTAAAAATACATACCATATTGACTATACATCTATAAAACCAATTTAATATATTATTAAACATTTAATTTATTTATACTACAAAATTTTTTCAAATTTGGATGGCAGGAACTCATGGAATCATCAAAACCCTAGTTTAGGGCTTTTATACCCCTGTACGGACCTGAGAGCATAAATAAATGTTTGTGAGTGTTAAAAATACCTTATTAAAAATATTAAATGTTATACACCTTTATATTAACCCCACACAACTCCTAAAAAAATTTGAAATCCCTTTTCAATCCTCTGTTCAAGTTTTCTAACTTGGTTTGTGTTTGATTTTGCAGGAAAAGTGCATGATATAAGATTGTGTTCATTTGGGAAACAAAATATAAAAAATAATTTGAAATAAAAATATTAAAATAACTTCAAGATACATTATTTTAAATCACATAACCTTCAATAGTAATTTCAAGATGCATCCATCACCATTTCCTTCATAATAATTATACAGTGAAGAACATACAATGAGAAAACACAGGAAATAGGGGTTTGTAGGTAGGAATTTGAAAAACTAGGGGTTTATCCTTTATGACTTAAAAAATTGTGCTTATAAAACATTTAATAACCACCACTTATTTAAAAATCACAACTTTTAGATGTCCCTAACTATTGTAACTGCTTGGAAGGGACATTTCAATGGTCACAAGGTAAGTTAAGAAGTATGGACAATAGACCAAAGTTAGATTTCCATACATATGATGCCTTAGACCCTTAAAATGGATTCAATGGGTCCATAAGATGTTAAAAACATGTTCACAACCTTAACCAAGTCATTCATTTACCCCTACAACTCCAATACAATCTAATTATTTAAATTTTTAGAAAACAAGTTTTGGTAGGAAAATAAGAAATTTGAAATTTAAAATCCCTATAAGTAATTGTATCCTACCAAATTGAAATATAAGGATTTTTTAGGCATTTGAAATCCATATAAACCATTACCAATCCAAAATTATGAAAAAAAAACCAAAATTGAAGACAAAAAAGCTTCCTACAAATGATGTTCCTACATCATACTCCTAGGGAAAGAGAAAAGAACTTAGGGACTATTGTCCATGAGTGCTTTCAAAGTAATACCATAAATTTTGATGTCATGTTAAATCATCCACATATAATATTCTACCATAGTACTTGAATTACTACTTGTCTCTAGTCCTTTTGATCACCCACTTATCTAGTATGCACTCACGCTCTTATGTCTTGGCTTTAAGCAATTGTGTTGCCTAATATGGGATTTTTTTAGGTGTGTACTCTGATATTTTTTCTCCTTATATTCCTTATTTATAATTATATATTTATATAACATTGAATATTGGTGAGATACCTACCCCACTAGACAACTCCAATTCA
This sequence comes from Torreya grandis, assembly GCA_037957365.1. NCBI lineage: Eukaryota > Viridiplantae > Streptophyta > Pinopsida > Cupressales > Taxaceae > Torreya > Torreya grandis. Next base: position 350,963 of record JARHVA010003605.1, on the reverse strand, counting down.
TAGGCATTGTTTGCAAACTTCCTGAGTATCCTACAAGGACCAATCTTCTTCATCTTCAACTTGTTTTATTCACCTCTTGGGTACCTCTCCTTCATGAGATGATATAAAAATAAGTATCCAATCTGAAAAATCACCTCCTTTCTACTCACATCTACCTATTTCTTGTATTTTTCCACACTAGACTCTAGATGTTTCTTTACCTATTCACGTACCTCCTTCACTACCATTGCAAACTCTTCACCTTTAGCACTCCTCTTGTCCATATGACTGATGTTTATGACCTCAAACACTCATATAGGTTTCTACCATATATTACTTGAAATGGACTCATACCAATTTTCCTATTGGTAGAGTCATTATATGCAAACTCTACTTGGGGCAACATAAGATCCCACTTCTTGGGATCGTCCTTAGATAGGCACCTCAATAAGTTCCCTAAGCTTATATTAACCACCTTAGTTTAACCATCTATTTGAGGGTGGTAAGTTAAAATCAAGTTTGTGCCTATATTTCTCCATAATGTTCTCCAAAAATGACCAAGAAACCTAGTGTCTTTATAAAAGATAATGTTCATGGGCAGCAATCAAGTTTGTGCCTATATTTCTCCATAATGTTCTCCAAAAATGACCAAGAAACCTAGTGTCTTTACAAAAGATAATGTTCATTGGCAGCCCATGAAGCCTTACTACCTCTTTGAAAAAAAAAATACCACATGGATGGCATCATTAGTAGTTTTACATGGAATGAAATGTGTTATTTTATAAAATCTATCCAAAATTGCATAGATTGAGTCAAAACCCCTTTGTGTCCTAGTTAATCCCATCACAAAGTCCATACTTATGGATTCCCAAGGCCTTTATATGAGACTAGTAGGGGTTGATACAAACCTCCATTAGTTCTCTTACCTTTTTCCAATTGATAAATATTTCACTTTTAAACATACCTCCTCACTTTTGTTTGCATTTTAGGCCAATAGTAGTGCCTAGTGAGCAACTCTAATATCTTATCAAGCCCAAAGTGGCCTGTCATGCTTCCACTATGTTTTTATTGAATCATATTTCCCCTTATTGAACTTATTGGCACATATAATTTTACTCCTTTGAATAATATTCCATCTTGTAGAATAAAATACAACCATGGCTCCTTGTTGAGTGTACTTGGGTGCTTGCAACCATTGTATGCTTCCTTGAAGTCTTCATCATCCTCATACATGTCCTTGAGTCATTCAATACCAACACTCTCTAACTAAATTTCATGCACCAATAAAACCTCCTACTAAATGCATCTGCAACCTTGTTACTTTGCCCTTGTTTATGTTTGATGGTGAAGGTGAAATTTTGCATGTATTCCACCCATTTCATGTGTCTTTAGTTCAGTCTGGTCTGATTAGAGATGAAATTTAGTGCATGATTATCCATATACATTGAAATCATTTAGCATGAGATAATGCCTCCACTTCTTCAATGCTTATACCATTGCATAAAACTCCAAGTCATAAGATGAGTACTTCTTGTTGTAATCATTAAAATTCTCACTAAAATAGGCTATAGGTCTACCCTCTTGTCTTAGTATAGCCACTATTACCATTCTACTTTCATCACATTCTATTTGAAACACCTTAGTAAAGTCTATAAATGCTAGTATTGGCTGATCTATGATCCTTTAATTCAAGTATTATAATCTCTTCTCTACTTTCTCATTCCATACAAACTTTTTCTTGTCTCCCTTGATGGTGTCTATAATAGGATCACATATCCCACTAAAATTCCTAATGAACTTCTTATAAAATCTTGCAAGACCATGAAAATTTCTCACCTCTCCTACTATACTAGGTGTTTGACACTCCATGATTGCCTTCACCTTTTTCTTATCCATCTTTAGCATGCCTTGTGATATGACCAATTCAAGGTATATCAGCTCTGACTTCATGAACTTGCACTTCTTGAGGTTGATCAACAACCTTTATTTTTGTAGCCTCCTCATGAGTAGATCGAAATGGTGAAGATGATCCTCCTTGCTATGGTTGTAGATTAGTATGACATATAAATGCACCACTACAAACATACCTATGAAATAATTGACAAATTAATTCATTAATCTCATAAAAGTACTTGGTGCATTGGTTAAACCAAATGGCATGACCAATCATTCATAAAAACTTTCATTTGTCTTCAAATTAATCTTCCACTCATCACGTTGTCTAATATTAATCTAGTTGTAACCACTTTTTAGATTAACTATATAAAAATAGATTGCTCCACTCAAGCAATCCATCAAATCCTCCATCCTAGGAAATGGAAATCTATATTTAATTTTGATCTTGTTTATGGCCCTAGAATTAGTACACATTCTCCACTCACCTTCCTTGTTTGGCACTAACACTGTAGGCATTGCACAAGGATTAAGGCTTTCATTGATCATCCCTTTGTCAAGTAGCTCTTGCAGTTGTATATTTATTTTAGTATTCTCTTGAGGGGTCATATTATAGGCTACCTTGTTAGGTAAGCTTTCCCAATGAACAAAATATATATGATGTGTTATGTTTCTCATAGGTGGTAGTGTTTGATCAACTCATTAACAACTATTTATGCATATTCCTCCAACATATCTTTGATATCTTGGGCCAGATCATTGATCTTTGTGGTTGTCATAATACTCTTAGGCTTGACTACCAATGCAAATCCTAATTCTTCTTCATTCATGGCATTCAAAAATTATGTACCACTTACCAAGATCATGTATGAGCCAACTTTTTTTTCACTCTCTTCATCCTTCATGAGCAATAAGGTGATTGACTCCATATTTGACCAAGGTGTACATATTCCTTCTTCAATTATGAGTGGTTTGCCTATCATATTTCAAAGGCCTCCCAAGAAGCACATGACATACTTCCATTTGAATGACATCTAAATGCACCTTATCCTTGTACCTTACAATTTGGAACTCTACCCAAACTTACACACTTACCGATACTTTCTAACCCTTATTAAACCATGAGACCTTATATGGGAGGTAGCTTCTTCAACCTAATCTTATTAACCATTTCCACAAAAACTAGATGATTTGCACTTCCTAAATTTATGACCATTTTACAACACTTACATTAGAATTTACAAGAAGTATTAAAAAGAGTATTCCTTTATGGTGGATCCTTCTCCTTGGGTGGCTTGATCAAAACCCTCCTCATTAGTAATTATTCTCCAACTTCAGGCTCTTCCATAAGTGATGGAAAACAAACACTCTCCTACTCAACTCTTTGTGCAATCTAGTTTCTCCCTTCAATTATTAGACTCCATAATAATTGATCCTATGGGTACTCCAATGATTTATGGCTATAAAACTTATTACACTTGAAATATATTCCTAAAAATCCACTTGATCCTCTACCCCTTGATGCATATCCACCCTTATTATAAGGTCTCCTACCTCTAAAACCACCTCTTGAGCTAGAGGGTTGCTCTTATGAAGTACTAGACTCTCCTTAGTTGTTTATTTATGAGTATCCTCTACCTCTAAAAATATCCATTCCTCTATTCTTTTGGTTTTACTTTCTATTGAGTTTGTCTTTAGCCTTCAATACCAACTGGTAACACTCTTTAAGTGTTTTAGGACTAGTTAAACTCAACTCATCCTATAAAATATATCTCATTAAATTGAGATACCTTGCCAATTTGTCATTTTAATATTCTATATGACTTGATCTGATACTCAATTCATAAAACTCTTCATTGTACTCTCTCACCCCCATCTCTTTATGCTTCAAGTTCTAGAGATTTCTGTATAAATTAGTGATGTAGTCACTAGGAAATAATTGACTCTTAAACTTTACCACAATCCTATTATTAGACCTGATCTTAGCCTTTCCTTTCTTCCTTCTCTCATATTGGATGTAAAACCACCATAGGGATGCATGCCCCTTCAACTCTGTTCTAGCAAACTTCACCTATTACTAATCTGGAAAATCTTCAAAATCAAAGTATTTATCTAATTCCCCTATAAAGTCAAGGAGTTCTTCCCCATTAAGGCTACCTAATTATATTGGAAGATAAAATTTTTGATTATATCCCTACCCTTTTTCCACATTTATTAGCCTCTCAAACATCTACTCCTTAGTCTCTTTCTCTCTCTCTCTTTCATCTTCTAATTTTGGTGCCTAGGGTTTATCTTCCTCTTGGTCACTCAAATCACTTATGACCACTCCTCTTCTATATTTAACCTCAAATAATATGAGCCTAGCATAAAAATTGAAATTAATTTTCCTCAAATCCTACAAGATGACATCCCCCATCTGCAAGGATGTTGCTCTCTCACCCGCTGCATTTCTTCTTGGTGTCATCTTGACTCTTTCTTAGGTAATCTATCAAACAATTATTGGATTCTCTATCTTCCAAGGAATATATTCTCTCCCACTTGTTTCTAGGTGTCTTTTCTTGGTTTTAATACAAAAATTATGTAGATCAACCTTAGATAATGTCTCAACTCTACCTCCTTTACACTCTTTCCTTGAGTTTTAGGCTTGTCTAGTAGCTTGTTTTCTCTATATTTTGAATTGTAAAAATAAAATAGAGTGGAAAAATATATTTTGAGTATATTTCCAAGTACAATATATTTATTCCCACCTTCATATCAATTTTATTGATCTAACTCTAAGTTTAGACCACTTTTATAGCACTAAAACTCCCCAATTAGGCATATTTGAGCCTAAGTACAACACAATCCCTCAAAATATATACCATAGTGACCATACAGGTTTGAAACCAATTAAATATATTATTACACCTTTATTTAATTCATACTACATAATGTTTTCAAATTTGGATGATGGGAACTCATGGAATCATCAAAAACCTAGTTTAGGGTTTTTATACTCCTATACAAACCCAAGAGCATAAATAAATGATTTTTGAGTGATAAAAAGACATTATTAAAATTTTAAAAGTTTATACATGTATTTATTAACCATTCACAACTCCTCCAACCATTATAAATCCCTTTCTAATCCTCTATTCAATTTTTCTAACTCAGTTTATGTTTGACTGTGCAGGAAAAGAGCATGCTACATGACTATGTTCATGTGGGAAACAAAATAACAAGATACTTTGCAAGAAAAAGATTTAAATAACTTAAATAAACATTATTTTAACTGATATAACCTTCAATATTAATTTAAATAAGCCTCCATCACCATTACCTTCATAACAGTTATACAGTCAAGAACATACAATGAGAAAACACAAGAAACAGGGGTTTGTAGGTAGCAATTTACAAAACTAGGGGTTTTTCATTTATTAATATAAAATTTATGATTTTAAAACATTAAAATACAATCAATTATTCAAAAATTACAACTTTTATACATCCCTAACTATTGTAACTGCTTGTAAGGGACTTTCCAACAGTCACAAGGCAAGTCAAGAAGTATGGATAATAGACCAAAGTTGGATTTCCATACATATGAAGCCTTAGACCCTTGGCATGGATTAAAGGTGACCCTATAGATGTTAAAAACATGTTCACAACCTTAACCAGTCATTAATTTACCCTTGCAACTCTAAATACAAGACAATTATTCAATTTTTTGAAAAATAAGTTTTCGTAGGAAAATAAAAAATTAAAATTTACTATACCTAAAATTAATTATATCCTACCAAATTGAAATATAAGTATGGTTGAGGAATTTAAAATCCCTCCAAACCATAAACAATCCAAAATTATGAAAACAAACAAAAATTAAAGACAAAAAAGCTTCCTAGGAATGATACTCCTACATCATTTCTGCAATTCAACTCAAAAAAGATCATATGAAGGGATGTCAAGCATTTATTATTAAAATAAATGAGATGGAAGAATACAAGAAATTTTCCATAGAGGATTACCCTTTTCAAATAAAATTTTAAGATGTGTTTCTAGAATAATTACTTGTATTACCACCCAAACATGAATTTAATTTCTTGATTGACATCATACCTAGATCAAAACCATACTCTAAGGCATTGTATAGGATGACAACTACCAAATTGGTTGAGTTGAAGTCTCAACTTCAAGAGTTGTTATTGAAAGGTTTGATTCAACCAATTGTGTCACCATGGGATACACTAGTAGTTTTTGTCAATAAGAAGAATGGTACTTTTTGCATGTGTATTGATTATAGGATGTTGAATTAGATGATAATCAAGAATAGTTATTTGTTACCTTGTATTGATTATCTCTTTGATGATGCGAGGGGAAACCATATTTTCTAATATTGATCTTAGAGAAATTTATCATCAACTAAGAATTTGAGATGATGATATTTCAAAAATAGCATTCAAAACTTGATATGGGTACTAAAAGTTCATAAGTGTTACCTTTCAGGTTAATAAATGATCTGGCAGCATTTATGAATCTCATGAATAGTGTGTTAAGAGATTATTTGGCCCATTTTGTGTTGGTTTTTCTAGATGACATCCTCATATATTCCAAGGATGAGTAAGAACATATTCAGCATCTATAATTTGTTTTGCATCAATTATGGAGGCACAAGTTGTATGGTAAATAGTTCAAGTATGCATTTTTCCAAAATAAAGTGCAATATTTGGGATATATTATCTCCATGGTTGGAATTTTAGTAGATATGGTGAAGTTAAGAGCCATAACAAAATGTCCAATGCCTAATAATGTGCTTGAGATAAGGAGTTTCATGGGATTAGTAGGCTATTACAAGCAATTTGTTCTGAATTTATCTAAGATAGCTAATCCAATTACCTCTCTTCAAAGAAAGAATTAGAGTTTTGTCTAGCTAGATAAGTGTGAGAAAGACTTTAAAGAACTGAAAAGGATGCTTACTTCATCACTAGTGCTATGAGTTCCTAATCTTAATAGTTAATTCTCAGTGATCACAGATGCATCTAGAGATGGAATTGGAGGAGTTATTATGTAGGATGGTTTACTTGTAGCATACGAATCTATAAAACTAAAGATTTATGAGGTGAATTATACCCATCATGATCTATAACTTTTTTAAATAGTGCATGCCTTGTAAGTTTAGAGGCATTATCTATTGGGGAAACCGTTTGTGCTCAAGACTGACAACTTAGGGCTTAAGTACATCTTCACCCAACTAAACTTAAATGCACATCAGAGACATTGTTTAGAATTCTTATCTAGTTATGATTTTGATATTAACTATACCAAGGGCAAGGAGAATAGATTTATTGTTGCTCTAAGTCATATAAGGTACATAGCATCCTTGGCTACTATTAGGAGTAATTTCCATGTTCAAGTAATTAAAATATTTTTAGGAGATGAATTCAATGATTAGGTCAAGAAAGCATTATCAAAAAATGCTTAGAATCCTATGTATAAAGGATTCAAGATAGAGAGTTTTGGTCTTTTGAGGTAAAATGGTAGGATGTACGTGTTTGATAGAGAGAATCTAAGGAGCATGGTGTTAAATGAACTACACAATACATTCAAGACATCCATGTGTAACTAAGCTCATGGTTGAGCTAATACCCCTCTATTTTTTGAAAGGTATCAAGAAATATGCAATGAATTTTGTGTATCATTGTTTAGAATGTTAGCATGTGAAATTTGAACATGTACATATGGTATAATTATTATATCCACATGACATACCAGAATGGAAGTGGTAGGTGATTAGCATAGAATTTGTACAAGGGTTTTCATTATCATATAATTGACATGAGATGATCATGATTATATTTTAACAAACTAACCAAGGTATCCCACTTCATACCAAGCAACTTGAAAGATGATGCACCTATGTTTACAAAGATATTCATGAAATAGGTGTATAAAATACATGAATTTCTAGAAAAGATCATTTCAGATCAAGATTCAAGAATGAATTCTAGATTTTGTTTAACTTTAAATTCAACTCTAGGTATGCAATTTAATTTTATCATTTCTTATCACCCATAAATCAATGGACAGGGAAAGAGAGTTAACTAGGTTCTAGAAGATATCCTTCAAATGTATCACATGGATCATCAATACAAGTGGTAAGAGTACCTTCAATTGGTTGAGTTTGCTTACAACAACTCATACCAATCAACATTGAATATGGATCTATTTGAGACATCAAATAGAAGGAGGTGTAGAACACCAATCAGTTTGGACATGTTAGAGCATAGGGTAGTCTTTGGACTGAAATACTTATAGAAATAGAAGAGCAAGTTAGGACAATTAGGTAAAGGTTGGCTGAGGCCAATGATAGATAGAAAATTTATGTTGATCTAAAGAGAATAAAAAGGTAGTTTTCTATAGGTGATAAACTATTTCTACAGTTAAGCATCAAAAAAACTTAATTGAGTTCAAAATGCTAGCAAAACTTTCACTTAGATATGTGGGACCCTTATATATTCTAAAACTGGTCAATCCTATAGTGTACAGGCTTGTATTGTCACTATTTCTAGCTCTTTTACATAATATCTTCCATGTGTCTTATCTTAAAAAGTATGTTGTTGATCCTTCACATGTGTTGGATTAAAATAATTTTTAGGTTCTAGATCCTAGAGTGGTCATGGTAGAACCAATCATAATAATTAATACTTATAAAATCAGTTTGTGTAATAGAGAAGTGTCATAGTGCATGTTCTAATGGGACCAATATTTTGAATAAAATAGCACTTAGGAAGATGATGATTTTTATAGGCTATTTTCACATTTATTTACTTGATATGTTACTGCATATTATTTTATTTTATATTGAATAATGTTTTAAATTCATAACTTATGTTTGAATAAGTGTCATCAAGACAATGACTAGCTTTAGGGGAGAAGGATATCACATATCGATTTCTCTCTAAGCCTAATAACTTATTGATTCATGTATTTTTATGGTTGTTATTTGATTAACTACTGTTTAGTTAAGCTTGATTCCGTATGTTGATTATGGACAGTTATATGTTGATTAATTTACATGATTGATTTAACTATTGAGTTAGCAGTACTTTTATATTTTATACATTATGATTATGTTTGTTAGTTAATACTGTTAGTGTAGGTTTTTATTTTTCCCTATTAAATAATTAGGGAATATTATATATTTGTGCATACATGGATTTTTCCTACATTCATGGGATAGGCTAGCTTATGTGGAGATGTGTGTCATAGATGTGTCATAAGTGTCATAAGAATGTCATAAGTAACTCATTTGATCAGCTATTCCGGGTATGAGAGTTACTTCTCTATTCTTATCACCTTGTCACCACCTTTCATGGAGGAGTTACAGTCTATTTTTGGAGTGCTTTGACCACCTTTTGTGGAGGAGTTACTTACATGCTCTCCTATATGTATTCTTCACTTTGGCCATCTTAAGTTAATCGAATATTGAGTTTTGCTCCTATTTGTCTTTTGCAAATGATCTCTTTCAGTGTTTTCACTTTACTTTAGCTTCTTTGTGGTGTGGACCAGCTTCGTCTCTTGTGATCACTTGACCATTGCATTCGCGTTATTCGGACCCTGGCAACAACTCCGATATGGTATCAGAGCCACCCCGATAATCGTGTGTTTGGTTATGCTATTAGTTTATTTTGAAAACATGAGGAGTGGAGTTCTCTTTATGTTCTTTTTCTTATTTCCAGATCTGATCTGAGAAAGCCTTTTAATATCATTTCTTGTGTTGCATTTATCTTCTCTGTGGACTGCCTTTGTGGTATTGTTTTTTGTTGGTTTGGTTGTGGTTCTCATTATTTGTTAGGACAAATCCCTTTGTTGGTTACCAAGGAGGTTTCAATGGCTCATTTGCAGAGTTTCTCATTGGTGTGAAGGATCTCCATGTCTCTTCCAACATCCTGCAGACCAATAGAAAAATCAGATTACATTTTTTGCTCTCTAGTGGAAGTTGGCGCCCCATAATTTCTGTTTCAGCCCTGAAATGGAGTAAAAGGCACTTTGACCAGTTACAACCCCTTGGAAAGAGTTTTTTTGGGCTCTACATGCAGCCTCAAATCTGTGGGAGGCATTTTTTAAGGCTCTGACTAAAAAAACATCCCTTCAGCGATGTTTTTGTATCGAAGGTCATTAAAAACCTGCGTGTTCTCAATTTGCAAGTCTCTGGTAGCTGCTCACAACCTTCCTCAACCTCCCAGCAAACGTCCTAATTCATCTTAGCCCCACATTTCTCCTTTGGCAGTGCCCAATATCAGAAAAAACTGCCAGCAAAAGAAGTTAGGGTTTGGGCGCTTCATTTTTTGCTGCTTCTCTTTGGTGGGCCCACTTCAAATCCAACACAATTTGACTTTATGCTATTTATTTCTCATTTGAATTATATTTATATTCTAGGATCAGATTTTATGATTTTATAAATTAAGTTATTTTTGAGAAAATATCATTGAAGGCAATTAAAGTTTTTTTTGAAACTTGTATCTTCGCTTGACGAAGATGAAGTTAAGGCCTGGATTGGCAGGGCACTGAATCCCCCTCAAAATACTAAACCACTTCATTCTTCACTCCATTTTGAGTCCAACAAGTGGTTGGAAGACCACTTTTTCTCTCAAAACAGGCATTTTTTTAATGTTTTAGTGCTGTTTTTTTGAAAAATTACTAGTTTACGAAAAATTAAAACATTAAAATCTTGTAAACGGTAGCTCAGATTCGAGTGCCATATTTTGCAAAAGTGCTTGTTTTTCAATTTTTCACAACTTAGGCTAGATAATTATCAAAAAATGCACTACTTTATAAAGTGCCAAAAATTTGGGTCTCCCAGGACGCATTTTCAACTGAGTCCGACTTCCTGTTTGCTTAAAGTCTTGCACTAATTTTTCTAAGACACATTCTCAGCTGATCCCAATGTCTTTTGATCATCCACTTTCATATTTAGGGGGGGCTCAACATGTTGGGGGGGTGTGATTGCTTTTCAGCACTTGTAATCTTTGCTTTCATTCTCCTTTTTGCATAATTTCACAACTTGCAATCAACACAACTTCACCTAAATTTAGCTTAAAATTGATTCTTTTCAACTTAAACTCTTAACACCCTTCAACTATCATGAATGGAAGGTTAAAATGTCAATCATTTTTAGAAGTAAAGGGTTGTATAGGATCACCATGGGTACTGAAGTAGAACCTAGCACTGATGTTGAAAAGGTCAAGTGGTACAACCATAGTGATGCAGCATATGGATTACTAAGCTTGTCCATGTCTCTAGAACTTCTCTTCCATTTATAAACCTCCAAGACTCCCAAAGACATATGGGACACCCTAAAAACCTTATTTGGAAAGCTTGATGAGATGAGAGGTCATGAGCTCAAAAACAAACTCATAAGTCTAAGTCCTAGCAACTTTGACACCCTACATGACTTCTTCACTAAGTTTACGGCCATTAGATTGCAATTTAAATAATGTGGGATAGAGAAGAAAGATGATCAACTCATCCTTTCTATTCTCACAAAGTTAGGTCCAAGCTATTCAATCTTTGTCTCCACTTTCCATGCCACAAAAAGTGCCCTTGGCACTACATGGAAAATGCCTTCTTTGGATTCATTCATTGTTGACTTGACTATGGAGAAAGATAAGATAATTCAAATGGGAACAATGAATTATACTCAACACCAAGCTTTGATAGCTGGAAATGGTAAGGATAAGACTTCAACAAAGGAGGAGAAGAAAAAGAACAAGGACCAGGAGAAGAAGAAAGAAAACAACAATCCTGCAAAAAACAACACTGAGTCTTCCTCCTCCAATGCTAAAACTAAGAAGGAGAAGGTTAAGTGTGCCTATTTTAAAAAGATAGGGCATGATGAACACAAATTCATGAAGAAACAAATAGATCACCTAACTCATCTTCTAGAGAAGCACAACATAGGTGTTCTTGAGTCCATCAAGCAGAATTCATCTACCCAAGATTCTACTAAGGCAAAAAGCAAGGGTAAGGAGAAAGAAAAGGGCAAGGCCCTTGTAGCTACAACAGCTTCTACATCTTCATGGGTCATTGACTTGGGTGCTTCTCACCACATGGGCTCTTCCCTAGTTGAGTTTTCATCTTTAGAGCCTTGTAGCATGACTTCAATTAGTTTGGGTGATGACACATCAGTTTCCATTGCAGGGAGAGGGTCAGTTGAAATGGAAGGAAGAACATTCAATAATGTTTTAAGTGTTCCTTCTCTTTAAACCAATCTCCTATCAGTGTACCAAATCACTCACATTGGTCAGGGCATGAGAGTTGAGTTTTCACCAGATTCAGTGGCTATTAGGGAGTTGCATAGTGATACTACAGTGGCAGTGGGTAGGGCAGATCACCAAGCAAAGTTGTACACCTTCTCACATTGCTGACTCATTTAGATGGAGTTAGAAAATTATGGCATGAGCAGTTTGGCCACCTTAACTACTGCTACCTTGAGCAACTTTGCAAACATGACATGGTCATTGGCTTGTCTCATGTCCAATTCTCAAAAGGACTTTGCGAGGGGTGCTCCCTTGGGAAGCATCCAGAAGCAAAATTTGACAAAGGCAAAGCTTGGAGGGCTTCACAACCTTTGGAGTTAGTCCACAGTGATGTATCGAGACCCTTTCCCAAACCATCTTTCACAAGGGCCAAGTACATCCTCACTTTCATTGATGATTTCTCTAGGTACGCTTGGATATATTTTCTCAAACAAAAGTCTGAAGTGTTTGAAAATTTTCTAGACTTCAAGGCTCTTGTTGAGAAATAGAGTGATAAATCCATCAAGGTTCTTCAAACTAATAATGGAGAGGAGTATGTCAGCAACAAGTTTGAGCAGTTTTGCACCACAGAGGAGATTGATTTGCAGTGCACAGTCACTTACAGTACTTCACAGAATGGGGTTGCAAAATGAAAAAATAGGTTCTTGAAAGATATGGGTAGCTATATGATTCATTCCAAATCCTTTGCACCATGGTATTGGGGTGAAGCCATCAATTGTGCTTGCTACATTCAAAATAGGGTTCCTCACAAAGCTTTGAAAGGGATAACACCCTTTGAAGCTTGGCATGAAAGGAAACCTGATGTTGGGCACCTTAGGGTTTTTGGATCCCCAGTCATGGCCCACATACTGAAGAAGAAATGCAAAGCTATGGAACGTCAGTCTAAGCCTTGCATCTTTGTAGGATATCTAGATGGTGTTAAGGGGTATTGCCTTCTAGATCTGACCACTCATGAGTTGTTCATTGAGAGAAGTGTCCACTTTCAGGAGAGTCCTAAAGACTCAACACTTGGCACTTCCTTTCCCTCATTATATCTACTTCTTCATGATGATTCCTCAAATTTAGATCAGCCACAATAGGTTCCTGAGCCAAAGACATCTTCTTCTTCTTCGAGTTCAGACAGCAAGGATAGTGATGTAGAGTCATCCACCTCTAGTCAATTAGAGGATGAGGAGTTAGCCCCTGACTCACCCACTTCTGGGTCACTTTCGGCCAGATAGACACTTGGCACTTGGGTAGGAGATCCTACAGATGATAGATGCACTAGGGGGGATTATCATAGAGATCCACATGCCTTCTTTGCTTCAGTTTCAGATCCATAGACTTTTTAAGAGGCATCAGGGGTACCTGAGTGGGATAATGCTATGGAGGAATAATATTCTTCCTTAATCAAAAATCACACTTGGGACTTGAATTCACTTCCTAAGGGAAGGAAGATGGTTTGATGTAGGTGGATATATCAGACCAAGTTTGCAGCAGATGGGTCGGTTGATAAATACAAGGCGCGACTGGTCGCCAAGGGTTTCTCACAAGTGGCAGGCATTGACTACTCAGAGACCTTTACACCCATTGCAAAGATCACTTATATCTGACTCACCTTGGCTATTGATGTAGCACATGGTTGGGATGTGCACCAGATGGATGTGAAGAGTGCCTTTCTTCATGGAGACCTAGAGGAGGAAATCTACATGGAGAAGCCACCAGGATTTGTTCAAGATTATTCCTTAGTATACATACTTAGGAAATCTATCTATGGCCTCAAACAGGCCCCTCAAGCTTGGTATGCCAATATGGATTCTTTCCTTCTCACAGTAGGTTTCACTAGGTGCCATTCTGACCCCAATGTCTACTTCTTGCGACAGGATGATTTGCTCCTAATTTTGGTTCTATATGTTGATGACTTTTTGATCACCGACAGTTCTTCATCAGCTATTGCAGTGGTGAAGGCATCTCTCCAGGATAGATTTGACATGATAGACTTAGGTTTATTGCACTACTTCCTTGGCATTGAGATCTCACAATCAAATTTAGGGATTTCTCTTGCACAACCTAAGTATGTTCTTGATTTATTGTTTCAGTTTCACATGGCTAATTGCAAGCCATCTCCGACTCCCTTTCTATCAGGAGTCAAGCTTGAGGCTGACTGTTCTTCACCATTAGTTGATGCCACTCGGTATCGACAACTTGTTGGCAGTCTCATCTACTTGACTCACACCAGACCTGACATATCATATGTAGTGGGACTTGTCTCCATATTTATGCAGGAACCTCATGAGCTACATTGGAAAGTAGCTAAGAGGATCTTTCATTACATATAGGGTTCACATAGATATAAGATTCTTTACATATTTGGCATAGAGGCTGACTTGATTGGGTATACAGATTCAGACTGGGCTGGTGATTCATAGACTCACAAGTACACTTCTGGTTACAGTTTCTCTCTAGGTTCTGGTCCTATCAGTTGGTCTAGCAAGAAGCAAAATGCTATTGCTATATAATCCATAGAAGCAGAGTACAAGGGAGCTATTAATGCAGCTACTAAGGCTATTTGGTTTTAGGGGATACTTTTTGAGTTTGGCATTCCTATCAGGCAGCCCACCATCATTTATTGTGACAACTAGAGTACCATTCAGATTTGCAAGAATCCGGTTCAGCACTAGTAGACCAAGCACATAGAGATTCACATGCATTTCATTCGGGAGCTTATTCATAGTCAGGTCATTGACTTGATATTTTGCCAGTCTTTAGAGTAAGTTGTAGACATCTTCACCAAACCTTTCACTGAGAGAAAGTTCATTCATCTATGAGATCTTCTTGGGGTGCGGTCCACATCTGCAGCAGCAGCATCTTCGGGGGGGGGGGCACTAGACTCTTCATTTCTTTTATGTCTCTCTTTTTTTTTTTTTTGGGGGGGGGGGGAGTTTTTTCCTATGGGTTTTCTCCTTTTCTCTATCTTATGGGAGATTGCATTTGTACATGGGTACCTCATCAAGCCTAGTTGTCGGGACCCATTTTATATTTCCACACTACCCACCTAAGCTGCGCTTATGGGGGGTGTTAGTGAAGGTTTTTATTTTTCCCTATTATTTAATTAGGGAATATTATATATTTGTGCATACATGGAGTTTTCCTAAATTTGTGGGATAGGCTAGCTTATGTGGAGATGTGTGTCATAGATGTGTCATAGGTGTCATAAAAATGTCATAAGTAACTCCTTTGACTGGCTATTCTGGGTATGGGAGTTACTTCTCTATTCTTAGCACCTTGTCACCACCTTTCATGGAGGAGTTATAGTCTATTCTTGGGGTGCTTTGACCACCTTTTGTGGAGGAGTTACTTACATGCTCTCCTATATGTATTCTTCACTTTGGCCATCTTAAGTTAATCAATTATTGGGTTTTGCTCCTATTTGTCTTTTGCAAATGATCTCTTTTAGTGTTTTCACTTTGCTTTAGCTTCTTTGTGGTGTGTACCAACTTCATCTCATGTGATTACTTGACCATTGCATTCACGTTATTCAGACCTTGGCAACAACTCTGATAAATACAATAGTATATTATGGATTATATATGTTTCAATCTAACAACCTTCATTTTTGTGACATAGATGCAAGACACATCCATCCCTCAAAGTGTCATGGAGGGAGGGCATCACCAGAGAGGGTGACATAGATGGAGGCATTGGGGGTCGATAGAGGGAAAGACTAGAAACTCATGCACACACCATAAATAGATTAATGTGTTTTTATCAATTATTTCTTAAGATATTTTTAGCATCTCTTTTATTTTTTATATGCTTTCTATTGTGATCTGGATTGTTGTTTGATTTTACACTAATTTGGTTGTGTGATTGCACTTATGATTATCATAAGTAGTCTATCTTGATTATGATGTTGCTTTGATGAATAAGTGAATATGATTATGTTTTAGCATTATTTGTTGTTGTCTATGGATGTATATGAGTGTCTTAGAAAATGTCTTAATAGATTGCTAATGGATAGGATAGATCTATTAACCAGTTTGCTTTGTGTGTTGAGATTGACTACTATATATCATGTTTAGAAGGTTATTATTATTGTTTATAATAGTTGAATAATCTAGTATTGAATCATTAATGAAATGGAGTTTCTTTGTTAATGATTATGAATTACATTAGTTTAGCATAGTCATAATGATGATTCACTAATGATTATTATAAAAATCTTTGTGCTTAGGCAATGTTTAAAATCCTATACTAAATCAATATCAATAGTTTCATTTATAAACAAATTTGAAAGTTCATTATTTAGTGATTATTGTTAACATCATTATATTGATTAATTTTAATAGTTGGATGACTCTTGTTAATTTGATATAAAAGGGTCAAACTCATTGATATTAACTATAGTTTAGAGGGTTTGAAGACTTATATCATGCATAAATTTTAAGTGATTATTTTATTGTTAATTAAGAGAAGGTTTGATATATTAGGCTTTTCATTGGTGTTGACTTGCATTAACAAGCAATTAGCAAAACCATCTAGTCAATTAAGTCTTGGAGGTTATATATATATATATATATATATATATATATATATATATATATATATATATATATATATATCAAGATATATATATATATACTATGAGATATATATATATATATTATGTAGATATATATATATATATATATATATATATATATATATATATATATGTGTGTAGATATATATATATATAGATACATACATATATATATATATATATATATATATCTACATATATATATATATATATATATATATATATATATATATATATATATATATATATATACATACATATACATACACACATATATATATATATATATACATACACACACACACACATATATATATATATACATACATACATATATATATATACATACATATATATACATATATACATATATATATATACATACATATATACATATATATATATATATATACATACATATATACATATATACATATATATATATACATATATATATTGTACATATATATATATATACATATATATATATATATATACATATATATATATACATATATATATATATATATATATAAGTTAATAAATTAAATAGAACCATAATTATGTTACACTAGTTCAGCGAGGGTTTTTTCCATATAGCTTCCATACTTAAGTTTTGAGTTTATAAATACTTAGCCATACCCTAATCAAGCATAATAACTTAACTTGATATAATAAACAATTATTTATTATATCAAGTTAAGTTATTATGCCCGATTAGGGAATGGCTAAGTATTTCTAAACTTGAAACTTAAGTATGGAAGCTATATGGAAAAAACCCTCGCTGAACTATTGTAACATAATTTTATTATTTAATTTATTAACTTATATTAAGAAGTGTGTATATATATAGACACACACACACACATATACACATTCAATATATATACATGTCAATGTGTGTGTGTGTGTGTGTGTGTGTGTGTGTGTGTGTGTGTGTGTGTGTGTGTGTGTGTGTGTGTGTGTGTGTGTGTGTGTGTGTGTGTGTGTGTGTGTGTGTGTGTGTGTCTATACATAATGCATGTTAAGATGTATATACATATATATACACATATATATATATAGGGATAATGCATGTTAAGATGTAATTGTACAAATTTATAACTCTGTATTATAAGTCAAAGTTGTGGTTTTATTGTATGACATATATGGTGATTCAAATGATTGTAACCTAAGGCAATAATATATTTGACTAGGTATTTACTATAGTCTTATTGTTGGGTTTCATTTATGAAATATGGGAAAAATCCTTAAACACTGTTGTGTAAGCCTGTAGCATGCTTTAATATTTATATTAAACTTTGAAAATATTATTTGAAAATCCATAAAATACTAAGGTATAAAATTTCAGGTGATAATATATATCTAAATAGAGATATCATTGAGCACGAGTATGTATATATTGAGTATAAAATAAAATGCAGTCAGTTGAGTTATATACATACCTATGCATAATTTATTATGTGAAATTGATTGTTTGAGATTAGTAGGTCTTATCATTTATATGCACTTGGCATAGTTTGTATTTTTATGGAGAATTTAAAGGCATCGACAAGGATATATATATATATATATATATATATATATATATATATATAAATCTTTAAGACTTAATTGATGGTATATACATATATATCAATGTATATGTATACAGGGATAATGCATGTTAAGATGCAGTTGTATAAATTTATAAATCTATATTATAAGTCAGAGTTGTGGTTTTATTTTAAGACATATATGGTGATTTAAATGATTGTAACCTAAGTCAATGATATAGTTGACTAGGTATTTACTATAGTCTTATTGTTGGCTTTCATTTATGAAATATGGGGAAAATCCTTAAACACTATTGTGTAAGCATGTAGATTACTTTAATGTTTATATTAAACTTTGAAACTATTGTTTGAAAATTCATTAAAAAATAAGGTATAAAATCTAGTGTGATAATATATATCTAAATAGAGATATCGTTGAGCATGAGTATGTGTATATAAAGTATAAAATAAAGTGCAGTCGGTTGAGTTATATACATATCTATGCATAACTTTTTATGTGAAATTGACTATTTGAGATTAGTAGGTCTTATCATTTATATGCATTTGGAATAGTTTGTATTTTTATTAAGAATTTAAAGGCATCGACTAGGCCTACGGGTTGATTGAACTATGTCTTCCAAAATAATAAAAATGGTAAAATATAGTCAGTTGAGTTTATAGTATAAACTATATATTTTATTTTACCAATCAGGAAATTCTGAGTACAAATAGTTGAAGCACTTATGTAGGAGTTTATTTATATTGTGAATAATCAATGATAGTGATTAAGTCTAAATTATAGTATATGGAATACTATAGTTTATGGATAGAATATTGGTCTAATTAGAGTATAATGTATACTATGAATTTTTATACTAGTAGTTGACTCCATTAGTTATATACATAGCTGATTTATTGGAAGATATGTGTGTGTGTGTGTGGGAGAATACATAAGATTTGTTGATACAAATATATATGGGTGTATTTAGTTACCATGGCTGAATTATGAATGTGTTTAACTATTTTAATGAAACATTCAAATATGCAGTATCTAGGATTAAATACTAAACATTTGGTGATTATTAGTTTTTGAATTAGTCCATGATTGTACTTTTGATAAGTAAACACTAAGCTGGATATAAATGTTATTTAGATGAAATAATAGTTGCAACTACATGATTTAGCAAAGTATTATGGGTGCTTTTTTATATGTTTAATGTTTTGTTAAAAAATTTAAATATAGGATATTTAGATTTGAATACAAGTCATTTTAATATTATTGTTTTAAAATAAGTTTAATAATATACTTTTAGTATGTGAATATTAATCAATGACTTAGAGTTACCTGATATTATTTACTAACTTGATGTCTAGATAGGTTTCTTACCTAGATGGTATGATTCTATGGAGGACTATTTATAAAATCTATTTATTATTCAGTAATAAATTAAATTATTTAAGATTCATTGAGTTACATTTGATAGATTAAATTAATATTTTCATGTTAAACACATTTTAAATATTCTATTAGGGAATATTATGTATGAATCTATTGGTTTTTATATTAGTATATATATAACCAAATTTCACATTAATGACCTTGCATAAGTAGTGTGATGGATTCCACTCACTTAATTAGTACCACTAATATGTAGATGAGGTTTAATCTGATTGAGTGGTGTGTAGGAAATTAATTGATCCTTGAAACCAATAACTATATGAAAATTTTGACCAAAGTAATGTTTATAGTTAAACAATTTCATTTCATGTGTTTTATATAGTTTACATATTTGTACAATATTATATTAGAATAAATGTATTTATGGTATACATCATGTATTAGTTATCTTACAGCACATGATTTCTAGTTTATCACTCTATATTATTGCACCATCATTATCTACCCATCCATGAGGGGAGGGACATCCTTTGTTATGAGATAGGATGTAGAATCAATGGTCTATGGTTGATGTGGAAAAGTATTTTGATGATGATCTCCCTCTCCATAGGAGTACTACACAAGAGACTACACTTGAGATTATCGAGAGATACTTTGAGTCTGTTGAGACTCATGCTCCATGGGGTTTTGTATCATTGTATTATTATTATTAAGACATTTATTATTATTAAAACTATGATTTATATTTATAAGTACATTTACAGTAGTATGTGTAATATTGTATAAGTCATGTCTAAATTTTTAATACTCCTTTTATGAATTAATGTAGTCTTAATTTGTATACTCATCATTGTACCTAATCTTGATATTGTCTTTATGGTGATCATTAACTAAATGGATTATCTATAGACATTTATAAGGTTAACTAAAAATAATGTATTTAGTTAAAGATCACATTTGTAGGTTTCATTTGATGAGATATGTTAGATGAATTTGTGTAATTAATTTATTATAAAAAACTATTCTATTAAAACCCTTTGGGTTTGTTACACTTAAAAATTTAGCATTATCTTACTCATTCTGCACAAGATAATAATATTGGATTCTTAATTGATAATTATTCAGATTCAAATATTCTTTTATTGTTTAGAATGTGCAATTGCCCATTTTAAACAAGATATAATCAATAATATTATCTTGTTTAAAATGAGAAGTTTCCTATTCTGAACAAGATATAAATATTATCAATTAAGAATACAATATTATTATCTTGTATAGAATAGGCACATGCCCATTCTACACAAGATAAAAAAATAATATAGGCCTATCTTATGTAGAATGGGCACATTCCCATTCTACATAGGATAAGATTATAGATACTCTATTTTTATCACTTTCATGTCAAAATTATAAAATATAATGACTTCCAAGTAATTCACACAATCTAGTCTGAAGTCATTTGTTCATCTAATTTACGTATTCGAATTCACCTTAGGGCATCTCTAGATGGGATAATTCACCATATTAGACTTGTCTAATTATCATTCTATTCAATTTTTTTGATCAATTAGCATTCTTGTCAATTTATCTATTCAATTATCACTCTTGCCAAAAAAAAATTTAATTATCATTCTTGTCCATTTCTCTATTCAATTATCATTCTAGTTAATTTCTATGTTCAATTATAATTCTGGTCAATTTCTCCATCTAATTATAGTTTTGGTCAATTTCTCTCTTTAGTTATCATTCTGGTCAATTTCTTTGATCAATTATTCTATTTTATTCAATTTATTAAATTCTCATTCATTGATTAATTAATGCAATTAATTCCCTCTTCTTTAAATCATTTTTCTATTTAAATTCTCTACATTGTATTAATTAAATTTATCTTTGATTAATTTAATTAAGCATGATTCTAATTAAATTCCCTACATAATATCAATTAAATTTATCTTTTATTAATTAAATTAATCATTCTTCTAATTATAATTCTATGTAAATGGAATTATAGTTATCTTGCCATTAATTAATTCCTCTTTTAACCTCTAAGTGGGCATCTTCATGCAAAGAAAGGATCTTGAGATATTATGGAATATTATTTTGTGAGCTAATTAAAATTGATAAGTTAATTAATATACAAGATTATTCTTCACCTTAAATATTGGAGACAATATGAAGGGCCCATAATGAATCTTGTGTGAGAGCATTCTCAACCCTTCATCTTGGAAACAAGACGAAGAGTTCACATTGGTGATCCATGTGTCTTTTTAAGAATAAATCTCTACCCTTCATATTGGAAACAAGATGAAGGGCTTATATTAACTCTCATATGATATTTTCAAAGATCATCCTCTACCCTTCATCTCAACTAAGAATAAGGGCTCACATCAGTGATCCATGTGTTGATCCATGTGCACATTTGAGGACTCATTTGTAACTGTTCATCTTAATCTCAAGATTAAGTGTCATCATTGATCTAGATTCATTATAAATAGACCACATTGACAAATATAATTTAAAACTACATCTGACCCACATCCTATCCAAATAAGTTTTTAATGGAGGTTTTCATGTTTCTAATTTGATTCTAATGCATTATTGACTAAGTTTTTGTATTGCTCATGAGGTCTTAGGCTCTAGAACCTGTTTTCATTGGTTGTGTTCTTGATAGACTAAAACTAATAATGATGAAAATACAACTAAGAGAGGTTCATAATGACACATATGGCATGCTCAGTCAGACTATAAACCCATACCATTATTTTGAGCTTATTTTATAGCCTTTCTTTGAATAATATCTAAATATTTTAGTTCTTTTCTATCTAAATTTCTACCATTTCTATTTTTTCCATTTTAGTGAATTCATTTGTGAAAATGGATAATTTATTTTAATTTTTATATGAATCAAAAAAATCATCCAATAATTGGCAAAATCATCATTATCATCTATTCTATGTTCTTTATTCTCTATTTTTTGTGCAAATTTTTGATATTTATGAAAATTTCACTTTCATTGGCAAATTTGACATTATAATCAGCAAAATCAATACTATTATCAATGAGATTATTTTTGTTCACTATTTCTCATCTTTGGTCTATCTATCAGTTTTATTCTTATTGGCTAAATTATTCAAGGTATTGGTGAAATTTTCACTTTCATCTATGAAATCAATATACTATCGATGAAATTATCTATGTATCGATGAAATTATTCTCAAGTATCCTCTATCCATTTTTTTATTCATGAATGAAATTGTCTTTTTATCATTGAATGTGTCTTGATATTAGTGAAATCATTCTTCTAATCTATGAAATCATGTAGTAATCAATGAAATCAATCTTTATCTATTTTATTTTATGTTTGTTTTTTTGTTTCATTTTACAATTATTTTGAAACTTGTGAAATTATTTCCTATTAAATGATGAATTTTTTTGTGTCAAAATCTAAGAGTTGTAAAAACATAGATAATCAATCTCCTTCACTTGTCAAAGACCCCCTAAGCAAAACTACTCATCTTGATTGCTTTCAGGTTCCAAAAGTGGGGTGATTATTCAAACAATCATATTTTCTATTCACATTTCATTTTAAGTGCTTAAAAATCAATTCACATCTCATTTTTGTGCTTAAAAATCAAGCCATGTTTCATTTTGGGCTCTAAAAAAACTTACTTATTTGTCAAAGCTTTTTCATTTTGTGCAATCTTATTTGTTGTTTCTTATTACTTGAGTGTGTTATGGGGATATTTTTCATGTATTCTCTCCCCTTTGGGTGACTCAAAAACATAAATATATATATATATATATATATATATATATATATATATATTAAATCCCAAATATTTGCCTATTATTATCTTCACTCTCCTTTAGTAAGAGTCACATAAATCATAGCGTCAATACCTTCTTTTTTATTTTGGCTCAACGTTTGGGGTGTCATTACCTTCTTGTGAGTCCTTAGGGCATAGTGATTGGGACATAATTACCTAACATCATACCAACCCATTATCTAATAGGGTATAAAAATTAAGGTAATGCCATTGGTATCTTAATTTGTGGTCCTTTAGATCTTGATTGTATAGATAACACTTCACTAAAACCCTTATTGTTGAAGTGGTCATGAAGGGACTAGACTTTTTGGTGAATGACCACAAGATCTCTCATCTAATTGATAGATATTTCTAAAGCACCCATGAAATGAAAGGTATATCAAGACCATCTATAAATCCCTCTAAAATATTATATTAATACTCTTTGGTTGTGACACATTCATTGATGTAGGGGTACAAGGTTTAACAAACCCTGAAGATATATTTTATATGTGAACCTTTTGAGAGAAGAGGGTGTAAAAACCCTACCAATAACTGAAATAATTTCTTTAATAAATCTTAAATTTTATCCTCTCTCAAGGAAAGTATATCAAAAGACTCTATTAATGTGGATTAATCTTGTCAATCATTAAAATAGGTTCTATAGATTGATTTTTATCTTAATTGATGATTTTAGTGTCAAAACTTTGTCTTAATTTTCATACACCTACACAAAAAGTCATTACTCTACTTGTGTTCTTGGTCCAAAATTGTTTAAACTTATACATTTCATACTCCTTTGTGTGAAAGTGTAATATTACTCTATCCATTTTCTTGGTCAAAATTTATTCAAACTCATACATTTCATACCTCCTTTGTGTGAAAGTGTACTATTACTCTATCCATTTTCTTGGTCAAAATTTATTCAAAATCATATATTTCATACCTCCTTTATGTGAAATTGTACCATTACTCTATCTACATTCTAATTCCAAATTGATCCTTTCTACCCCTTATGTCTAAATTATGTCTCAAAACCACCCCTTTTCTTATTTGGAATCATACTATTACTTTGTCCATGTGAGTTTGAAACTATTCTAGTCTTGTTCCTAAATTCTTAGTTCTAAGGTCATTTCCAATCAAGATTACATTTTATTACCCTTGTGTTTAGGTCAACTCTATTCAAATCTAATTTTATTGTGTCAATTTCCAAACATCATATTTTCCTATTCTCATCTATATCTAGTTCGAGGTTCATGTCTGGTATGCCTCATTATACACCAAGTGATATAGCTTATAATGTCTATTATGAGGATAATTAGGCTTAAGGTCAAACTAATCCATTCACATATCAACCCACTTCTCCTAATGAACAAGAGGATTTCATGAATCCAAATAATGTGGAATTTCACTAAAATGTGTATGAGGAAGTTCCACTAATGTATGATCCATTTCAAACCCAATTTGAGCAACATTTGTTTGATAATAAAAAATACATATTTTTACATTTATTAGAGTTGGGTGTCAAATCTTCTCATGATTTTCCCATAGAAAACATGTGTCAAAGATCACCACCACCAAGTACTATCCAAATTACCAAATGGAATGATGATGAACCATCTTTTAGTCATGATCCCCTAATTTTTCAAATTTCCAAAAATTTAGAAACATATAGAAAAGGGAAGGAGCTACTTATAGATTCACCCTAAGTCTCGCCTAACATCCAAGATCAAGTTTGACAAATGTATAAATGTTCAATGACATTTCCACTTTATTACTTAATATAGGATTTAATTCTCCACTTGAACATCCAATCAAAGATATGTTGGTTGAACCCTTTTCCAATGTTAAGACATAATTTTTTCTTGATCAGCTTATACCCAAAGATCCATTACAACTAGTTTTAGATAATCTCCAAAAAATGTATCCCAATCCTCACCAAGTGAATAGTAATTCCATGTGTTAATTTTTTTCTATTTAAATTACCTCCAAATAGTTAAAAAGATCAAATTACCTATAACAAGTCACTATACAAACCATTCATTTTAATTCCCACAATACCCAAATTAATTTTGCTAATGTTTCCTCCAACACACAATAAATAGTTCCCTTGGTCCAACAAGTTGCTTTTTAGTCAACAATAAATCCTTATCATTTAGTAGTAAGTCCTTAGTCAAATGTAACAACTTCCTCTTATGTGAAACATATTTCACTCCCGTAGTATAATCATAATCAATACCAACTTCTCCCTACACAATAATCTGTATGGATTCTTTCTTTCAATCAAAACAAATACCAAAATATGTCTAACCAATCAAACCCAAGAAATATAAATAATACATATAATTGGTTAAGACAAAGGATTCCCACAAATCTGAAAACCTCCCAATTTTATTCTCAACCTAATAATCCCCCACCTAATTCTCAAAATATTATCTTTTCTTAGGAATTGTAGGCTATGTAATATGCAATATCAGGATTACAAGCTAGAAATCAAAGTCAAAAGTACAAATTGGATCATATATATTCATATCCATTTGATTTAAGTATTTTCTTAACACCACTTCCATCTCAATTTGAGATCTTAAGGTTTGAAAAGGATAAATTAAAAGGTAAACCAAGAGAGCACCTCACCCTACTCCTTATTGCCTATCAAGAGGTTAGTTATAATTCAATTCTATTACTTCAATTATTTTCACAAAGTTTAGTTGGTCATGCCTTAGAGTAGTTTAAACATCTGCCAAAAGGTTTTATTGTTACTTTTGATGACTTATCAAAAAAATTCATTGAACACTTTTCTTATAATATTGAACATGAGTTAAACATGGTTGACATATGTGCTATTAAAAAAAGAGGAGGAGAGAGCTTTATTGCATATCTTCAATGATGGCACATACTAGCTAATAAAACATGCCTTTATTTTGAGCCTATTTTTCATCCTTTATTTGAATAATATCTTAATATTTTAGTTCTTTTCTTTCTAAATTTTTTCCATTTTCTATTTTCTAAATTTTGACAAATTCCTTCATGAAAATGGGGAATTCATTCTAGTTTTTTAATGAATCAATGAAATCATCCAATAATCAGTGAAATCATCATTTTCCTTTATTATTTGTTCTCTATTTTTTATGTTATATGAAGGTTTTTGATATCAGTGAAATTGACATTATAATAGACAAAATTGATGTGATTATTAGTGAAATCATTTATGTTCACTGTTCTATCAGTATTTTTTTTATCAGTAAAATCATTCATGTTATCGATGAAATTATCACTTTCATCACTGAAATCGATATACTATCGATGAAATTATCTCTATATCAATGAAATTATTCTCAAGTTCTATCTAATTTTATGTTTATCAGTGAAAATTTTCTGTTATAGGTGAATTAATCTTGATATTAGTGAAATTATTTTTGTAATCGATGAAATCGTCTAGTAATAAGTGAAAGTGCTCTCTGTCTATTTTTTTCTATGTTTTGTTTTCTATTGTTTTATAGGTTTTTTGAAAATAATTAAATTATTTTCTATTAAATGGAAAAAAAATGTGTCAAAATCTAAGAGTTAAAAAAACATATAAAATCAACCTCATTCAATCATGATCATATTCTAATTTAAAAATCTTTTCAATCACTTTATCTTATATAACATAACTTAGAGGCTTTACCAAGAATACAAAAGTAAGATACACAATACACATGAAAACCCCATAAAATTTCTCATTATATTTCTAAGTCTCCACATGTATGCTCAAAGGATTAGGAATGAATTTACTCTCACATAGTTTCTTAATAAGGTCAAACTGTACGCTTACAATTGAGTTTATAAAACTCATTTTATATATTGGTATTTCATTCATAACTTATATTATAGCAAGAAGAATTCTTGTAGATTTTGATAACAAATAACCAAAATTACAAATTAAGGTCACATCTCATTCTAAAATGTTATGGATGTTAAGATTGTGGAGCTAAAATCTTCACTGATGCAGACACGGAGGAGGTTGCAGGAGAGTTGCTAAGTGTCAGAGACACCGGCGTCGGTCAGGCCAACCGACGTCGGCAGGATAGGGCAGGAAGGCAACCGACGTCGGTCAGAGATCGGCCGGCGTCGGCGACCCCCAGGCGGACAGGGACCGGCGTCGGTCGCCTGTGTGGTTCGGACTGCGTTTATTATGGGCAGTTAGCTAACGAACCAAGTGTTTGCATGATCAGGGCTAATTATAGATTGAGAGCTATGGATCTAATTATTGTAATTAGATGTCTAATTATTGTTTGGATGAGATCTATATAATAGACTCATGGTTGTATTGGAAAAGTGTGCTAGGGAGTAAGAGAGCATAATTATAAGCTCCTTCTGTGTGTGAGGTAGAGCAATGGTGCGTTCCTCCTAGTGCCTCAGTACCAGGTGTGTTGGTGCTGGATTGGAGAGTCAGCTGGATTCTTCAGGAGTGTAGGATCTTGGTCACAGTTGTATGGCCTATATAGGAGATCTACATGGTAAGTAAGATCATTGATCTGTAGGTGTATGTGTGTGCAAGGTTGAGGTTCACAGGTGAGCAGAACCGTTGTTTGATTTGCAGGTGTGCAAGGTCATATAGACAGCAACACAACAGGGAGCAGTATCAGGTAGGATCTACTTGGAGTACAGGTGTGTACTCGAATAGAGCAAGAGGAAGGCAAGGGAGTTCCTTCCATAAGTATGGTCTGTTGAATTGCAGGTTGTTGCAGATTCATGGGAGATATACTTGAAGTACCTTGAGTACTTGTGGAGCACGTGGAGTGCTTATGGAGTGCGTGGAGCACTTGTGGTGTGCGTGGAGCACGGGAGGTGAACACCAACTCTGTATTTGAGTTGGGTGTTGGGACCTGTGAGAGGGATAGCTTTGGGGAGAAGAATTACTGTTCACTTGAGGTGTGGGAAACCTCTGAAGAGGTGGTGGAGAAGAAGTGGCATCTTCTTTATTGTATTATTTTCTGTATAAAGTGTTAATACAATTTGTGTATTGTCTCTCATATCTTGTGTTATTCTAAATTCTAGTTACTTGGTGAATCTGGTTAATTTCCGCATATTAAGTTGCTTGGTTTGGTAATCAAATTATGTGCTTCCGGTTTATCTCCCAACAAGTGGTATCAGAGCTAAGGTTGGAGGAAGCAGGTTTTGTGTTTGGTTACAGGGCACTCTCAGGGGTTTCTGATCGAGTGGGAGTAGAGCAACAGCAGATCAAAGTAAGCTAAGAATGGAGGAGTTGAAAAGCACAGATGGTCACTCACGGTCCTATGGAAAGAAAGAGCAGGTAAAAGATTATTGTTGGTTGGTAGCAGATCAGCATGAAGAAACTGAAGAAGCAGATGTTGCAGGTGTTATTGCATAGGATGTTCTTAGATGTTTCTTGGATAAAGTTGAATCTTGGATAAAAGATTCGGTTGCCTCTTTCCATGCAGCCCTAGGTAGAGGAGCTAGTAAGCATTGCCAAAGAATTGGCAAAGGGGAAGTGAAGCTGAAATTGCAGGCGGCCAACACACAGGTGTTGATGAAGGTCATGCAGGTCCCAGGTTTGGAGATATGGCTAATTTCTTCAGAAAGATTGGGTGATGAGAGATGCACAAGAACTCTCACAGCGGATGCACTTGAATTAGCTGGTGGTAAGAAAACAGGTATCCTTTATCTACTTGTTTATATTACTGATTCTTCTTTTGTTGCGGAGACGTGGCTTCGTAGGCTTGGTCACATGAGCAAGAAGGAGATGCATGTTCTTAAGTGGAAGACAGATATATTTGACAGGCTTAAGAACTGGAAAGCCTTGGTGTTTATGGAGGAGATGGCGGACAAAACCCAGTGGATGGTGCTGGATACTTCTGAGCAGGGCAGTTTAGACATGGGTTTTGATTCAAAGAAGCTCGTGGGTAAAAAGTCATCACTCACAGGCGAACACAGGTACCGATGTCGATCAGGAGGAATCAGCGTCGAACAGACAGGTACTGATGTCGGTCATGTGCAGATCGAAGCCGGCGATGTCGGGCAGGGTAAGACCGACGTCGGCAGTATGTAAGACTGATGTCGGTCAGAGGATCGACGTCAGCAGCAGGGACACCAGCGCTGGCAGGTTGGTAGTCAGGTACAAATGCATGGAACCGACGTCGATCGGATGCAGACTGTGGAGTGACCGAGGTCGGTCACTGTAACGGATTTTGGGTGGACAGCACGCTGTCAAGGAGTCTCAAACACCCATACGGAGGACTGAAGGCATAAGTAGGCCCTCAAATTCGTTGTTCCTCTTCTTTATACATGTTGCTAATTGTAGAGCAGGAAGGATCCAGGAAACAGGTGTGAGCTTGGCATGGATGAGGATGTGATTCCTTGGAGGAGAACCAGATAGGTGTGTTTTGGTAGGGATGCCAGCAGGTATGAAAGCACAGAGACGAATGGATACCTTAGTAGAAGAATAGAGAGAATGGATACGTGAGACGAAAGATCAGGGATATGGTCTTGAGGAGCTGCAGGACAGTGGTACAGGTTTTGACAGGTGGAGGACGAAGCATGGCTTCAGTCAGTGTCAGGGTAACTACTGTGGTTTGCCTTACCAGGGGGATGATGAGTCATGACATCATTCTATTGCTGTATGTGGATAGTATGCTAGCTAGCAGGGGTGTACATACAGGGTTTCACTGAGCTAAGGGTAAGATTAGTTCAGTGGCATGTCAGGGGGAGTTCGGAGCAGCGGAATTCTTTGACATGGGAGGCATGGAGATCACAGGTTGATTTTGTCTCGAGTGGGAGCTGATGTGAATCAGGTGTTGGCAAGGTTCGGGATGCAGATCCGGAGCACACTAAGGGCTGGACAGGTATAGTGTCCGAAATCACATGAGGTCTGGTATAGACCTGAGTATTCCCATGCAGTGGGAGCTGTCAGAGAGTTAGGAGCCAATTCGGGAAAGTGGGTTCTCAGGTTTTTTGAGAGGGACCGGCAGTAGGTGTTGCTATGTAGGGTCAGGACTTCACTACAGGTGTTGTAGGTCCGGATGTGGTAGGTTACTCAGATGACAGGTGGTACACCACGGGATGTGTGGTGGGTTGTCTTCAGGTGGGAGCTTGAAAAGGAATACAAACCAGGAAATAGATTAGACAGAGTACAGGTATAGGTACAGTGCAGCTGTTTATCTCCAAGTGGGAGATTTTTAGGATTGTGGAACTAAAAGCTTCACTGATGCAGACACGAAGGAGGTTGCAGGAGAGTTGCTAAGTGTCAGAGACACTGGCGTCGGTCAGGCCAACCGATGTCGGCAGGATAGGGCAAGAAGGCAACTGACGTCGGTCAGAGATCGGCCGACGTCGGCGACCCCCAGGCGGACAGGGACTGGTGTCGGTCACCTGTGTGGTTCGGACTGCATTTATTACAGGCAGTTAGCTAACGAACCAAGTGTTTGCATGATCAGGGCTAATTATAGACTGAGAGTTGCAGATCTAATTATTGTAATTAGATGTCTAATTATTGTTTGGATGAGATCTATATAATAGACTCATGGTTGTATTGGAAAAGTGTGCTAGGGAGTAAGAGAGCATAATTATAAGCTCCTTTTGTGTGTGAGGTAGAGCAATGGTGCGTTCCTCCTAGTGCCTCAGTACCAGGTGTGTTGGTGCTGGATTGGAGAGTCAGCTGGATTCTTCAGGAGTGTAGGATCTTGGTCACAGTTGTATGGCCTATATAGGAGATCTACATGGTAAGTAAGATCGTTGATCTGCAGGTGTATGTGTGTGCAAGGTTGAGGTTCACAGGTGAGTAGAACCGTTGTTTGATTTGCAGGTGTGCAAGTTCATATAGACAGCAACACAACAGGGAGCAGTATCAGGCAGGATCTACTTGGAGTACAGGTGTGTACTCGGATAGAGCAAGAGGAAGGCAAGGGAGTTCCTTCCATAAGTATGGTCTGTTGAATTGCAGGTTGTTGCAAATTCATGGGAGATCTACTTGAAGTACCTTGAGTACTTTTGGAGCACGTGGAGTGCTTGTGGAGTGCGTGGAGCACTTGTGGTGTGCGTGGAGCACGGGAGGTGAACACCAACTCTGTATTTGAGTTGGGTGTTGGGACCTGTGAGAGGGAGAGCTTTGGGGAGAAGAATTACTGTTCACTTGAGGTGTGGGAAACCTCTGAAGAGGTGGTGGAGAAGAAGTGGCATCTTCTTTATTGTATTCTTTTTTGTATAAAGTGTTAATACAATTTGTGTATTGTCTCTCATATCTTGTGTTATTCTAAATTCTAGTTACTTGGTGAATCTGGTTAATTTCCGCGTATTAAGTTGCTTGGTTTGGTAATCAAATTGTGTGCTTCCGGTTTATCTCCCAACAATGGAAAGGATCAACTTAGTAGAAAATATTTACCTATAAACGCACCCATGACTTGAATAGGTTTGTTTAAGCCCATAATCTACAGCTTAATCATCAAGCTAGGATTTTCATTATATAAATAGTTGAGTAAGAATGTGATTGAATACTACGTCAAGGGTCACCATTATTTGATTTAAGTCATCTAATATACAATAACACATCTAAAATAGAACACCCAAAAAATTTAATTATTTTTATAAATTAACAAATGACCCACTCGACCACTACAAGAATGGAAGTTTACTTCTATGGCCATAGAGATATATATGTATATATCTATATTATAATAGTGAAATATATTTATGTACATATATATAAATATATATATATATGTATATATATATATATGTGTGTGTGTGTGTGTGTATATATATATATATATATATAATCAAATAACTTGCAAAAATATGGCTCAAACTAAGTCGATATTCCTAGAGTTTTATTCTTAGAGCAATAGATCTAGGGTTAAAACATAGCTCTCTCCTCATATTTATAACCCTAAAACCCTAGGGTATTAGTTTGTGATTTTTATTTAGATAATCAACAAGACATATTTACCCCAAATTAAAACCTTACTCCTTACATATATTTATGCATTAAGAGAGGAACCAACCTTTAGGTGTGAATGTCTTACTTTTAGGTCATTATCTTATATCTCAAGCTAAATCCTTGCTTTGTTTTTTTAGTCATCCTCCATGAAGATAAAACCAAGATGTCCAATGCATTCCTTCCTCTCCTACTTATCTCCTTATCCATTTTATACATGTCTATCATTTTCCCAATGAACTCCACATCTCTCAGCCTCTCATAAACATGTGTAATTCCTTCAATAAATGAATAACTCCATTCATAGTCATGTCCCTATTGCATGGTAGCTCAATAGCCAAACTCATCATGCATGAAGTGGAGTCAACTATCTAAATGATTACCATCAAAATAAAAACCTAATTTCCTTTACATCATAACACAACCCTAACTTGAATCTGAACCTTGCCAAAAAATAAAATCATGTCCAAGTCTCAAAGCTTCTCGTAATAGCTTTTCAAAAAATAAAAACCATCTTAATACAAGTTTGATTAATCAACAAATAATTACCTTAAGAGGGGTTTATCTACCCCCTAAATACTTAATACTTATTTTTCCAAAGAGGCCCTTGAGGGGTATGTCATTATAAAAAAATTTAATAAATAACAAAACATTTTGAGACAAGGCAGCTCATTATAACCATTACATCCTTATATGCAAGAAGGGATCTTATAACTTATTATATTGGGTCTAATTTATGGTTTCAAGTACAATAATAACTCTATGATATTTATTCACCTAGAATAATGTAAAATGTCCAAGTAATAGTCTTATAGCTTTACAACTATTTGAATGCCATCATAAAAAATAACATCATCCAAAAGTATGTAATCATATATTAATAAATATAGATATAAAAAGTAATCATAACCATATTCATTTAACTTAATAAATCATCTTATGTGGTTAGAAATAAAATGAGCACCCATTCAATTTCTACCATGGTGTGTTTGGGTTCCTAGCATTTTCTCTTTACCCCCGAATGTTACCATTTGTTCCCCCCTCTCCAATGATCTCTCCCTCCACATTGTTACTGAAGGTGGAAAATATCTTACTTAAAAATCACCAACAAACCTATAGTTATTCTATGCCATGATAAAAATCAGCATGAAATCATAATAGCTACTAAGTATCATTAATCAATAAAAATAATGATCATAAGCATAATATAATAGCTCATCAAGTAAAATGTGTCTATTATCAAAATAACATAACTTATTCAATTCATAATTATAATTAAATATACTATTAACCAATATTTAATATACTAAATAATGTCTCAAACAGTCATAGAGAAAAATAAGATATAACATCCTTCCCCCCTAAAACTAGCCATCATCCCGATGACACTTATTTCAAAACAAAGTTCTGAAATTTAGTTAAGTTTAGTAGAATTTAAAATATTGTATTAGAATAAAAATAAATGATGTTTAATATAAATTTTTTTAAGTAAACAAATGAGGAAACAACCCCATAAATTTTAGAATATTGGTCCCATTGGACCTTGCACTATGATACCTCCTTATTATGCAAGCTAAGCTTGTGTGTATTAATTATTTTGATTTTTTCTATTGTGATCACCACTGGATCTCAAACCTATAATGCATTCTAATCCAAAACATGTGTAGGATCAGCAATATACTTTTTTAGATTAAAAACATGAAAAACATTATGCATTTTTGCTAGAGCTGGTGGCAATGCTAGTCTATAAATTATAGGATTGATTACTTCCAGGACCTCAAAAGGTCCCACATATCTAGGTGATAGGTTTATTGATTTACCAAACTTAATTGAACTCTTTTTGGGTTTAATTGATAGAAAAAATTTATCACCAACAAAAAAACTAACTTGTTTTCCTTTTTAGATCAATGTAACTTTTTTGCCTATCATTGGCTTCAACCAACCTCTGCATTATTAATTTCACTTGCTCTTCCATTTTAGTAAGCATGTTGGGTCCAAAAACTACTCTATCTTATAACTTATCCCAACTAATGGGTGTTATACATTTTCTACCACATGATTCCTCAAAAGGAGCCATTTTTGTAGTTGATTGGTTGGATTTGTATTTAAAATCAACTAATGGAAGATACTCTTCCCATTTGTATTTTTGGTCTATGCAATACATTCTTAACAGATCCTCCAAGATCTAGTTTATTCTTTCTATTTTCCATATATTTCTAGATGGTTGGTTGTAATAAAACTTAGTTGAGTTCCCAATGTAGAATTTAAAGTTTGCTAAAATTTAGAAGTCATTTTGTGGTACCTATCTAAAATAATCTTTTTAGTAAACCCATGCAATCTATAAATTTCTTTCACAAACCTTTTTACAAGCATAGGTATATCATCATTTATATTACCAAGAATAAAATGAGCTACCTTGGCTAGTTTGTCCACAACTACCAAGATCATATCATGAAAATTATTGGACATAGGCAACCCTTGAACAAAATCCATATTGATAACCTACCACTACCATTCAGGTGCCAAATGTGGGTATAAAAACACAATCAAATGTATGTGTTCAACCTTAACTCAGTGACACTCTAAGCATATAGAAATAAAATCAATTGCCTCTTTATTAATTCATTTCCAAAAATACAAAAGTTTTAACTTTGTTACCAGCTTAGTTACTCCTGGATACCCTAAATAAGGTGCATTATGAAACTCTTTTAGCATAATATTTATTAAATTATATTTATTAAGCACATAAATCCTACCATTAAACCTTAAAAATCCATCATTTTCTAACTGAAAACCTTGATATCTATGATCTTGAAATTTTTCCATCAAAACTTTCTTAACTTGCTCATAAAAAATGACTAGGTGAGAATTTCACTACCTAGTCTCTGAAAGTGCTTCTAATTGTAGACAAAGCTACAATATATCTCCTATGGCTAAGGTCATCTACAAATCAGTTTTCCTTGCTCTTAATGTAATTGATATCAAAATCATATTCAGAGAAAAACTCTAACTACCACCTCTAGTGAGCATTAAGGTTGGGCTGGGTGAAATATAATTATGACCTAGATTATCAATCTTAAGTTCAAAGGGTTTACCTAATAAATTATGTCTCCAAATAAAAAGATGTGAACTATGGTGTCCAATTCCAAATCATGAAGAGCATAATTGGCCTCATAAGACTTTAGTTTCTTATATTTATAGGCCATAACTGAGACATCCTACATGACTACTCCTCCTAACCCATCTCTTTAAATATCACTTATCACTGATAAATGCCCATTCAGATTTGGATTATGTAACACCAGTGTAGAAGTAATATTTTGTTTTAGGAATTAAAAAGCTTCTTTACACTTATCTAACCAAACAAACCACTTCACATTCCATTGAA
Organism: Torreya grandis; assembly: GCA_037957365.1. Taxonomy (NCBI): domain Eukaryota; kingdom Viridiplantae; phylum Streptophyta; class Pinopsida; order Cupressales; family Taxaceae; genus Torreya; species Torreya grandis. The sequence continues at coordinate 315,175 of JARHVA010003605.1, read as the reverse complement.
GAGAGGTGATTGGGTTAGCTATTTTATAAATTTTAGGTACAAAGTTCTTATAATATCTTTCTAATACTACAAAGCTGCATACCTCATGCACATTTTTAGGTGCTAGCCAATCCATGATGACACTAACTTGGCTGGATCAACTAAAATTCCCTCTATGGAGATGGTGTGACCTGTATACTTAACTCTTTTCTAAAATAAATCACACTTGTATAACTTACCATATAGCTTTTACTTCCATAACCAGTACAACACAAACCTCAAATGATCAACATGTTATTCCTCATTCTTAGAATAGATGAGGATATCATCTAAGAAGACTAGAATAAATTGGTCAAGATAATATCGAAACACACTATTCATGAGATTCATAAAATTTTATCATACATTAGTCAACCCAAAATTTCACCATGAACTCATAATGCCCATAGTGATTTCTAAAAGTTGTCTTCAGAATATCCTCTTCCTAAATCATCAACTGGTGGTATCTTGCCTGAAGATCTTTCTTCAAAAAGACTATAGCACCATGCATTTGATCAAAAATATCATCAATGTGAGCTAATATATACCTATTTTTTGTTATTGATTTATTGATCATGTGGTAGTCTATGCACAAATGAATGTTTCCATCCTCCTTTTTGATGAAAATTATAGGTGTTCCCCATGGTGGAACACTTGGCTAAATCAAACCTTTATCCAACAGTTTTCTAATGCTGAGCCTTCAAATCAATCAAATATATTATTTTCATCATATAATGTGCCTTATACTATAGTTCTAACCCTAGTATGACATTTATTATGAAATCAAACTCTATTTTTAGAGGTAACCCTAGTAGTTATTCTAGAAAGACATCTTAAAATTATTGTAGAAAGGGATAATATTTCAAGATGGGTTCCTTGGACTCTGTAAGTTCATCTATTTTGATAAGAAATTATTAGCACCCCTTTTATTGAGCTCTCTTTAATTTAATGATATATATTTTCTTGATATTCAATTCTCTCTAGTTTTCCTAGATTTGGGTTAAGGTTCCCAAATCATCCTAACATTCCACCTTTCTTAGGAAGCAATCCATCTTGGCATTATGCCTAGCTAGCTAGTTCACTCATAGGATCACACCATATGATCCTAATGGTGTTGTACAAAGATTTAAATCCATAGTGAATTATGGAATCTAAATTTTAGGTTCCATGATATATATATTAACCTTAACCTTAGACTCATTCCCATATTATACCGACTATTCATTTGTTATATAACCAACTTTCCTAGATAATTTATTCAATGTTCAAAGAGAAATAAAACATTCATTATCTCTAGTATAAATCAAAATAGTAAATGGATGACCAAAAATAATACCTAACACTTCAATAGGAGAGGCTTGGTATTCAACCTATCTATTATCCACCATTTCATGGATACATTATAATAAGGTTCCCTATTATGAAGAAGATGTTGTGTTACTATTGTCATATATCTTCCACTGAGGATAGTCTTTGACATAGTGATATCCTCCACAAGTGAAACATCCTCCTAGAGATCCCTCCCTCTTAGACTAATTTGCACCCTTAAAACCTTCTCTAAAATTGCCTCTTAGCTTCTTATTCATTGAGGTTTTTTAGAACCTTACATTTTGATTATTGAACTGGTTCTTGGAGTTTCCATTCTTCTTCTAGTTCTTCTTCTTAAATGGCATCTTGGAACTAGCAAACTTTTTCTTATACTTTTCTCTAACCTCTACCAAATAGTTTAGCTTTTGATCCTATTTACAATTTTTTTTGAACACCTAGTCCATAGTGGATGGCCCATGCACATCCACCTCATATCCAATTTGAGGCCTCAATCCCATAATGAATTTTAAAATATGGAAATTCTCATCCTTATGATACTATGGGACATATTTTAGGAGCTTAGTAAATTGTTCCCAGTACTCATTTACCAAAATGTCTCCTTGCCTCAAATTATGGAAGTTGATCAACCTCTAGTCAAAGTAAATTTGAGGTAACCAATGTGTTCTAAAAAGATCCACAAATTGTTCCTAGGTGGTGGTTATAGAATTTAGATTCATTTTGAGATTCTTAATAGCCCACCACATGTTTGCTTCAATAGCAAATTAGTAGACACCCCATACAGCTTTAGTGAACTTAGAGTAATTTTGTATCTCAAAATACTTCTAATTTTTGTTAACCAAGCTGCCATTCCATCACCAAAAATAGTGACATCAAATTTGGGTGGGTTAACCTTATTTATGTCTCATGCTATCTCCAAAGCTACTTGAGCTCTAGCATCTTAGTGCACTTCCTCGTGCATATGTTCCTAAGGAATTCATGTTCAACAAGGTGTTCTTTATGGGATTCTTTCTCATTCTGCTCTTTGGGACCATGAATAGATCATTCAAGATTTATTATACGATCATGAATTTCATTCATTACAATGATAATCTAGTCAAGTTTTGTATCTTGCTCTGCTCCTAGTTGAGTAGGATAAACATGAGGGTTCACATTGAAGGGACCATCACCTATTGGTCTCCATTGTACCATTATCCTTTATAGAAAGTTAGAGGAAGATATCTACATTAGTAGACTCATTAGGTCTAATAGTTAAACCTTAAGCTCTGATACCACAATGTTAGACCCCACTGGTGTTTACCCAAAATAATACTTTTTTTTAAATACCATAAATCTCATTATTTAAAAAATTTACAGACATTAATTTAAAATAGTTAAATAAATGAATTACATATAATATATTTATACAACACATCATTCCACTAGCATACTAATCATCATTTAGTAAATAGCATTTAACATAACATTAAGCTGTGAAACTGGTCATCTAAATATTAAGGCATGCCAACATTTTAAATGTGGATAAAAATTATGAGCCAGTCAAAAATACAATTATATCCACTATTGTTTATAAATCAAAATGTTTTATACAAGTACATAGTCACTACTATGGTAATTATAAATGAGGTATAATAAGGTGCAGTATCAACATATTCATAATGATAGTACAAAAATGCATTATGAGCGACAAGTACAACTCTATGTCCATAACATAGCCTAAGTATAATTTCATGTGGTTGAATTAGCTGAAGAGGGAGAGCATCATCTAAGTACTTTACCTTTAATTATATACCAATGGTCTCCCACACACCTCCCTTTCAGAAGTGGCCCTACCCTTCATGAAGGGGTAGATAAAAATAGTGTGGATATCAAGAAATAATCAAAACCCTTGTGTGTGCTAACACTATTACATGTAGAAATCAAATAGATCATATAATCCATTCCTCTATCTAAATGATAACAACAAACATGTAAACTAGAAGTATATTGAAATGACAATGTCTCATCTATAACATTGATTTGGACAAATATTTCATTATAGATTTTAGATACATAATCTGAGTCATTTTCACTCACACTAAACTTTTTATTATTGAATCACACTTGATATATTAAGAGGTACATATATGGGTCACCCACTGGTGTACTCGTATAATAGATTCATGTTATCCAACAACATAATGAGATCAAGAGGTACATATATGAGTCACCCATTGGTGTACTTATATAAGTACTTCCTATCATCTAACATAGCATATAACTAAAGATTCAAAATCAAATCATAATTACTATGCTTCAGTGAAAATATATGCATTTATAGCTAGATACCTAATTTAACCTCATATAGATATGTTTTTTTTCTAGAGAAAAATATATCATAATTCATTAATAAAATGAGATTACATTTTGCAGATGTTGATAAACATATTCTAGAAAAAGGTCCAAATAAATAAATTACAACAACAACTTGAATGAGCCCAAACCAACCAATTTAGTTAAAATTTAACCACACTATGTAGAAAATAAACCACAACATAAATTCTTAAAAGATGAAGAAAAAACATTTAAAAAATATTGCTAAAGTGAGAAATAAAATTTAGAAAAAGGTGTGTGTTCATAATCACCCATGTGACATCAATATGTTCTAATAACAACCATCATCTAGGTATTAACCAAATACCAGCTTTTGATAATTCATAAGCAATCATGTTTCTCTCTCTCTAGATATACTAAAAGGTCACATTAGTAAAAATAGATTTTAAAGAGTTAATCTCTTCTAAAATAGGTTGGAATCATATATTATCCATCTGAAACATGCCATTCGCATAATATATCACAAATTAGGAGTCATCAAACACTTACAGATGGTTAACACCCCTCTCAGCATCAAACCTCAAAGATAATTTTAGTGCCATAATTTCTACAAAGTTATTTGTACCTCTCCCCAATCCCACTTTAAACTTTACCCAATGATCATCTTTAAATAATATTATACCTCCAACACCACATAACTAAATTTCACCTTGTGCCACCCCATCAAAATAAATCCAAGCCCTAGTTTTATTGATGATCTATTTAATAATTTATCTAGAATCTTTGTCTCTTTCTAGTTGAATAATTTTTTTATGATGTTAAAACTTTGGGAAGCTGACTGGTAAAGTGAAATGATATTATCATTAAAAATGCAAGCATTTTTAGATAGCCAAACTCACTAGAGAACAAGGATAGGTAAAGCTTTGAACTCTTTATAATTAGGATTCCCCATCTAGCTAAAGAGGGATTCATCTATATTATCACCATTCCATACTATTCGCTTACTAGTAAAAACCCCAATCTCCCTCTAGACATGACCTATATAATCACAAGTGAAAAATAAGTGATTTACATTTTCATCACAAACCTTACATAAAGGACATCTATTTGAACCAATTCATCCCCTCTTTTGTAAGTTTTCCCAGGTTATATTATTATTATTGATAACTAGCCACAAGAATATATGCCCTTTCAAAGGACATCTCAGCTTCCACAAAATTTTCCACTACCAAACCTGTATAATTACCCAATCAACATTACATATAGATTTATACCCCAATTTTGGTGTGTATATGCCATTAATTTTATTTTTTAACCAAATCATTTCATTAGGAGCATTTTTTTATCTAACATGATAGATTTTTAGGGTTCTAATATAATCCACCCAAGCCTCTTTATCAACATCTACCAGACCCAATAGCTCAGCTGATTTCCATTCTTGTATCCATATAGTTGTGAGATTTGTGTTAGCACTTGAAAAAGGTAAAAAATGCCTTATCCTCTAAGTTGTTCAATAAGTGTATTTAAAATTATATAAGCCTCATCACATCCAACCTGGGGGTCTTTCCCCACTCTAATTTTCCCTCCATCCCCCACTTTCCATACTAACCACCTACCTATAATTTGGATAGCAAAGATTGTAGCCTTTCGAATGATAGAGCCATTCCTATGGGACTTTTATAGATTATGAATCTAATCAATAAAAATACCAGGTTTGATATTTTATTTTTAAGATAAGCTCACACCAAATCCATCTTCTAGTAATGAGCCTCCAAACATTTTTCCCTGCCAAAGCACTAGTAAACAAGTGTGGATTTTTTAGTCCCCACCCCCCTTTTTCCTTAAGTAAAGCAATCCTTTCCCATTTCACAATGGGTATGCCCTTCTTGTCCTTACTACCTAACCATAAGAACCTAAAACTAATTTGTCTGAGCTTCTCCAAAATCTCTTTAGGATTAAAATCCAAAGACATCTAGTACACCATAATAGCTTCCAAAATAGTTTTGACCAAAGTGAGTCCTCCACCCCTAGAGATCCACCTGAAATACCACGTAGATAACTGCTTCTCAAATTTTTTAGTGAGCCAATGCCAATATTTCTAACCATAATCATTAGGTCTAATAAAAAAACCCAATATACTTAAGACCACTTTGAAGATCCACCTACTGAAAGGAAAAAAGTTGTGATAAAAATCACTTATCTAACTCCTTAATACCATAAAAAGATACAATAGATTTGTCAGTGTCAATCTTCATCCCTGTAGCTAATTAATAAAGATCTAGAATTTCCTTTAACTTGAAAGTATCCCTTCTTGATCCATCACAAAGTAACAAAATATCATCAATAAATAATAAGTGAGTCAAAAATAAAGTGTTTCCCATCCTAATGCCTTCAAAATTGCTAGTATTTTTAGCTACAATAATAGCCCTACTCAAACCTTCTTCCACAAGAAGAAAGAGTAAAGGAGATAAAGGACAACTTGCCATAGTCCTATACCAGATATAAAAAAATTGGTAGTAGCCCCATCGATCAGTATGGATAAAGAAACAATTGTTAAACAATTCATCACCCATTTGACAAATTGTAAACAAAAGCTAAGATGCAACATCGTAAGCTGAAGATACAACCAACTCACTCTATTGTAATCCTTTGAGAGGTCAATTTTAACAAACCATAGTAAGAATTTTCTTATATTTTATCGAGTGTAAAGCCTCTTAAGCCACCCCAATAGCATCATGTATCTGGAATCTAGATAAAAAACCAAATTGTTCCTGTGATATGGTGTCCAACAAAAGTAACTTCATCCTTTTGGAAATAATCTTCACAATAATTTTGTATATAAAATTGCACTATTAAATAGGTATATACTCAAAAGTTTTAGGGTTAGCCAATTTAGGTATCAAAACAATGAATATTGAATTGAAGTCAACAAGCATTCTTCCTTGAGATTTGGATTCCTTGATAACCTTTAGTAAATCTCCTTTAATAATCTCATTAAAACTAATAAAAAACTCAACTGGTAATCCATCTAGGCCAGGACTTTTATCCCACTAGAAACTATGAAGAACCTCCTTTAGTTCTTCCTTAGATACTTCAGCCATAAGACTTTCATTAGCCCCATCATTCACAAGAACCTCCTTTAGTTCTTCCTTAGATACTTCAGCCATAAGACTTTCATTAGCCCCATCATTCACAAAATTGGGAAAGAAAGTAGTCATTTTGATCACCTCAGTTTTAGTCACCCTACTCTCCTCATATATTTTTCCAAAATGATCTTTACCTAAATTTCTAATATCTGAAAAGTTTGATACCTCATTACCCTCACTGTTAGTCATCCATAAAATAGTATTGACATTTTTATCATGATTCTCAAATTGATGAATTTTTTTTGTATTTTCATCCCCACAAGCTAACCAGATAGCTCTGCTTTTTAACCTCCACTCAGATTCTTTGGCATCTAACAATTTCCTTTTCCTTTGTTCTAATTGAAAAACCTCAAACTTTTCCTCTTGATTTTCAAAACTTGACAAATCTTTTTGAATCCACTATTCTAATAAAATTTCAACCTCCCTCTTAACTCATCATTATTTTTCCTTTTCTTAGTAGCCCAATAAAAACCCACCTTTTTAATCAGCTTTAAGTTTGTTTCAAATTGAATTGTTGCAGATAAGTTCAAATCCTCCTGATACGAAATCTAGGTGTCATTGATACAAGAAACAAAATATTCATCTTTAAACCATTCTAAGTTAAGTTTGAAAGGACTAGATGGTTTTTTCTCCCATGAATTCAACTCTAAAAATTTTTGGAAGAGATCAGAATAACCTCCAGTTCCAACCCATTATCTAATTCTGATCTATTAGAAGGAGAAGTTTTCATATATAAGAAATCTATCCAATATCTTAGAAATGTTATCATCATCAAGCCTCTTTTTCCTTCAAGTAGGACACGTTTTAATATGAAAAACATCAATTAACCCAGCCTCTTCAAATCTTTGAATAAAAAAATCAAATAATGGATCAACCTGAGCATGTAGACCCCAAACTTTAGCTCTACCTAAATTAAGATTTAAATCTCCACCTAATATAACTTTGTTCTATTTCATCATATCCATAATGAAAAATTTATCCCAGTACAAAACTCCCTCAAGATAAGGACCATAGGTGTTCAAAATAGTCATCTCTTTACCAATTTCTTTACAAAAAAGCTTAACACGTAAACCAAACTTAAAGGCCCAAGAATTTGTACAAAAATAAGTCCTAGCACACCACCCAATGATTATTCCCCCTGATCGACCCTTAACATCTAGGTATATGAATTCCTAACAACCTAAAGACTTTTCTAGTTCAGTATAAAGCTTTCTCCTTTCACACATAGTCTCCTAAAACAATAAGATATCAGGATTGTGAACTTGAATCAATCTTTTCAGGGCTATTTTTTAGAGGGATGTCCTAGCCCTCTTATATTAAGAGAAATGCAAATAATTTTTAAACTTATCTAGGGGTTGAATGTTCTCTAATAACCCCTTTAATGTGATATGCTTTCCCTTTAACTACTTATATGGTAGCCTTCTCTTTTGCAAGAAATATGTGAGACTTACTTCCTCTCCCCTTTTGATATCTACCCCATTTGGGATTTACACCAAGTCCCCTAACAAAATTCTCTCTAATAGTTGCTTTAGTTACTCTTTTCCTTAAGTTATAATTACCTTTTACCATCTCTTCTATATTACTAGTATCTAATTTATCAAGTAATTTCTCCCCTTCAATTATTATAGGCATATATGTAGAGTTATTCTTATATTCATCCTTATAATCAGAGGGTGAGTCATGAATAGTGTCTCCCACCTCTCTTTTAGAACTCACATCCAAGCTAGTAATAAACCTATCCTTAGCTGCATTTAATGCCTCAATAGCTCCCACCTTGGTATAAGCTTTCCTATAATCATTTGATACCACAGACTGTGTCGCATATCCTAATGTAGAGTTTACAAATCCTTCCTTTAAAGATCCAACATGTGCATTTCCATTAATAGGTTCATCATCCTTTTTATTTTCACCTAATGGAGTACTAGAAGGTAATTCATTGATCATAAACTCATATAGTACTTTTTCTATCTGTACCTATTTTATAAACACCCATCTTTTAGTAACTTGTGAACCCTCCTAAGCCTTATATTTATCTTGTAAAACAAACTCTTTTCACTGGTGTTATTTATTTTTGAAGGGTAAGCTACATTTGACCACTAGATGACCCTACTGATGGCATCTAAAACATATAAAGGGTATCACTTGATAATCAAGTTATTGAACCCACAAATGACTTCCTTTTTGAAGGGTAAATTCCCCTAGCAATCCTTCATGAAGATATATACCAACAAGTATTTTTATAACTGACATAAAACCAAATTCAATAAAACTCAGATCAGCATCCATGAATTTTCCAAGTGTGTTCTCAATAGCTTTGAATACATCCAAAGACTAGAAATCAACTAGAGACAAGGTAATTTTACCCAGATAGGCATCGAGTCCACCCTTTATTTTCTAACATCAAAAAAAGGGGACCAACATTTGAGAAATAAAGGCATCGAATCCCATTTCCAATAGTTTTTTAAAATGTTTTCCATGTCATCCACTACCTAAAAATAGAAACCAATCTAGCCTCTTGATAACAAAAAAATAACAGTGAGTAGCCAAGAAAGATTTCCCAATTGTTCAGTATTCATTCCTAAAGTGTCCTTTCCCCCCTTCTTCAGCCATAAAATCTTCTAATCAGAGCTTTATTAGCCATGAAAACCACCTTGTTCATCTAAATATCCTCCCCTAACACAAGTTTAACTGTAGAAATGTGATATTTTACACCTCTTTTTTGGCTTCTTTGTTGTGCTAAGGTCCTTCAATGCATGAGTGGATTTTGTCCTTCCCTCATCCTAGTATTTCCCATTATTTTCAATTGGCTTAGTGACCTATTCCACAAATTTTTCCTTACCCAAAGATTACTTATTACTAATATAATATAAAAATAATAATTCTTCTGATTGCCCCATGTCACCATCTATCCCAAAATTGGCCACCTTATTTTTATCCTTTGACACTTGAGGGTCATCCACCTCATTCCCAACACAATTCATATGAGATTTTTTCATGAATACTTAAGTTTTAGTGGTATCCACCTCCACCCCCTTTGGAACTTAGATTTGATTCAAAACTATAGATTTAGAAGAGTCACCTAACTATTCACAAAAATTGATAATTTGACTGACTTTCCCTCCAATCCTATACAAATTAGACTAGATAGAAGCTCCAACACCTATCTTTAAAAAATCATAACGTTGAGCCTTCCAATCCACCTTCCTTAGGTTAGTAAAAATATTTGGAGCCCATATATCTCTCCCATTACCAACATTAGCAGATTGTCCTTTTGGATCTAACACCATTAGAACTATTATACTTTGTGTTCCAAATTTGAGCACCCTCATTAGGGTCATTTGAATAGTCAACTTGATCAATCTCCATCCTTGT